>VWZI01012594.1:60374-84876 GCA_013396835.1 Psilopogon haemacephalus
GAGCAGCCCGAGCGGCTCTCAGAGCGTTATGCTGCCTTCGATGGCGGCAGGGCAGGCGCAACGGGACGCGCCAGCTGCGTGTCCCAAGCGCGGCGCCTGCAGGCGACGAAAAGCCTCGGGAAACCAAGCGCCGGTACCCATCAAAGGGAAAACACAGCCCGCGTTGGCCTTTAGCGTTTCACAGAGCTGGAAGCGGGCACCAGGCTACCTTCTTAGGCGGGCCGTGCGTTTACAGCTTTCGGCGCACAGGCGCACTGGGGGCTATGGCGGCGCTTCCTCGCCCGTGCCGCCTGACGCTCGGGAGAGCGCGAGAAGCTGCCCCTTGTTTCCACCGAGGTGAAGGCAGGCTGAAAGGCGCACAAAGGGGGAGGGGAGGGAGACCGCGGCAGGCCACCTGTGCGGAGAAGCGGGCTATTCGCTGCCGCCGGGGCACACGGAAGCAGCTTTTCAGTCCGCCCGGCTTCAGGGGACCTCCTGGGCTGACGGCCTTCNGAGGTTCCCGCAGCGCCTGGCCGGAGTGGCGGGCGGCGCCATGGGCGTGCTGCTGTGGTGGGACCAGCTGCTGGCCGGCAGCTCTGAGGTGGACTGGTGCGAGGACAACTACACCATCGTGCCTGCCATCGCCGAGTTCTATAACACGGTGCGTGGGTGCGGAGAAGAGGGGCGACCTCGGTGTGGGGGCTTGGCGGCGTCCCGGCCCGGCAGGGTGCTCTCCGTGCCGGGGGCGGCCGGCGAGTGGGCGAGCGTGTTGTGACAGGCCGACGGGCTGGTGGTCGCCCTGCAGCCCGGGAGGTTGTTGCTGTCCACCGAGTCTGTCTCTTACAGGTTTTTCATGGGATTCAAGAATGCTTTCCCGTCGTTGCCTCCTGCTTCCTTGTCCCCTCCACTTGTGCGCTTAATAGTATTTAGGAAAAATGAAAGGTTTGATGTTGTAGGCGTAGCGCAAAGGTTTGGAGAGGACTCCTGACAAACGGTTCGGTACAGTGTGGTGCAGAAGTCATCCTCTGCTTCCTTGAACCTTGTGGCAGCTGAGTGCAAAACTTTGACTACTGGATTACTTGGTCTAATATCGATTTAGACAGGTGTCAGGGAGTTGACTGTGCAAACAAACAACAGCTTAGTGTTTGGAGGCAAAACTGGGTTTCATCCAGGTAGGTTTGGCTCCAAGGAAGCAAAGCTTTCAAGAACAATTTGCCTCGAAGCCAGCTACATGATTTCAGGAGAAGAGATGTCTCTTTAATACAGCCGCTGAAGAAATGAAGGAGAGAGAAAGAAGACTGATGTAATTATTGCTTTCTTCCAGAAAGATGTGGGTCTCCCACGAGTCCTCTTATGCCACCCTAATATTTCGGAGCTACTGGAGAGAACTCATGAAAATATAACCCCAGTAGCACAACTAGACTGCCCTGTACCACACATCCTGAAAAGCGAGCAATGCTCCTTACATCCTGCTGATGTAAGGAATTGTAGTGATGGATCCACCAGAGTGAGATAACACAATGGGGTTTTTAACAGTTTGCCTTTCCATGAAAAGCACATGCTCAGGAGCAAGCCCTAGAAATGCCTTATGTGGTTTTGTAGACAGTGGTGTGTACAGAATTGAAGAGCTGGGGTCTCTGCTTTTAAAATTTTGTCCATTAAAATGCTCTTAGTTTTTTCTCCTGAATTCCATTCATGCCTGAGCTATGCCGTCCCTTTCAAGATGCGTTTCTTCCAACTTCTAACATCCAGTGGAAGAAACGAGCGTATGTGAGGCCTTATTAGAGAGTGTGTTTCATGGGTGGTGCTGCACCTATGGGGTAAGTAATCCTGCAGCATATGAGGTACATTGCTAATCTGTTGGGTTTTTTTCTTGTAGTTTGTTGCCAAAATTATCTGGGTGGTTGGAGAATATTGAGGATGTGTGTGGGAAATTGTGTGCTTTCTTTGTGCCTGATGTCACTGTGCAAGAACCAAAAACAAAAGGAGGAAAAGGTTGGGATAAACAAGTTTCTTGAAGACAGCAAGTGTGTTTTAGAGCCAACTGTGCAGGAGTATGGCCATCCTTCTAACTGTACTGAGCTAATTTGCAGTGCTATAGAAACTTGCAACATGCTAGGAGCTGCAGGATGTCCAAATGAGTAACACTTTGGTTAAGGGAGAGATTCAGCAAAAAGGTTGTTGTGAAGCCTGCTATTTTATAGCAGTTATGCACAAGTCGCTGAGCTGAACAACTTGAAAGGATGGGGAAAAAGAGACTGTTGAGGACAGTTGTGTTTAGCTTCTGTTCATTAGTAGCAATTCATGAGTGTTTAACTCCAGTGCTAGCAACTTCTGAAAATTAAGAGAGCAACCTGCAGTTGATTCATGGGATTGCGCAGCTGTGCCCTCAAAGAGCTAGATGTTGAGAGGACGGTTAGGAAATATTGGCCCCACTTTAACAGGTACTTTTATTCAGTTTTGACTGACTGATTTCAGCAGACTGGAACCTGGCATGTAAGTCTTTAAACTGTAGATTAAAACCTTGCTAATCCGCATTTTGCAGTTGCGGCCTCATGCAGTATTCATACAAGCACAAAACTGGAACAGCTTATCTGAAATGCCTTTGAAAAAATATTCTGGTGGGACTCAGCTTTCATCTGTTATGCATAAATTTAACTTAATCTAGTTGAAAAGCAAAGCAAAATGCTCAACAGGGTTAAATCAGCATATTTGTTCAGAAAGTTTGTTCTAATTGATCAGCCTTTCTTTTTTAAAATAGGTGATCTAGATTATAGTAATTTTATGTTCAGTTCTTACAGTCTTTATCAGTAAAAAGGCAGCAAACTACTTTTAAACTCAATGGTTATAGCGAAATGAGGTTTTAATTTGGTTTCAGTTTAATTTGTTGCCTTTTGTCCCCTGAAATAATTTGTCTTGATGCATTGTAACCCTACTCCAGAACATAAACAGATGACTCCACATGATCAAAAGAATTTATTCTGTGCAGATATTTACAGAAAAAAAAGCTGTATTTTAAATACATGAAACAGTATTTTTTTCCCTGTTGCTAGTGAAATCAGTACTCTGCGATTCAGTTGTGCATATAATACATATTTCTTTCCAGCTTTCCATTTAAAGAGGCAATTGCCAGTGTTTTAACTAATCTTTTGTTCCCTAGTAGCAGGGAGATAAAAGCTTTTAAAATTCGTCAAATACTCATAAGAGTGTGAGAAGATGCTTCATTCTGTGCATCATTTTTTTAGTACAGAAGTAGTAAGAAGGGAGTGGTGTCTTTATGGGCCAGGATATAGCAGATGCAAACCATTTGAACTCAGCAAGACCTGACTTAGTCCCTTTTTGTGTTCCTCTCATGAAGAGGTAGTGTTGCTGTGGGGGTGAATCACACAACTGCTGTAAAGGAGATGTACCAGTCATAAAGAGTACTTGAGCTTTGTTTGGGCTGCAAGAAACATCATTGTGTCTGGACTGTGGCTGGGTCATTGAAGTTATGAGATCATGATCCAAGTATGCCTCTAACAATGGCTCTCTGGCCCGTGTCATGTATTCTTTTCATACAGTTAAGTAGTTGGAAATTAAAACTGAAAGTCCAAAATTGTATGAAGGCAGAGGATGGACTGTTATTGACAGTCTGTGGATTTTTTTTTCCCCTAGCTTTCAACTTCCAATTGTTGCCTTTTGTAAATCCCAAAGGAAATTCTTTGTATTCCTATTACTACTTTTTGCACTAATCTTAATTGTGTCAGCATTTGAATGGTACATTATCAAACCATGCTGGCCACTTGCGTATTTTAGTTTCTTAAGCCAGCACCAGATGGGTAGGTGCCTCACATGCTTGGAAAGGGTAGTGTTAGTAGTTGTAATATATCTAAGGGTGCGGTCCTCATATATCAGGGAGTGAAAACCAGCAGATCAGTTCTAGTGTTGATCTAAAAGAGAATGTAAGCAACATTTTCAGAAAATGCTCCAGAATTGTGATATGAGTATAACTTGTGAAAAATATTATTTGTGAATTATGAGAAATAGAACTAAGCAATTGCATGAAAAAATACATTATCATATTTGTAGGTAAACTTTGTAGAAAAGAATTTTGGGAGTAAAATTATTTTGACTTTTAATGTTAGAAAATCCTCCTGGTGGCTATTACAGGGAATTAAAATCATGGCCAGTCTCCAGGTTGCAAGGGTTTTCCTGCATTTGCCAGCAGGACTTTTGCATGAACAGGAGTTCAGTGCCAGGAAAGTGCCAATATTTGGCAGAACTGCTCTCTTGTTCTGTAATAGCTACTATAAACATGCATTGCTAAAGATATGGTAAGTAGGTGTGTTTCCTTTGTCTTGTGCCTAGGCAGTGTAAGGATGTTTTTTTGGCCATAGTTTTATAGACTGCAATTACTTGGTGAGCTTTTCTCTGTTTCTCTGTTGCAGCTGTAGAAATATAAAGGTTTTCTTCCACAACACTTTGTTTATAACCATTTATATTTTCCTCCTTGGCACTGCTTTTTGGCCTAACTGGCCAAAAGGCCTGAAAGTCCCATATCCGAGAGGACATATTCATATTCTGTCATTCCCGCTACCTGTGTGTGCTTTCTACGTGTTTTCTGGTGAGAAGAGCCCTCCCACTCTGTGCTTGCATCAGAGAATAATGGGATCCTGGTCCATGGTTATATTCCCAGTGTTGCTAACCACCTCTGCTGCGCGGAGATGGTGTTTTTTAATATGAATGGAAGACACTGAAGTGAGCCTGTTTGATTAAATGTATAGGTTGTTTTATATGGATTCAGGAAAATTATGTGTCTCTTAAAATTTGCTGGAACAGGGTGTTCCTTTATAAATAATTCTTTGGTCTTTACCTTGCCTCCCTGTGGTTTTGCAGTATTCTGTACTCTGTTGTTGCCCGGTGCCTCTGTTGTCAATTTTTAACCATCTTAATTTGTGAATGACAAAGGCCAAATCTGGCACCTTGTTGACGTGAAGGGTTTCCATAACCAGGGTCCTTCTATTCCTGCTGAAGAGATGCTTGATCTGTGGCAGTGTTCATCAGTTGGTGCCTCCAAGGGTTTTTCACATCTCTTTTATGAAGGTGACTTCCTACATGGCAAAACACACTGTAGGAGCTGATAACTGATAAAAGGATTCAGCTTTTGCCCTGCTTCAGAATGAGCTGTACAATGGGAAGTGGCTCTCTAGCACCTTTCACTAAGTGTGACTGGTTGGTATATTGTGGCCTGACTGCAAGGATCAGTCTGCATTACCTAGTTTTGTTTGAGCTGTTTGCTGTTACCAGAATGCTGTTTGCCATCAACTGCACGGGTAATGGTTCTTTCTATGTATATTAAGACAAGACTTTGAAAGGAAACAGAGATGGTATGCCACTGTGAGGATGCACCTTTAGGAAAGAGAGATGTCAGGCAGGAAGTACATGGTGCTGAGAAATTGCTTCTGTAGTTACTGTCATGTTAGTCTAGGAGTATGTTTTGATGAGCCTTGCAAATGTTAAATGAGATGTGTCATCATATGCTTTTTCTCAGACTGTGTTGAAAGATGACCATAGCAGTTGTACAAATGACCTTTAGTCATAGGCAGTTGTTTATATAATGGAGAACCAAGAGAAAAAAAATAAGTGTAAAAGAATTTACAGCTTCAGATTCTACCCTGCACAAGAAAGGTTCTAAGCTTATGAGCTTTGTATTCCACATCTTCCAGAGAATAGCTACTGCTCATTGACTTGACTTCCACAAAACTTGACTGCCAGTACTTCTAGTGTTTCTTCCATGCTAGCCTCTGTAACTATTGAGAGAATGTGCTAGGACAGCCTTTTCCCCACCTTCTTGCTCGTGTAAAGCTTCCCTAATTGCACCCATCTTGAGTACTTGCAGACCTCTAAAATTCCTCTGGGAGTAGATTTAAAAATTAATTTAGGAATGTGACTAGCTGCATTTTATATTACTTAAGTTTTTATGCTATTGTTAGTTTCATGATGTTAAACAAAAGAAGCTTATGCTCTACAAGAGCAGCTTGGCTTTGACAGAGGCTGAGTGCTATGATTTCTTGAGCTGAGTTGTACTGGATGACATCATATTTTTCTATGTGTCTTAGGCAGCCTATGAATATTGAACATATGTTTATTTTTCTGTCCTTGTGATACTGTTGTGTTTTTTTCCCCTTAGATAAGCAACGTCTTGTTTTTTGTTTTACCACCCATATGTATGTGCTTGTTTCGTCAATATGCAACCTGCTTCAACAGTGGAATATATTTAATATGGACTCTGCTAGTTGTCGTTGGTAAGTTGGTTAGACTCTGCTTGCTTATGCATGAATTGAGAGAGTATATTAATTTTCACTCCTTGGGCTTAATTGTTTGGCAAACTAAAGTAATCCTGACAGCTACAGAGGATTTTGCTTGTATGCATGAAACTGAAGCGTGGCTTCTGAAAGGAAAAGGAATTTTGCAGTTTGAGACCAGTGGGAACTTTGGCCTTAGTTCTGTTCCCTTCATATCCTTCCTTTGCTTGATTTCTTTTGTTTATGTCTGGGCTTTACAGCCATGCTGACCCTTCTTCCTCTGCAGCTGTTGCTTAAATGAGATCTGAAAGTACCTAATGCAATAGAAGAGGATAACAGGTTTTGCATTGTAGTGAGAAAGTCCAAAAGCTTAGCTGTTTTGTAGATGCAAGATTCTTAGCTTTTTAATTCCTGGAGGAACTGGGTACTCTTAAAGAGGTAATCAGAGCCCTGTGGGGCAGTGCACCACTTCCACTACAGGTTACTTGCAGTGCACCTGTAGTAATCATCAGATGCTCCTCTCCTCTTCATCTTTAGTTTACCTATTCTGCTGTTACGAAAATTCAGAATCGGCATTTGGCTTTTATTTCTTAATTGCTTTGCACTGGACTTTACCACCTGTATTTTCCCCACACATATCTATTTTTCTGTTAAGACTTCGCATCTTTAGCTGCTGATTTTGTGATGAGTTTGCTTTGTCATTAATGAGATGTTGATTTCAGTTCCTTCTTAGGAAAGAGGTTTCTTCTTCTCTAGTTTTAGGGTTATTTTAAAAATTTTTCTGAACCATATGGTACTCACCATTTGTTATGAAGTTCTCAACATGAGCAGCTTGTTTTGTTCTATGCAGTGCTGCAACTATTCATATTGCATTTTTTGATTGATTCTTTCAGGAATTGGATCTGTTTACTTTCATGCCACTCTCAGTTTCCTGGGCCAAATGCTGGATGAACTGGCTATTCTCTGGGTCCTGATGTGTGCTTTTGCCATGTGGTTCCCGAGGAGGTACCTGCCTAGAGTTTTTCGTAATGACAGGTAATCTAAGTATTATATATGTACGCTTTCATGTTTCTTGAAACTTCTTATGCTAACTCCTAAACCTCTACTTGGTTATCATCCAGCTTTACCACTACTGCCTCTATCTTATCTCACTTCTTTCTCATCTTGTTGCTTGTGTCTCAACCCATTTTTTTCTAGAATTCCTGACTCTATTTCCTGATGGTGGGGTTTGTGCTCTGTAACTTCAGAATTTGGGATGAGGTGACTTGCCTCTGGAAATGTCTGTTCTCTTTCTGGGGAGACTTTTACATAAGTGGTTTATATAAGTTGCAAATAAAGTAGGAGAAACCCTCTCTCCTTCCTTTTGTATATCCTAAAGCATACATACAACAAGACCTATGGAAGTCAGATGATTTTTCTTCTAAATGTTGAAGTCATTGTTTAAGAATGGTGTTTAAGTATTCAAAGGCTGTTTCTTCAGAAGCCTAATGTTTGAAATGCAGGACTAATGTTGTTCTCTCTGAAAATTGCCAAAGCTACTGTCTCTTGCCTTCTTGTACAGCTATTGTCTGGCGGGGGTTTTGTGTTGGTTTTTTGCTTGATTAGAAGTTGCTGGGGGATGGTGGAGAGGAGATTGGTGTTTAGATGGACCATTTCTCAAGATAGGTTACACAGAGAAAACTATTGCTGCATACAGTCCGTGCAATATAATGGCTTTTTCATCCTAATGTGAATTTAATACTTTTGTGTGTTGCAACACACCATCAACTAAAGCAAATAAGTTTTATTGTGGGCTTTTGTTTAATGGCATGGCTTTCGGATGTTTAGATCGAGTGAAGAATAGTTTAGTATTGAAGAATTTCTATGACTGCATGTAAATTATTCCTCAGATGTCTAACGGGATTCTAACAAGTCATCAGTCGCTGTCTTCTGAATAGTGTTCCATGCAGGTTCATAATAAGGGCCAAGAGGTTAAATTGTATCCCATATGAAAGGAACAGTAACACTTCTGGGGTGTGTCTCTTACCGCTTGGTGGGCTACAAGGCAGTTGCATCTTTGTAGTCCCATGAACAGGGAAACCTTGCTCTGCAGTGCTGTAATAGTGCCAGGATTGAAAACAATGAAGTAATAAAAAAATAACTGTTTCCTCCAGTTCAGCGGACAGTGAGGGCTACTTCTGCTTGGTGGGGCCAGAATAGTGGTAGAGTCACAACCCCGAAGATTATTTAATGTATTGTGAGTTTTTTTCCCTAATGACAAGCACTGCAGATAAAGACACTTGGGTGGAGAAGTTATTTCCTTCTCAACAAATTCTGGTATATATCCAGGTGATATCTATCAATGGGAAAAAAAATAGAAGAAAATTGAGATAAAAGAAAGGGGGAGACAGAGATAGAAAGAGAGAGAGGTAGAAAGCAGAAGTTTCACTACACATAGTTCCAACAACACTTAAGTGTTGTTTTGCTAGATCCAAAGGCGGTGGGTCAACCAAGGTAAATGAACACACTGACCCATATGTATATCTGTCAGTCTGAGACTGCCTTTGGGACAGCACCTGTAAATTGGAGGACAAAGTGTAGTGAGGTAACAGAAGACCAAGTTTTGACCTGCCAGAAAGTGCATGCTCAAACTGATGTTTTCTAACCATACGGGATGGTAGAGAAAAGCAGCTTACTGCTCTGCCTCTGTAGGGCTCAATCTGTTCCTCTCCTAGTTCTCCTCTTAAAATGGTTTCAATTTGAGTTGTTAGAGACAAGACAGGCCAAGTCTTAGACAGGACAAAATCCTGTTTCTATTCAACTTGGTGTTAAAACTATAAATACTATCTCGCAGTTACAGTTAGTCATAAAAATACTGAAATGGATCGAGGAATGTTCTGTATCCTAAATTGCTCAAAATGCTTCTTCCTGAGAATATGTCAAGTTAGTTACATGTTATGGTCTTGATTGTTTTCTGAATTGTATGGAAGCAACATTTACTAGGCAACAAACGCTAAGCTGGAACTGGTTTGGGTTGTGGGTTTGTTTTTGTTTTTTTTTTTCCTTTTTTTTTTTTTTCCCCCTGCTTTGTCTAGTTGATCCTCTAACATGCCTTGCTAATCCTCTAAAGTTGTGCTTACTGCTGTGGTCTTCATTCATCCTCATCACACTCTGAATTTTCAATGTTGCAAAAGTTATCTATCATGACCAATTTATGTTGTCTTTAGTCATTAAGGCATTCACATCAGATCAGAGCTTCCTATTTAAGTAAGTTCTGGCCTTCTGGCAGAAAGAAAAAAATTAAAGCAAAGAGCAGGTGAAATGAGCTATGTGAAGGTGATAATGCTTGGTGCTGCACAAATATACTAAGACCCTGCTTCATGAATAGAATTATGGACAGAAGAACTGTCCTTGGACAGAAGCTTATTTTATAAACCTATTGGCCAGTAGTTCAAGGGCAGCGTCTGCCACAGTTCTCCTGCAGACTGGAAATGGGTTGTTTTAAAGTTGTAACTTGAAGTTAAAGCAACATTTAACATATTTAATGTAAAAGTTGTGAGGCTGTCTCTATAGGACCCAATCATGATTTAATTTATCCTAAGAATGTAGGATAAGTGTGTGAGTGTGAGAATCCTTCATGTACTGTTGAATTTGCTTAAAAGAAATGTTCTTATCTACCTTGTAATTTTCAGTACCTTTAAGGCGTAAAGGAGATGAAGTAAAACAGACTGTAACATGAATCTAGAAGCTGAGGCATTAATGGTAACAAAATATCCTACAAATCCATGAAGAAATACATAAAGATTGACAACACAACACTCCTTAGAGCAAGTAGAGTGCTATGTGCAGAGATGGATTTGTTCCTGACTTACTTTGGGGAACGTTTGAGTGTGGCCTTTGGATTTTGAAAGCAGTGATTAGTATGAGTATGCATATGTGCATACATACACACAGTTGCTTCAGAAGACCTCAGTCCTCCAACAAAGAATTGTATATGTGGTTAACCACACACAAGCAAATCTGAGCAAGATCCACATCCATTTTATGCACATAGTCATTGCACTTTCTGAACACAGAGAAACATAGATTTTGTTACATTATTAAACGAAAAATAAAATCTAGTTTTAATAATTAAAAGGGTTTTGTTAAAAAGCAATTTTTGTGTCCTCCCTCTAAAAACCCGTTCAGGAGCCGATTTAAAGCTGCTGTAGGTGTCCTGTCTGGAGTTACTACCTGCCTTGCCTTCATTAAGCCTGCCATCAACAACATCTCACTAATGACTCTGGGTGTTCCGTGCACAGCTTTGCTTATTGCTGAGTTGAAGAGGTGAGTATATTTCTTCTGAATGCAGCATTGCCCCCTGAGGTCCTTAGGCCACCATGCAATGCTATACCACATCTGGCTACTTACTTGTGATAGCAGACCAGAAGTATTTCTCACACTTGCAAGCACAGATGTGGTATAAACTTGCCCTGCCAGTTCAGATATTCTTGGGAAGGTTTTTTTTTATTTCTAGGCCAGATATTGTCTGTCTTCTTGTGGCCTATCTCTTGCTGCAACCTGATCTAACTCAAATGTATTGGTTTACTGTAGAATTAGGGCAAGGATTTCAGTCTACTGACATCATTTCTGCTGTATAGTTTGCATAAAGGTGAGGTGATCATATTATCACAGTGTGGGTATTAGAAGGAGCAAGGCCCAAGCATTCGTGAAAAGTATTACAGCTCTCATGTCCTACACCACTTTGTTTACTGACATACATAATATGGTGGAGTCAGACTGACGAAGACTTTTTTTACTGGATTATAGAGGGTAGCTATCAATCAGGCCTTTTGAAACTATAAAGCCAGAACGTAAATGGGGAAGAACCTGAGGCTGATCTTAACAATTCAGAGTCCTACAGTGACATTGATATCAGCAGCTGTCCAAGATGGGGATTTTTTTGCATCTCTTCTCCTGATGCAAATAGAACCAGATAAGTACCAGAACACAAATTTGTCCTTTCTCCCCTTTCTCCAGAGCCTGAGGATTTTACAGCTTATCTTGACTCCTACATACTGCACATGTAAATAGCGATCGAAAGAAACAAGAGTAGGACCTGTGTTCTGACTGCTAGAATGGAGATTCTCCTGTTTGCTACCTATTCTGCCACTGTTAGCCTCTGCTAACAATGTTTTGTAAAAGTGTTCATGAGTCCTGTTGAGCATTTAGTTCTGTGGTCAAAGAAATTCAGGAAACAGTGCACAACTCATCTGTAGACAAGAAGGTCAGTAGTTGAAAAATGTTGGTGGAGATGTCTCATTTGGATGAAAGCAACAAGAAACTATTTACAGGGCAGATGTATATCTGGTTGTGGCACTGAATAATTTATATAAACTATCTACATGTCAGTTTTCCAGGCACGAGCTCCTGAGAAACTTAGAAGAGCAAATAAGTAGTGTCTCACAGGACTGATTGCTATTGCATCAAATCTAGGAATTGGTATGCCTACCAATTGCTTTTTAAAACTTCTGAAATGTCATATCTTAGTAAATTGTGTGGAGTTTCACTGTCTGTGTTTTGAGAGAGAATTAAGCACACAGATAAATCCACTTTTGAATTTGTGATTAAAAAGGGACCTAAAGTGACATATGGCCTTCTTAATTGTGCATTGGAGCATTGTAATACCTGTAATATTTTTTGATGAATTCCCAAATGTTAAAGTCAAATAGTTAAATGCTTTATTTTCAGCTGTGCTGATCCCTAGGAGATTTGAATGTGTTGTAAACCCAAAGGACAGAAGTCATCTCATCCATTTTTGCAAGAAAAAAAATAGTCTAACCATTATTTCAAAAGAATTCTGTGATTCTGACCACCGTCAGTAGAGGCTGCACAGAGTCCTGGCAGCCTACAGCAGAAATCTGACTGAGAAGAGTTTGGGGAAAGAAGGAGAGAAGCCTTCTGTTCCATGCTGAAGTCTGTGATGTATTAGGTTGCAACTTCTTGTGCTGCCTACAGGTCAGCTCTTGACCTTCCAGGTAGTCAATGAAGAGTCATGAAGGATTCCAGAACCCTCAAGGAAGTGGGAGCACAGGTAGTGTTGTCCTCCATCCCCCCAGTGGCAGGGACCAACCTGGAGGAAGACCCCCTAGATGAAGTCTTGGCTTTGAGCCTTGTGCCACCAGCAGGATTTGGATTTTTTTTCATGATGGGTTGAGTTACATGATGCCAGGTCTGCTGGTGGCAGATGGGGTACAACTCTCCCAAAAGGAGAGAAGGGTTTTATCATGAAGTTGGCCAGGCTCATTGATAGGGCTGAAACTAGATTGGAAGGAGGAAAGGGGGTGGACCATGCTCGATAGAGACAACCCTGGAATGCATGTGGGGAAGTGTAATGACTTCATTGTTACTTCAGGGGAGGTAAGGGACAGTGGACCATGCAATAAGGAAGGTGGAAGAGCTACTGGTGAGTTAGGACCAAAGGTGGTGCCTGGAAGTGATCAAGCAGGCAGTGGACCTCTACCCTGCACAGACACCCCAGCTGAAGTTTGATGATACCAATGCACAGAGCATGGGGAACAAGCGAGAAAAGCTTGAAACTACCATCCAGCAGGAAAACCATGATGATATTGCCCTGACAGAAACCTGGTGGGATGCATCCCGTAGCTGGAGTGCTGTGTTGGATGGCTGTAGTCTTCAGAAGGGACAGATCCAGAAGGAAAGCTGATGGCATGGCCCTATATGTTAGGGAAGGTCTTGACTGTTTCGAGCATGATGATCACAGTGATTATAGGGTTGAATGCTTGTGGATAGAAATCAGGGGAAGGGCCAACATGGCAGATGTTGAGATGGAGGTCTGCCATAGAATACCCAACCAGGATGAGGAGGTTGATGAAGTGCTTTACAGGTGCCTGGGAAAGGTCTCAGGATTGCTAACCCTTGTTCTTGTGGGGGACTTTGAACTTACCAGGTATCTGCTGGAAATACAGCACAGCAGACAGGAAGCAGTCCCAGAGGTTCTTAGAGCGCATGGAAGATAACTTCCTGATGGTGAATGAGCCAGCGAGGGATGGCTCTGTACTAGACACGCTCCTTGTAAACAGAGAAGGCCTAGTAGGAGATGTAAAGGCTGGTAGCTGTATTGGACAAAGTGACCATGAGACAGCACAGTTTTCAGTTCTCAGTGAAGTTTGGAGAGGTGTCAATAGAACATCCAAACATCCAGAGTACAGACTTTGACTTGTTAGCTGACTGGCTGATGCCATTCCCTGGAAGATAGTCCTGAAGGACAAAGGAGTCCAGGAAGGTTGGACATTCCTCAAGGGGGAAATCACCATAGCGTAGGATCAAGCTGTCTCAGTGCACTGTAACATAAGTGAGTGGGGCAAAGACCAGCCTGGCTGAGCAGAGAACTATGGGTAGAACTTGTTAAGAAAAGAAGACTACCGGCAGGCAACTCAAGAAGAGTACAAGGCTCTTGCAAGGACATGTAGGGAGAAAATTAGAAAGGTCAAAGTCCAACTAGAACTCAATCCGGCCAGTGTCATTAAAGATAATAAAGAGTGCTTTTATAAATATCCTAAAAGAAGAGCTAGCTGCAGGCCTGTCAGTCTGAACTTGGTGTGAGGAAAGGGTATGGAGCAGGTCCTCCTGAATGCCGTCACCCAGGACATACAAGACAAGCAGGTGACCAGGCCCAGTCAGCATAGATTTATGAAAGGCAGGTCCTGTCTGACTCATCTGATCTCCTTCTAGGGTGACCTGCCTAGTGGAAAGCCTACAGACACTGTCTGTCTGGACTTTAGTAAAGCCTTTGACACTGTCTCCCACAGCATTCTCCTTCAGAAACTCCTAGTGCAACGTTTGGATAAGTGCATTCTGCACTGGATTAAAATCTGGCTGGCTGGCCAGACTTGAAAAGCACTGGTGGATGGAGTTAAATCTTGCTGGTGCCTAGTCACTGGTGGTGTCCTCCAGGGGTCAGTACTGGAAGCTGTGCTCTGTAATATCATTATTAATGATCTGGGTGAGAGGATTGAGTGCCCTCACCCTCAGTAAGTTTGCAGATAACAGCAAGCTGGCTAGCTATATTGACCTGCTAGAGGGTAGGGAAGCTTTACAGAGGGATATGGACAGGTTAGAACAATGGTCACAGTCAACTGTATAAAGTTCAACAAGGCTAAGCAGTAAGTACTGCACCTGGGTCACTACTTACCCCATGGTAAGTTACAGAGTTGGGGATGTGTGGTTGGAAAGCTGCAACTTGGAGAAGGATGTGAGGGTAGCAATTGTTAGTCAACCTAATGTGAAGTCAGCAGTGTGCCCAGGTGGGCAAGAAAGCCAATGGCATCTTGGCCTGTATTAGAAACTCTGTGGCCAGCAGAACAAATTGGTGATCATCTCTCTGTACTCAGCACTGGTGAGGCCACACCACAAGTATTGTGTTCAGTTTGGCCTCCCACTCTAGGGAGGACACTGAATTTCTGGAGCATGTCCAGAGAAGAGCAGTGAGGCTTGTGAAGTGCCTGGAGCACATGACCTATGAGGAACATCTGAGGGAACTGGGCTTGTCCAGTCTGGAGAAGAAGAGGCTGATGGGTAGCTGCCTGAAGGGAGGCTGAAACAAGGAGGGAGCCATCCTCTTGATGCCACACAACAGCACTAGAGGAAAGGGTTGCAAGGAGAGGTTTAGACTAGATATTAGGAAATGCTTTTTCACTGAGAGTTACCAAATATTGGAATGGTCTGCCTGGGTCAGTGGTGGAGTCACCGTTCCTGGGGATGTTTAAGCTGCATGAGGATCTGGAGCTTAGTGACTTGGTTTAATGTTGACCCTTCAGTACTAGGTTGATGGTTGGACTGGATGATCTTGGAGGTCTCCTCCAACTACATATATTCTGTGGTGTTATTCCTGTTCTTGGCTGGTGTATGTCTTTGTGTACAAAATTCCTGTGAGCCAGAACCATAATGTTTCCAAATGAGAATTTTATGCCTTTTGTTTGTCCTTGATAAGGAGATAATATTGTCACAAAAGAGTGTTATGTTCTTAAATGTGGAACTGGTGGGGTAGGGTGTATCCTAGGAGTATCATGGGTGAGAGAGAAGCAAAAGGAGGAGCATACTTCTCCTTGAAAAGCAAAGGTACTGTAAAATTTTATTTTAATTTCTGTTCAAACAAATCCCATCCTGTGTTTTAGAAAAAAAAACCCAAACAACTGTCCTAGAAAATGGTTGGTATCAGGGAGAAAACAGATGTGGATCCTTTGGCTTGCTGATTCAAGCCAAATAATCATTGACATGATAAAGTCATCAAGTTAGTATGATTTATTGAGTCATCATCTGTCATGTGAGTATCTTCACATGCAAATAAATGCTAGAATATTGTTGTGCAGCTGACCTCTCAGCCTTGAGCAGTGAAGATTTACCCTAGCTTGAGGTCTGTCAGTTCATACTTGATTCTGCTAGAAATGTGGATGCATGGGGAGCTCTGCTTCATTGTGTCAGGTTGCTCACAGTTCCCTTATTCCTTTGACTAGAAGATTAAGATAGTTAAAAGTTTCAAATATTCTTTAGGCTATTAAGGGAGATACCTGTGTCAAAGTTAATCAAGCAATTAATCAGCATCCAGAAACTTGTACTTGTTTGAAGAAAAGCTGTTATGTTTTGCTGGGAGATGCCATAATACACATAGATAAAGCTGCTAAAAGGGTGTACCAGCTCAACCCCTTTGGGTAGCAAATGACTGGGGCACACCAGTGCTTGCAGAAACTCATACTAAGAAAACCTGCTGTGTTAAACTGAGAAGAGTTGTCAAGACAAAAGGTGCAAATGGAAACGCAACCTTTGTGGAGTCTGGTTTCTTTCAGGCTAGAGTGTCAGAGATCTGCACATACAGGAGCATGAACCCTCAGCTGACAGGTATACCTCTATATGAGCAAGTCAAGTTTCTTGTGGAGGCAGAGAACTGCAGCTTAGTCAGCATGAGGAATTCTGTCAGAGGTGTCTGTGCCATCTACTAAGGCATGCTTGTTTGGCTTCTCTGCGTAGATGCTTCTGCCTTAGACGTTCATACATTTCATAACAGTAACTTGTACCTTTGAGTGGGAATCAATGAACCAAATGTAAAAAGCCTCATGCAGTTCTTTTTTTTCTACCAGTCTATATATAGGGACAAATACAAGCAAATCTGAGCACTTATGTGGCTAGTTATTCCTAGACAGTGTCCGTAATTAATCATTAGTTATCCTAGATACCCCTCCCTAGAATGCTTTGATGTTTGCCCACCATTTGCACATTGATATTTAAGACAATAGCCAAAGCACAGCTACTGAAGAAAAGGTTTGTTTTGCCACTTAACCACTGCATTGCATCTGAGATGCATTTACTTTAAGTAAATGTTCCTCTATTAAGGACATGTATGGTGGAGCCATTTTAAAGATGTACTTGGCACCGCAAATCATACACTAAAGTGCATACAGCCAAAAAGCATTGAGTCGCCATTACAAGCAAATTTTGTTTGGTTTTGTAACAGCTGCTTTGTGTTCTTCTCCTCAGGTGTGAAAACCTGCGTGTGTACAAACTGGGTCTCTTTTCAGGTCTTTGGTGGATGCTAGCACTTTTCTGCTGGATCAGTGACAAAGTATTTTGTGAGATCTGGTCCTCATTTAATTTTCCCTACTTGCACTGTGTATGGTAAGTATATAAACTGTGTATAAATGCCACAGTTTGATTCCAGTGTGGTGTATCCTCCCCACACTATCCTTTTGTGGCTATTTTTGGTTACGCTAGTGGTAAGATTATAAGGCCAGAGCAAGTCTTAGACTATCCAAGGTGGCAGATTTAGAAGCCTCTTTGACCTGATCAGATTTTCCAGACACTAAGTTCATTAACTGACCTCAAAAGATCATCTAGTCCAGACCCCCTGCCAGAGCAGGATCTCCTACACCAGATCACACAGGAACATGTCTCAGTGGGCTTTGAATATCTCCAAAGAGGGAGACTCTACAACACCCCTGGGCAGCTTGTTCCAGTGCTCTGTCACCCTCACAGTGAAAAAAAAAAAATCCTCCTCATCTTTGCATGAAACTTCCTATGCCTCAACCTCCACCCATTGCCCCTTGCCTGTCATCAGGCGTCACTGAGAAGAGCCTGGTGCCATCCTCCTGGCACTTACCCTTTACATATTTATAAACACTGATGAGGTCAAACCTCAGCCTCCTCTTCTACAAGCTACAGAACTCCGTCTCCCTCAGTGTCTCCTTGTAAGAGAGATACTCCATTGCCTTAATCATCTTTGTGGCTCTGTACTGGATGCCTACCTTCCTCCTCCTCGTACTCACCCTTTACATATTTATAAACGTTAATGAGGTCACCTCTGAGTCTCCTCCAAGCTACAGAGCCCCAGCTCCCTCAGTTTCTCCTTGGAAGAGAGATGTTCCATAGCCTTCATCATCTTTGTGGCTCTGTGCTGGACTCTCCCCAGCAGTTCTGTATCCCTCTTGAACTGGAGGCCCAGAACTGGACATAGTCCTCCAGATGCAGCCTCACCAGGGGTAGGCAGTGAAGGGCTTTGATGCCTTTTCTCTTTTACCACCCAGAAAATTATGCTCTTATTCAAGGTTCAATATCTCAGCATCTCCACACAAATCTGTCAGGTGCAGAGAAGCTAAATAGCCATAGCCAAATTTGACTGAGGATAGGCTTTTTTTTTTAGTTTTCATTATTCTCTTGACTTTGCTTGTATGCAGAGTGCAACCTTTTTGGGGATTCAGGGGAATAAGGTGAAGGACAGACTGATTTTAAAGCATGGTGATATATTGATTGCTCTACTGATACCATGTTACTGATTTTTTTTTCCTCTGTTGTTTTTTTGGGGGTGGGGTGTGACTGTCCATTTTCAGGCACATTTTGATTTGCCTTGCGGCATACCTGGGCTGTGTCTGTTTTGCTTACTTCGATGCTGCCTCTGAGATCCCTGAGCAGGGCCCTGTCATAAAGTTCTGGCCCAGTGAAAGATGGGCGTTCATTGGAGTTCCCTATGTCACCCTCCTCTGCGCACACAAGAAATCACCTGTGAAGATCACGTGAAGTTGACTGTGAAACGAGGATGGAATTTCAGCTTACATTTCAGCAAAGACAGTACTTAAATAATGCTAAATTAATAGGATTGTATTTTGTCCTGTTCTTAAGATATGCAACACTTCAGGTGTCACAGAAGGAGGAGACAAATGTGTTCTTTTTTTCTCTCTGGAGGAGAGAGAGAAGGCAGAAAGTTGCAGGTTCTTGAACATAATAGTAGCCACTGGTTTCTCCGGTTGGCTCCATTTTGCACTGTGTTTTCAATGTAGCATTTCACTTTATATAAGCTCTTTCCAAATACCAGGATTAAGGAAATGATGTTTCTGCAGTAGGTCAGCTCTGGTGCTTGATTCACTTCTTTTGTAACTTCTGGCTTACAGTCTTCTTTGTAAAAGAAGCTAGTCCAAGATGCCTATGTGCCATCCTGTGCCCCTCTCAGCTTTGAATTTCATATGGTTGCATATGGCCACAAGAGTGTGCTCGAAGCACGCACTCCGCCCAGCCTGGTGGGTTGCACAGGGATCTGGCTGTGCGTCACCTCGGGTCTGGGAGTACGTGGTTGCTTTCCCAAGTACAACAGCAACTGAGTAACTGCGGCAGTGTAGTTAAGCCGTGTGAACGCAAGAATAGCTAACAGAAGAGTCAGTCCCTGAAACAAAATTGTTCCAGGGTTTTCACCTTTCCTGTATTTCCAGTGACCTGCAGACATTTGTATGCTCTTATAGAAACATCACCAAAATCTATCTCTACGGTTGCAGACATGTTTGGTCTTGAATCTGACATTGAAACTCACCCAGAGGTGTGAGTGTTCATTTCAGAAAAAGCTCAGGTCAGCATGGATTGACAGTGTGATTAAAATCTTTCAGATGCCCAGCTGTGTATCTGAGAGTTAAATTCTCACCAGTGCATTGCAAAGTGACATGAATAGTAGTCCAGCGTGTAGCCTGGTAGTTATACTTAGGAAAAAAGTAGATACCACTCAAAAAACAGAAAACTTAGATTTCTGTGAGCAATGAAATGTGACCTTGAATCTTGAATTCTTACAAAAGAACAGCAGATTCAGGTTTTCTGTTTGTTTTTAGCCAGCTTTGTAAAGCTAAGAGATGTCTGGACCTGTTCAGTTTTTAAGGCTATAGTTTGAAGTTGAAGTTCAGGAATGTCTGTGTTTCTTGAAAGCGCAGCCTGTTTTTAAAAGGATGGAAAATCCAGACATATTTTTTGAATATTGGCAATTGCTTCTGCTAATCACTGTAGGTGTGGTGAAAGTAAGATCTTACATTCTACCTAATATCAGATCAGTAAGTGGATTAAGGCTTTGTATGTACACTTTTAATAAGAGTTGGGTTTTTGTTTTTTTTTTAATACTAGACCACAAAATTGATTTAGTCTGTATTTTGCTAAAAGCTCTCTTGGTGTACTTGAGTTTTAAGAGATGTGGAAATATACTCCATACAGTATAATCTTTAGGAAACTGCCTTTTAGCAAAAAAAATTGGGTAAATTATCTTTCAAGCATTGTAAAACCTTTCAGATAACTTTACTATTCAAATTTATGCTTGAAAAACAAGAGCTAAGGTGAATACTCTTACACTAAAAGTTTTTGGTGGGAGATATGGCTGTCTTTTGGGAGAATTTCAAGTTGTGTGTGTAGCCTACTGTCAGGTTGACTAGCAGATCATAAACCCAACAATATTTCCAGTGGAACAATGTAGATTTTGCTAGTGGATTTGCCTGAGGGAAATATGTTTTTTGGACACTGAGTCATATAATTTTTCTACAAAACTTGTTTGTAAAAGTTCGTATGGTAATTTTTATTACTCTTTGAAACACAGCTGCATTTCCCTTTTCCTTCCTTTCTCTGTAATTATGAAATACTCAGTTTCGAACCCTTCTCAGGTATTAAAATTCAAATGATAAGATCCTTATGCAGATAGGCTTGCTGGCCCAGTTAAGGTTGCTGATGTCCGACATGGCCCTGCATTGAGTAAGACTTTTCAGTATGTTTGCTAAATTATTATGTTATGGTAAATAAGTTATTTTCAGTATTGCTTGAGAAATTACTAACTGCAGGCATAATGTACTATTCAAAATGCCTGGAGCGAAGGCTGTAGTTAATAATTTGAAAACAATTTCTGACTCTAATCAAGGGCTCCAGTCAGCCCACTGTTAACTGTTGTCTTCTGATCTGCGGAGTCTGGCTGCTTGCAAAGAAGTAATTTTGTAATTTTAAAAAATGGCAGTAATGCATTCAGGTAGTGCAGAGAAGAATGAATGCAGGTACAAGCCAAGAATCATCTGTTTTATTAACTAAGCCTCAAAATTTACATAGGGGATTCTGTGAACAAAGATCACTGTCTGATATCCAGAGAACCACTGCAGAACTGCTTGGGCATATTCCACTGTAACAGCAGTCCACCACTTTTAGTTGTAGCTACTGCACTTTACATTAAATGGATGTTAACCAATATGTTCTGAAAAAAAAAAAAAACACATTTATTTCAGAAAAGAAAAATGCTGTTTTTTACTGGATTCAGAGCTTTACAGGTTGCACTTTGGACTAATGCTTCAGTTCATGGTAAAATTAGTACTCAAAGAAATAAGTGATTGGCATACAAAGGGGTTTGTGGTGGCCTAATCAAGCAAATTAATAGACATGCACACAATAATTGTATTATATTGGAGTATAAGGTGATACACCCTCAGGTTTTAAAGCCGTGGAATGCTTTCTTCCCTTGCTGTTAGGAATTAGGTTTCTAGTCCTTAGGTTCAATTAGTATTTTAGTTTTATTAGTGGCATGTAATAGTATGTTGAGTATAATGTAGATTCTGTGATTTGGTGTGTGATATCCATCATTCCCTCAGTATTACGATTCTGATTACTTAAAAGAGAGTGTTTGTCTCTCAGTGATGGGAAACACTTGCCTGGTTCACAGTCACTAAAATCTCAAATAGTATCTAGGGAGTAGTATTTAGGTGTGTGTTTATTTGTTTTGTTTTTTTTTTCTTTTCCTTCTCACTTAAAGTCTGTATGCTGAATATTTGTGGAAAGTGTGTAATACTTTGCAATATTATATTCTGAATAAATATTGTATGCCTTTTCATACATTGTGTTTGTGGAGAATAATGCAGCTGCTGAAAATGTAGTAGGGATAACTTTTCCCTCTCATGGGTAGGAGCGGTCCTGTGGTGGAGGGAGACTGCTTTAGGTGGAAGACCATTAATTGGTGACATTGAGGTTACTTTGCTGAGTAAACTGATTTTGTGCAAATAAATCAAATACTTGAGAAACTGCAAGTCCATGGATCAAGGGACAAATAACAAGGAATGGCTAAAACTGAGTGGTCTGTATTTGCACAAATCCAGAAAACTTGGTCAAAGTGAGTATGTCTGGGAGAGCAAATATTCACTATCTGACTGTACTTCCAATTTAGGAAGGGAGATAATGGCTGTAATGTAGTGTTGCACTTGTCCCTTTCCTCCTAACTACATTTTACCACTGTTTCTCTGGCTCCAAGTAAAAGACCTTTGAGACACATCCAGAGCCAGTGTTACTAGGCTCGAAATAACTGTTGTGTGAAAATGTAACTAATTGAAGAACGTTGCTGATGCAGAATTAATATCTGAAGTTGGCAAGGTGTCAAAAACCGTTGGTGGATTGACTCACCCTGATTTATCTGGAGATTATTGATATGGTTTTCTATGGAAGCAAGGAGAATATTATCATACTTATTGCATTTCTTTGGTAATTTCAGAGCTCCTGGCTTCTTTTGACCAGATCTGACAGAGCCAAGAACCTTACCTGCAAGCTGTGCAAGGCAGATCATAGAATCATAGAATAGTTTGGGTTGGAAGGGACGTTAAAAATCATCTAGTTCCAATCCCCCTGCCATAGACCTTCCACTAGACAAAGCTGCTGAAGGCCTTGTCCAGCCCGACTTTGAACTTCCAGGGAGGAGTCATCCACAGCCTCCCTGATCAATCTGTTCCAGTGTGATGGTCAGATAGAGAAGGCAGGCCTCTCAGGAAATCTGTCTCAAGAAATATGTTAAAATAACAGAGAACACAGGAAGGAAGCCAAAGTAGTGCTCAAGTTCTGTATGGGCTTTTATTTTGGCTCTTACCAGCTGCAGCCTCAGGAGCTAGTTACATATGGAAGGAATTTCACGGGCTTTTGTTTTATGAGATGGAGGAATTACTTCAGCTACCTTTTCTTCCAAACTGCTGAGGCAGAAGCATCCACAAGAGGGGCAGTTTGAAATCTTACATTGCCATACACCAGGCCATCAGTTGAAAGCAGTGAAAGCGGAGGTAATTTCTGTGCTCACAAAGTCAGGAACTGTAAAAATATGTTTGTAAACTGCCATACATAATGGGTCACCTGTTTATTTGCTCAGTAGTGCCCACATGGAAAATACTGATAAAGTAAAGTCTGGGAAGGTTCACGAATGTCGTGAAAAACAAGCTTAAAGTCCAAAGGTAGCCTGTTGAATTGCAGAAAATAGAACAAAGTTAAGTAACAGCAAGGTATTACACATATGTAGACATAATTGACAACATTACATGCGAATTAACTATGAAAGAAGCAGTTCTTCCTACAAAACACCGAAGGATTAGTGTTTTGGGAGCAAAATATATATATGTAGTAGGGCATTAAAAAGGAAAAATGCGACATCGTACTGGAAGGAAAAAAATACCTTAGTACAAAACGTGGGCGAGCCAGCACCAAGGCCGCCGTTCGGAGAGGCAGCAGCAGTGAGCCCTGCTCTGGCGCTTACGGGTCCCGACGCGGAGGCACCTGGGGAAAGCGGAGGAGGGTCGGCGGGGTCGAGTCGGCGGGGTCGAGTCGGCGGGGTCGGCTCCCTCACGCCCCTGCGCGAAGGGACGGACGCAGCTGGGGGCCTTGCCGTGGTTACTGCGCCAGGTACAAACGCGGGCGAGGCAGCACCGTGCGCCCTTCGGAGAGGCAGCAGCCGTCCCACCGGATTGCTGCTTGATGGCAGATTTATTAAAACAAACAAACAAAAACCAACAACAACCGAAAACCCACAACCAACCAGCAAACAAACAAAACCACCGAGGAAAAAAAACATACGCCAAAGTATTAGTCATGGTTGCAACCTAGGCAAATGCTGTGGCTAAGAAAACTGTAGGCACCCAGACTGGTGTTTCATGCAAATGTGTGGGTGTCCAGACCCGTGGCTGCAGAGAGTGCCAGAGCCTGGCACTTGAAGTGGAGAGTCGTGAGTATGAAACCTGTGTGAGGTGTGAGCAGGTGAGTGATCTATTCAGCATGGTGGCTGGGCTAAAGGAGGAAGCTGAGAGACTAAGGTCTATATGGGATTGTGAAAGGGAAATTGACTGGCGGGGCCAGGCCATACCATCCCTAAGGGAGGGACAACAGGTGAGGGCTGCACAAGAAGTAAAAGGTTCAGTTGCCTCGTGCTACCCAGATAAAATGGGTAAAGGAGGAGACCTGGGATATGATTACAGACCATATTCATGAATACCCAAAGAATCTGAATGTGCACAAGTCTGGGGGGCCTGATCAGATCCACCCAAGGGTCCTGAATGAACTGGCAGATGAAGTTGCTAAACCACTGTCCATCATGTTTGAAAGGTCATGGCAGAATGGTGAAGTTCCTGCTGACTGGAAAAGGGCAAACATAACACCCATCTGCAAGAAGGGAAAAAAGGATGATTTCAGGAACTACAGAGCAGTCAGTCTCACCTCTGTGCCTGGCAAGATCATGGAGCAGATCCTCATGAAGGCTCTGCTATGGCAAGTGGAAAATAAGAGGTGATTGGTGGTAACCAGCATGGCTTCACCAAGGGCAAATCATGCCTGACAATTTTGGTGGCTTTTTTATGATGAAGTCACAACGACAGTGGATAAAGGAAGGTCAACTGATGTCATCTACCAGGACCTGAGGAAGGTGTTTGACTCTGTCCCATGACATCCTGGTCACAAAACTGGAAAAACACAGACTTGGTGGGTGGACCACTCACTGGATAAGGAATTGGCTGAATGGTCACACACAGAGAGTGGTGGTCAAGGGCACAATGTCCACCTGGAGACCAGTGACAAGTGGTGTCCCTCAGGGGTCAGTGCTGGGACCAGTGCTGTTTAACATCTTTGTCAGTGACTCGGACAGAGGAATCGAGTGCACCCTCAGCAAGTTTGCAGATGACACCAAGATGTGTGGC
>VWZI01012594.1:115176-132544 GCA_013396835.1 Psilopogon haemacephalus
ACTATCCAGCCAATTCCATATCCAGCGAGTTGTCCACCCATGAAGTCCATGCTTTTCCAGTTTGATGACCAGGACGTCATATGGGACAGAGTCAAAGGCCTTACTGAGGTCCAAGTAGATGACATCAGTTGCCCTTCCCTTATCCACCGTTGCTGTGACTTCATCATAGAAAGCCACCAAGTTTGTGAGGCATGATTTGCCCTTGGTGAAGGCATGAACTTCTCTTCCAGTTCAATTAAGTTTAATGTTGTATTATTGGTAGTTATTTGTTCTAGATCCAGTTATTCCTTTACATAATGTTTACATGACTGTTGCAAAGAACCTGATAATTATTATTAAGAATTACTGAATGGGTATCAAGAGTTTTGAATATAAAAATTAATAAACAATATTATTAAAAAAAACCCAAACAACTATCTGATATTAATTAATACCCTCCAGTACACACATAAAGGGAATGAGATGATAAAGTGATAACCTTGGTCACAAATCTACAGAGAGGATCTCATTGCAATGCTATGTGAATAATTGCCATACAGTATTCAAGACACAAGAACACAACAGCTTATACAAAACTACCAGAGCAAGAACTGTACTTGCCAGCAACAGCTCCTAGTCAGTGTAGTTGTATTCTCCAAGTTGTTCTCACAAAAGAAGGTGGTATTCACAGAATTCAAGTGGTTAAGAATTACTAGTCAGTAACCTTGCAGCATGGGTATTCCTAGCCTTGTCCTAGCCAATCCTCCATAAAATTAATTGATAAGCAGCATTTCAAGACCACTAAGCTTACTTTAATAAGCTTAACAGTTTAACTACCTGTTTTAAAAGAGGGAACATTTCAACTCAAAAGGGTACAATTTAAAGCTTGTACATATTACAGGTGATGAAATCACAAATGGAATTGATAGATGCTGCTAAACAATTTGGAGAGCAATTCAGTTTTAAAAACGCAGTAATGACTGCGTTTATTCTCTTTCAGATTCTATTGGCAGAGTGTATTAATAATCATGCTTATTTTATAACTAATGACAACATTCTTTCAAGATTTACCTCTGACTCTTGGAAATACAAAGAGCTGCAATTTCCATGCATTTTGCTCTAAGAATTAGTGAGAGAGAGCAAATAGTAAATAGTCTTCACCTTTTCTGGTAACTATTGTGATGGCTGGCATGTAAAAACAGAGCCCAGTTTATTACCAATTGGTTCTGTTGTGGTTATGGTAACAGACATATGAGAAAAGCCATGGCTCTGTTAATTCATATGCTATTTTATTTCAACAAAAGAAAAAGAATTTCATAGCTTCACTGTAGATTGGTTGGATTGGTATTGCTCCTATCATCAATCTTAATGATATTTTTCTTGGTATTTTTTTTTTATTGATTTCATGCCAGTGTCTGAAAAAGAAGACTTTAAGTACCAGGAATGATTTAAGCATTAAGCTTTACCTCATAAGAGCCTAATCCTGAAAGACAGTAAGTGTTTAATAATTTTCAAAGTAACTGTCTTAATTTTAGGTACTATTATTACTGACGCCTTTACCTTTTACCTGCATAAATCACATGTTTGTCTCACACATAATTTTATCTGCATTGCAAGGTCTGATTTTCCTTTCATACTTGACAGTGTTTAAATCTCATCACTCAAAACCTGCAAACCTGCTCCTGTAACTGGATCTGTGCAGGAACATCTTGTCCTTGTCCCCTTAGTAACAGTGCATTTCTGTAAGGCAACAAGAGTTCATGTAAGTTGTCCCTCTTTGTTGGTAGTGGGAATTCGCAGAGATGGAAAGAACAGCCCATGTGGGACATGATAGCAGGGTTGTAGCCCTGACAGGTTTGTGGGGATTTTCTTTTTTTTTTTTAATTTTTTTTTTTTGGTAACACAAAAGGATGGACAGGGCAGTATGGCTATAATAAAAGAGACAGTGCCACTGGGCCATCTGGGTCACATAATTTTTCTTTCAGTCTTTCAATAGTCTTTACTGCAGAAGGCAGACAGTTAATGTTTGTGTCCTTTACAGAGCTACCAGGGAAATAAGCTATTAGTGCAGGAAAAATTGTTATTGTTCACAACACCTGAACAAAAAGCCAGCCACAGAAGTCCTCTAGGGCACAACTACATCTGGTATACTGCCTGTAATGTTATTGATCTCCTAGTAAGGATTTTAATGTATACTGGTCTAATGTGAGCATGTATCATTCAGGCACTAAGTGCACATTAAAACGCATCAGCTATTGAATCAGGGGAAAGTTAGTTGAACTAAAGCATAATATACTCTAAATAAAAATATATGTATGTGTACACCAGAGCATAATAAAACAAAAAGGATTTTGCAAACTTTATAACCAAAGACTTTGCATATGAAATAATTCTGAGTTTCATGAAACTACATATACCTTGGCATAGTAAAACTAAATGCATCAGGCATTACATATACTTCAGAGAAGAGGCTCAAGAAGGAAAGCAGAACTCAGTTTTGAAAAGTGGATGTCAAAGGCTCCATACGCTCCTTCCAATCAGTGTATGACATAATAGGGTTCATTTTATCCACATGCTAATTTGAGCATCCAGTTGCAGGATTTTGGTTTCTGACTAAATTTGACACATTTGCAAATCAAGCCCCTGATGGTAGGCTGTGATGGTTTGAACCAATTGGAGGATTTTAATAAGAAATTAGACTATAGGCTAAGAAAGAAAAACATTGATGATACTACTTCACTCATAGGTTTACTGAAAAATTTTAAAAAGTGTTTAAGAGTTGTAACCCAAACATAGATAAGACAGAGCTGCTTGAGCTACTCTGGCTGCTGCATCTCTGTCCCTGCCTTCTTAACTGGATCTGAATATATTTCACTAACTTCTATCCTGCTACTAATCCTCCTGGCTGATCTACGTTCACTTATCTGGTGCATAAGACAGATGGCGAGATAAGACCAGGAAGGGAGGAAGGTGGTAGGGTGGTTAGAAACACCTCTTAGGGATTTTTTATCTCTGGGAGGAATGTGGTGTTTCTGTATTACCTTTTTCATTGTATATATCTGTAAATATCTGTTAAATATTGTAAATAACTGCTTGTATATTGTGCAAAGCTGTAATATAAAGCTTAACTTCCAGCTGACTGAGTTCTAGCCTGGGTTATTTCAAAGTGTGTGTGGGAGCAGTGGGTAACTGCCAAACCACCACATTATTTTTAATTGGCTTACCCAATTAAGCAGAGGCTAAATTCCATTTGTTTGATTTCTAATTAATCATGGAAGTTAAAAATGTAGCTCACCTGGCTTTAATATTAGATTATTTCTTCTGCAATGGTGTGTTTTTTACATAGAGGGCTTGTGGCCAAAACTGGTGCTTTTCTACAGTATTTGGTGTGGAGGAAGATTGAAAGAATATGTTGGAATTTTTTCTTGGTTTCAATATAACTGAGATAGCTACCAGTACTGTTATTGATGCTTTTAATAAATCAGAAAATATTAGCAATCAAATGAGCTATTCTACTGCTCTTGTAAGGGTGATCCTGCCAAAGAGTAGTATTCCTGACCCCTGTCAAAACCTCTGTTCAAAGGCCATGGTGATTTATCTAACATGTGTAATTGTATTCTCATTAGTTATGGATTTATTCCTAATTTTTGCTCTAAGCTTGAAAGCATTTGCTAGGACTTTAAAAAAACAGATAGAATGGTCTAAGAGAAAAAAACAAACATGTTTTTAGTCAGACAGATTCAGATAGGAATTCTGGTGACTTTCCCAGAAAATGTTCCCATAACAATGCTCATAATACCTCAGCTGTTGACAAAAATATGTTAGACTATCAAGGTCAAACTACTCAGGACTCACAAAGCCATATATATTTCTACAATTTCTGCTAGCAGTTTGAATGCTCAGACAGCAATTCCTAATTCCGACTCAAAAGGCAATTCTAATTCTAATGAGGCAGTAGCTCAAGTTCCCCAAAATTCAGATCCATTAGAAGGTCAATCTTCTGCTAAACTGGCCCCTGCAAAGATTAAACCTAAGCTTGGGTCAAAGCATGGCTCAGTGGAAGACTTAAGAACAGGTACTTCTGGTGCACAACAGGAGAAGGAAGAAGAGGAGAAAGTTTGTCTTAAAGATTTGACTGGTTTACTGAGAGTTAAATATGAGGACACTGTAGGATTAGCTACCAAGAGAGAAGATGGATCTCAGGAGATTAGGAATGCTGTTAGGAGAGTTTTGTTTGGCCAGGCACCAACAGACCAACAAGGAGAGGAAGAGGAGAAGGATGATATCCAGGGCACTAATGATGCCTCAGAGAGGTCAGGGAAGTTAGAGAGGAATATTCAAGGGAATCAGGAAAGCCAATCCTAAGCATGGTTCTGAATGATGGAAGGCAAAAGCATACAGGAATAAACAATCTTGAAATCTGTGTAGTATGCTCCCTGTGTCAGCAAACAAGAAGTGTTTACCAAATTTTTAAAATAACTTTAAGAAAGCCTGAAGATTTGAATGGAAAACAGTAGTTTATATCCTTTGAGAAGCCTTCATCTAAAAATAAATCAGAGCTCTTATTTTAGTTTGTTTCTTGCACTGAACTGCAGTTATTCAGTGTGTAGAAGGAGGAAAACAGAATTTAGGGTGTTGATATATAACCTCATAAACTGTGCATCCCTCTCTTGCAGGAGTTTTAAATCTACTTTTGATCCAGAAAGAAAAGAGATTAGATCACTATTCAAGATTTTTGCAGCTTTTCACTTTTTAAAATTTTGCTTTCCATTACCCTCCCCACTCAGGTCTATTTATATACGTAAATATAAAAGTGATAAGCCTTGATAGCTCATCACAATAACTCACTGCTATTAATAATCAGTATTGTAATACTTCAAGCTGTGTTTGGGACAAAACTAGCACATATTCTACACATGGACAGACTTATGTATCTTGTTATAGAACAAAAATTAAAAGATGATGAGGCAAAGGTATAGTACAATGTTCCTTTCAGTGAAACAAATGTAATTACTTTTGAACAACAGAGGAAACTTTGACAGTCTAAAGCATTTCCAGTTACACCCCCTAGGACACTGCAGATGGACAGACCTCCTCAGTACTTACACGATATTCAGTAAAGATCCACAAGTGCAGATGTGAATGCCCCAAAGAGGTTTTCAAGAGCTTTCACTTTGTGTCATATAATATTCAAATGGCAATCTCTACAGAGCTACAACCAATCAGGTGACCACAAGCACTCATTTAAAGATCTGAAGACTGATCCTGTGACCAATTCTTCAAAAAAGACACTATTTAAAAAATAATTAGCTGTGTTGTCACACAAATCTACCACAGTCTCTTTTGGGCACTTGGCTAGACTGCCACTATGTTGTGCAGATGCATCAACATACAAGAAGTTACTTACAGGTTTTCTGACATCTGGGAGGGAAACCCACAGTGGAAAAACAATGGGTAATACAAGAAGGTAGGTGAGTTGCTTGCGTGGGGTGTCAGGCCAGGCCAGGCTGAGAGGCTGGTCCTCATCCTCTTCATTCTGTAAGAAAAGATACAGTGAAAGGAAAACTAAAGGTTTGGGATTCTTTAAAGAGGAGTCCTGAGAATTATACTGTGTTTCAGTGAGAATCTATAAAGTCTGAAATCACTGTGTTAACACTACACCTACCTAACAATATCAGCCAGGACACAGTAAAAAATATTTTGGCCAGATTATTATTTATCCCTGAAGCAGAGGCTGCCTGAGGATGTCCGTTTGTGCCTATGCTGAGACTGATGCCTTGGAATCTGACCAAATGGTCTCTTTGAAGGTACAGAGCAGTGTCATGCCTTATCTCTTGTATCTCTTATATATCTTCTCATGATTACTCTCATATGGGACACAGGCTAGTATACACATGGATCAAAACTGGTCTCGGCTGCATCTCAAGTCTGGCCTTATAGCTAGATGAAGAGCCGGGGGCAAGAAGTGAAGTAGAGAAGCAAGGATGGATAGAGAGAAAAGCAAAAGGAAGGAGGACGAGAGAGAGAAAAAGAGAGATGCATGTGTGTGTACACACATGTACAAACACATACGTGGATAGAAACACATATGTAGACATATATGTAGGTATACATAACTAACATTTTGAGGTTTAGCGAGTACCTTTAGAAGCTACTATCTAAGACATCTGTATCTATAGTTCATAGGACTATAGGGTTAATTCAGGCTGCAAGGGACCCAGAGAGCTACGCTGCTTAGCTAGAGGGATCAAAACAGGCTGCTCAGGGCTGCCTAGTTAAGATATGAAATTACCAAGGACAGAGATGGCCTAGCCTTCCTGGGTCCCAGCTTCTGTGTTGGGCTGTCCTAGTGGGGAAACTGCTTCTCCTTATCTCCAACCTGAGCATCTTGTGTTTAATCAGTCACAACAGATCAGTCTTCTTAACAACTTAGTGCTAAAACTAAAGGTAAGACTTCTTTCTCCTTCTTGTGTGCCTTATTTTCACATCAATCTCTGATCTCCTTTTGTGTGTGTGCAGTTCACTGTCATCTATGTTACGGAATAGGCATACAGGAATCTGTCCCACAACAAAAAACACTTCTGTCTGCCACACAATTTTGTTAGAATGCCACAGAGAGAAAGTGAAATTAACATAGAATTGTTTTGGATGCAAAAGACCTCTATGATCACTGGGTCCAACCACTATCTTACTCTACCAATTCTGGTGCTAAATCATGTCCCTCAGCACCAAACTATGCTTCTTTTAAACACCTCCAGGGAAGAGGATTCAACCACCTCCTTGGGAAGCCTATTCCAGCATTTGATAACCCTTTCAGTAAATGTCCAATCTAAACCTCCCTTAGCACAACTTGAGGCCACTTCTTCTTCTGCTGTCGCTTGCTACTAGGGAGAAGACACCAGCACTCACCTTCCTGCAACCTTCTTGCAGGTGGTTGTAGAGAGTGTTAGGCCCTCCACACAGCCTGCTTTTCTCCAGACTAAACAAGTCCAATACTCTCAGCTGCTCAGCAGGATTCAATCTTTGGAGCATATGCACGTGGTTCTAATTTATGCCACAGAACAAGGCAAAAGAAAAATGGACCAAATGCTTCTTTCACATAGATGTGTGTAATGCAGACCCTGTTAACTCAGTAAATGCTAAAGAAGCCTAAAAAAGAGTGCCTGGTAAAGACTGTGATTGTTTGAGAGCATGAGAAGCACACAGGTACTTCATATAGTTTTCTTTTAATAATTCAGAATTCTGTTTTCTCTGCAATATGCAAGCTAATTTGCCCACAGATTTATAACACAGTCTTGTCTTAAGGTTGCTTACATAAACCTTGTAGCAATGCTATAAGAATCATTAATGTGAATTATTATTTTCAAAGCAAAAGAGCTGTTGATTAAATGCTACCGTAGGTTGGTATTGTTCATAACATTTTCTATTTATTGCTAATTTTGCTTGTGGAATCTCTCTTAATTACTTCACTGTCACTATTATGATCTCCTGAATTGTTCAGCTGCTTAGCTACCTGAGCTGGCAAATGCCCACAGCAGCAATCCCAAACTCAACTCAGGCTCTTTCTTCATGACTGTAGCACATGCATGGACTGAAAACAAATCCATGTTTAACCCTGGACATATTGACAGGCTACAGCTTCATTGACCATATGTATTGATGTCAACAGAAGACAACATTTCATCAACTCCTACACTTTGCAGAACTCCCAAGTTGCATGATTGTGAGATGACAGTAAAGTGAAAAGGTTGTAACAGGTATAAGTATTCAGAAATTTTTAAAAGATAAGTAGGAACAAATTGTTACATTCCACTTAAGAGGTTCCTGTTCTAAAGAATCAGCTTTTGCCTTTAGGTTTCAGCTCTTTACTAAAACAGAGAGATGATCTCTACTTCTCTACAGTAATCTATTGAAGCCTGACTTTTAGGGGATTGGACTAGTGCAGGAGTTCATGGGGCTGCTTCCTAAAGACTAGATCTATTCTGTTTCCATTCCAGTAAATGCTGCTGGGGTGGGAAAATCAATCTGAGACAGACACTTAGCTTTGAAATGTGATGACTGAGGTAAAATTTGAGCACAAAAGGACCAATTGAAGGGTTGCCTAGGTAACTCCTGCTGAGTGGTCTGCGTATAATCCAAGCAATGGACTCAGCTGGCATAAAGCGTCATAAACAGCAGCTTCAGAAACAGCATTAAGTAACAAAGTACTTCCTGAATTGCCATCTTTAGAGATTGGCATTTAATCACAACAAAAGTGTTACATTAGTCGAAATTTGCACAAGTCTGCAGAATGCATGGAAATGAATAAATAAGCTGGTTCATGCAGTACTGTACCAGTAGGCACTGCACTACAATGCTGGGCCTCTTTCTGGTCTTTCGTCTGCGTCAAAGACTTGGCTATCATGAGGACACAGGCAATGTGAGTTGTATCTCAGTTGAACCCTACATGGTGTCTACATGGCGAACATTCTGCTCATTTGTGACATACTTGCCACAACTACAGAAAAATCTACATTTCTCTAGGCCAGTTAAAGTGGTACTATGTAGCCACCTACTTCCAAATCAGTCCTGTGTCAAAACTGATTCCCTGATATGACTCTGTGGCACATTATCTTTAAAGACACTGGAGCAAAGTGCACCACTGAAAAAAGATTGGCCCCATCCACTTGGCACCCACCCTTTAGATATTTATAGACATTGATCAAATCCCCTCTCAGTCTTCTCAAGACTAAACAGCCTCCAGTCTCTCAGTCTCTCCTTATAGCATCTTTGAGCAGATGCTCAAGTCCCCCTGTTATCCTTGTGGCTCTCTGTTGGACTCTCTCTAGCAGATCCTTGTCTTTATGGAATTAGGTAACCCCAAACCGGACATGGTATTTTTGCTAATTCAATTCTTCTAGGTAACTCATTACAAACAATGGAGAAGCCATCAGATCTTTAGACACTCACAAGTTCTTAATCCAAGAAATCTATTTAATGTCTCCACTTCCACAGAAGAAACCTCTAACTAGTTTGCTGAGGACTCAATTTGGAAACATGGTCTTGGGTTGAAAGTTGGACTCAATGATCTTAAAGGTCTATTCCAAATGAAACAGTTTTAAGAGTCTACTCTGACAACTTCTCCCAATCTCTCAAGAAAATTCATCCAAGTGAAATGATGGCAAACAATACCAACATATGGTGATGTTTCATCAATAAATATTCTGTTTATAAACTGCAGGTTATCATGAACTCCATCTGCCAAAGTCACAATGTAGCCACTCCTTCCAGCAAACATCAGATAATCATTGTCTCCATGGATGTTTACAGTGGTATTGTACTTTAAGAAAACTGGCTACTTTTCTGGCACAGCATCAACATACTACAATAAACTACCTCAAACTCATCTGAAATACCCAATCTGTCACTATTCACCTACTATTCTGTATTGTACCACATCTACAGTATATGAATTATAAATAGTGCATTCTAAAGATTATTCTGGTAGGTCAAATAAGTTGAAGAGTTGAACTATTCTTGTGCCTCTACATTTCCTACCCATTTTTACTTCTGGTATCATTAATCAATACAGAATTCACATTAGGAACCCAGAAGAAACTGCGGACAGGACCTATTTGCAATTCAATTTGCTCAAGCTGAAGGATAGATGTCGTACCACCTCCAAAATGGCAATTTCTTTCTTCATCTGGTAGTGCTGCAAAATGCCCCTGTGCTTTTCTTGTTCTTGGAAGTGAAGATCTCTGTACAATCTAGCTCCTCATAATGAGTGAATCAAGAAAAAATTACTACATCTCATAATGTTCCCAGTCTCAGAGGTAAGTACTTAGATTATTTCTTACGTCAACTAGTTTGTCTTAACCCTTTCTGCACTTTGAACTCACTGTAAAAAGCTATTGGAGTGGGTCCCATGGGAAGGAACAAGGGTCAGGTAGATACTTTCTGCAGACTCTGCTAGTGCTGCTTGTGTCCTCTTCGCACTCTTGCAAGAGCACCTAAAAGCACATCTCCTGGGACTTACATGAAGTTTTTTTATGTCCAAGTTACTGCCTGTACTCTTCAGAATTTGAAAATAAATACACAGAGCTTAATAGTCAAAACTCCATCCAGCTCGCTAGGACAAGGAATAGATATGGTGCTATGGAGACACATCTGAGCAGTAAGCCTTTGTCTTCACACCTTTTTTTTCAATGTCCTAGTTTTCAAGTAAGTTGAACTGGTGTACATTAGAAAAAAAGTGTAGAATATGCTCTGAGTAACCGTAGGACATGGTGATGTCAGCACCATGTCTCTGAAAGTTATAAAAAGCTAAATCAGCAAACAAGATGCAGGCATTTACTTTAGACTGAGAGTGGCAACTAAGAAAATGTTTGGGCCTCAGAAAAAGTATTTTTGATGATCAATCAAACAAATACAGGGATTCTGGAATATACCATAGCCTTACAACAAAGGCTAATATAATCTTGTCTACCTTCTCTCTATGGGCTAGAAATGTTTAATATAGCTCAGAATTTTAATCTGGAACAGAGAATGCAGTGCTTCTCACATTCACATTTGATGCAAATCGAGTGAGTACTCCAGGGCAGGGGAGATTTGCCCCCATCAGGAGCCCTGTGCTGAAACACAGTGCACTATGCTGTGGGTCTTTTGTGTGAAAGGCAAAGCATTGTCAGGTGAGTGTATTAGATCCAAAGAAAACAATAATGCTTTTGTGATGTTTGCCTATGAATTGTTGCCATGTAAACATTTTCCATTGTGATCTGCATAGAAACAGGTAAAAGTGTGCACATGTGCAAAACAGGTAAAAGTGTGCACATGTGCATGTGCCTGTGTGTGTGTACACGTGTGCACGTAGGTGGGAGGAAAAGATGTTATCTTCAGATTGGAAGCTATTTTTAGGAAAGCCAGAGGTTAAAACGACTATGATTGAACAGACTTAATCAAATGCGTGTTAAGAAGGTGGAGAGGAAGCAGGGAGACAATTGGACTACTCAGAAGGGTCATTTCTCTGAAGGGCATCCCATAAAACATTTCCTGAGATAGTGTCTAGACAAGGAAAGATAGTCTTCTTTCATTTTCTTATATACCTTCAATACCACTCTATGAAATTTTATACAAGTCTTCTCCTTTGTCACATCCTGCTCAAGGTTAAGAGACAGATGCTGTAAGCAGAATAAAATCCCTGAGGAAGATGCAATATCCGTCAAGAAGGAAGGCAACTTCTGGCTTTCAATGAAGCAGAAGCATCTTACAGACCAAATGGTGGGAGGGAAGGGGACCACAGTCATCTGTCTTTCTCAGTTAAGGATTTTGGTTTTATCACAGTGTAAGAGATCTGCCACTGCTTACTATGGGAGTGGGATTATGTGAGTCTTACTGTCTGGGGAAAAATCCCTAGGTTGGTGGGAATTTTTTCTGGAAAGCCTTTTGGAATTCATGCAAGCTGCATGAGGACGGAGTTTATCTTATCACTCAAGGGTTTGGGCTAGCAAGAGAACAGCTGAAGTTCTCTGGAGGAAAGTGGAGTAAAAAGAATGAGGTAAGAGCCTAGGAGAAAGCGAAAAGAAAGACAGTGGAGTTTGGAAGAGAAAAATCAAGAATTTAAATGTTAAATAAAAAACTAAATAATTTTTTATTCACCTAGTTCATAAAAATCTTAGGAAAGTCATTAACAGGCAATGCTCTCAGCTTTGTCCTATGTAGCTTCAGTCACATACAATTTAAAAATAAGGAAAGAATATAAAGGAAGAAAAAAAGATAATAAAAAATCCCTAAAGAAATCAGGAAAAGCATAAGGAAAAACAACTCAAGGAATTTGGAATACTATGTATTTTTTAAAAAGGTTTAATTTTCAAATGCATGAAAACTAAAATTCAAGAAAAAACTAGTTTTCTCCCCTTTTCTTGCAGTCTTAGCCTGAGACTTCCCTTACACAACAGTCCTCAATATCATACTTTCCAAAGAACAAGGAATTTACAAGTAAGATGGATTTAGTTGCATATTCTTTTCATACTAGTGAAACATGCCATTCTTAATGTACTTATTTTCAGATTATTCTAACCCAAGTGCAGAACTTCCTATCACTAGAATGTTTATGCCTAGGAATTTAGACCTAGAAGTGATAATCTGCACCAGAGAAATGTGAGGAAAACCACAAATATGACTATGCTTCTTTTGCAAGAGGGAAAAGCATGAAGACTATGGAGGAACTTGACAGCAGAGGAAAAAGAACGAGATCCTTATGCAAGCCTCCTGTATCCTCACTGCAAACAGGTTTTAGGAATACTTGATGACCTGCTGTGTGAGTACAAGCATTTCCCGTCTCACACTTTTCAGAACAATATTTCCCCTCTCCCTCCTGAAGGCGAATTTGCAGCTTGGTTCTTCAAGATGGACAGTTCTAAATGATCATCACTGGGACATGGAGGCATTAATGGTACATTTTCCTAAGAGATATTGTGGACAGCACTTATGGATAACAAAACCGTGTCTCTGATATATAAAAGTGAAAAAACTGAGAGCAGACATTTTAGACTATATTTCCAAATTCTGACACTACAGCACTACATTAGAGTAAGGAAAAAAAAAATTCAACCTGGCAGATTGAATTCTACTCACGGAACAGAAGGAAATTATGTTCTCAGTGTAAAAAGAATACTTGTTCATGAAAAATGTAATTCAAAATTCAAGAGTATTTGTAGGTCAAGACTGAGTTATAATGAGTTTGTTCTTGTTGCTCAGCTTTAATGAGTCAGTTTTTGAAGGAGAAGCAGCAACTATTGAGGACAACTGACTAGTGCATTGTCCTGTGTCTTCAGTATTACTTGCCTGAACAGAGCTGCACTTAGAAGATTGTCCTTGAAAATACAATACTTCCCAGGGTGCATAGTGCCTGTATAAAGAAGGCTTGGTAAGGCAATGCTCATTTTTTCTTCCTCAAATTCTAATAATCAAAGAAAATGGTCAGGTGAATGCTGTGTGAGTAATTCTGTCATTGCTTACACTTGTATAAACCAGGAGAAATCCTACTAATATGCTTGATGTCAATATAAAAAGCAGAAGGAAATGGAATAGCCCAGTTTTAACTTCAGAGTGATTCCATAGCTTGGGAAGGTGTATCACAAAGCTATCAGGAAGCTGTGGACAAAATGCTAAGCAGTAATTTGAGAGAGAGTCCCCTTACAGTATAGAGTAGGCAGAAAATTTCACAGTGAATTAGGATCCTAATTGTCATAAAGACCATTTATTTCTTACACAGATGAGTAAACTACATAACTTTTCAGAAATTCCATTTATGCTTTTAAATTACAAGATAGGTCCTAGCATATCAATAACTGAAACAGCTTGAGACAGCAGCATCTGTTAGGTTATCACTGAAAGAAGACAAAATTAGAAAGGCCACTGGGAAGGAACCCAGCAGGGGCCACCTCAAAATGTTACTAGTGGATTGATATTTTTAATTGTGACAGCAGACACCTAAAGTCCTTTCTTTCACACAGATGGAGCTAAATCTGCAGAACCACTCTTCAGTCATTTATACACCTCTCTGCTTGCTCCATCTTGTCATTTTGATAGGGATAAATAGTGTATCTGACCTCTGATACAGCATGGCAGTTTCCCAGATGACCTAATATTTGATGAAATTAACATACAAGTTTCAAATCCTGACTCACTGAAAGTTTAAAATATCTAAAGGGAAATGGGACAGAGACATTGCTGAGTAACATACTCTTGCAATAATTTTCCCTCCTTACAGTGCAATTGCTTGCAATTCAAAGCATTGTCTTGCACGATGAGGCTGCTTGACCTTTCAGATTTCTGAACAAGCTTAGAAACTGCTTCATTACAAAGCAAAATGATAGCATATGTCTGTTCTGAGAGACATGATTGCTTAAGATTGACTTTTCTTCATTGTTTTCACCAAACAATCTCAGTGATTTTTTTTTTTTTTTGCAAAGGAAGATCAGTTTCCTTCTTAAACTACTGAGCTCTATTACAGTTTATTAGAGTTCTCACACATCCCACAGCCTGATTTACTTACAGCCTAAAAGGTTGCACCAGGCTATGTCATCCCTTATTGGTCTTTAATAACATAATTCTAAAAGCCACTCTGGTGTTTTTTTTTTTTTTTAATTTTTTTTTTTTAAACAAAGCTAAGAAATAGTCTAAAAGCTCTGCAGTGGCAATGTTTTGTTGGGCTGACAAGGATATTAAAGTGTCATGTCAATCTGAACAGCTCATATTAACAGAAAACACAACTTAATGTTCAGCTATGCTTTCCTTTCCAATGGGAGACTCATTGCTACTGATCATTAAGGATACAAAAACTCCACCTCTCTTAGACGCTTGATTCTGTTCTCAGTTTCTATTCCCAGATATCAAAAATATTTGTAAATATGGAATAATTAAAGTTATCTGCCAGTATTCTGTGCACTACCACAGCAACTGGCCAGAACAATCTTGTCATTTCTCCAATGTAAAGCAAACAGAATCTTTCCTCAAAGATTCACCCTACCACAAATCAGTGTTTTTGCTGAGTATTGCAGAAAAAAAGTCAGTAACTTTTTCCTGTTGTAAGTATGTTTCAGTACAAATCATGTTCCTTATGAAGAATAATTGTGTTTAGGAAACAGCCAACAAACATAAACATACTCCATTGCTTGTAGACCATTTGTAATTTCTCCTGTTGGCTTGCAAAACTCTTCAAGGAAAGAATGTAACCTACAAAGATAGTGCTCAGGTCATGAAGGTAGCAAGATGATCTCTTGACTAGCACTAAAAATTTTGTTAAATGACAAATAAGCAAAAGCAACTAAGATATCAAAACCTATACCTGGGATGATTCAAAGCAAAACTTGATCATTGCATGATTTCATTGTAAATGAATGCAACACAGCTCATTGCACTTTTAGTAAGGAGAATCTCATGTAGGGATAGACCACTGCTAAGTAATTTCTTGTCATACGTTTCTAGTGTCACTAAATCATAAGGATGAGGCTAAGAAGGAAACTGTCCAAACAAATACATTATGAAGGGTTCTGTGCCAAAGATTATTTTTAATGTCTTTCTTTCCCTATGCAGTGCCTTAGTTTAACAAAATCAAATTTACAGCATTCTTCCATTTGTTTGTTGAAATGCAAGTGGTGTTAATAAATACATTTTCTTAAAAAGGAAGACATTAAAAAAGGCAGAGCCAAAGTTTCCAGTCAGCTACCTTTGAGAATGACAACTTATTTAAAAAAGAAGCCAGCTCAACTCTACAGCTATTTCAGTTGCCATTGTCCAAGTAGTTAAGCACAGTTATGCAACTACTTTTTATCTGCAGAAAGCATATGTTAAATTGAACACATGTAAGTGTTTAATCACTTCTTTTGAAGAGTTCATCAATATACAATAGGAGTCATAAAACCACGAGTATACTGTATCTCATTCAGCTTGGTGTTTTACTTCTCTCAAGATAACAGAAGATTGAGAAGTTTGTGCACCGCTCCTCTTTTATAACTATTTTTAACTATCCCATGAAACAAAACATGACAGACTGCCTTCTTAAGAGAAGAGGTTTTGTGCAATGTGATGATAATCAGACAAGTAATTTCCATTAGCTCTACTTACACTTGTGAACATCCAGTCTGTAAAAGTAAAAGTACATTTCCTAAAAGAATATATTTCAGACTACCACCTAACCTCACATTGAAGGTCAGGGACACATGAGAAGACCTTTTATATATGGCAAAATATACATTAGGCTCAGTTGTAAACAAAGATTAAGTATATTGCAGTTTATCAGCTACTTGTTATTAAAACATAGGCTTTTGGTGGAAAGCACAATCAAGCGCACAATCAAGCACACAATATATTTACCAATATGAAAATAAAAATAAGAATAAAAAAGACATTAACCTCTTCTTCAACGTTATGGGCGATTCCATTCTGCACTGGTCCTGAATCACTTGGTGGTGTTACTGCAACTTCCACTTTTGCACCTTTTTCTGTGGCACCACACACAAATAAGAGTGGGAAAAAAACAGAGCAGAATATTAAATATATTAGTGAAAATACTGTCATGTGCTCAATACTGAAAGTGGACCAACATCTGCCTTTAAAAGGAATGGACAAAAAAATTCTATCTTATAATTGACCAGCATGAATTTTGAATAAAATTCTTATGAGAGCTGTTATCTTAAAAAACTACTCTACTAGTGCTCATGTTGTAGCTACACTAATAATATTCATTGCAATATTCACTGCTCTATTTGTGCTAAACTCATGGAACACAGTATTTCACGTGAAAAGTGACTTGATGCATTTACAAGTGAGGGGGTTTACTCAACAAGATACAACTTCTGTAACACTCTAACCCTTACAATTAGTGAAGTTACTTCCAAGCTGTAATCGTGTTCTTACTTGTGCCAAAATGTGGGAAAAGGATGGTCTAATAGTAGCCAATAACAGAAGATATTGTTTAAAACAGAATCCTGTAGTTCTTCTGCTTTTATGGGAATTAAATTACTTCTGCTATCTTGAAGTTCTCTGAGCAGTAACTCACTTTAAGTATATACTAGATAAAAATGTCAATGGTAAAAAATTCCTTGGATAATATGAAGTTATGGGGAATAGCAATATGAAACGTCTAACTGAAGTTCAACATGCCTTATGGTATACTTCTGTGTGCTGAAGTAAACACAGCTGTCTACTTACATTATTGCTATCCTGAGATTCTCCTAAATTAAGTATCTCAGATCACAGCCACAGAAGAGTGCCAGACTGCTTGTACTTATTTCAGTGTATGTGTGCTGTCTCTTAGCCCTACAGCAAGCATTATGGTTTATTAACAGATTGCCCAGTCTAACCACTTGATCCCAGAAGCACCTAAACATAGAACAATGTCAGAAAAAGGGTCAACTAATACAGCTTTTATCAGATACATTTACATTCGGTTTTCTAAGAACTTAACGAGGTAAAGCAGGGAAAACAGAACACAGTCCAGATTTTCTTTTAGTATAGGAACTTTTGAACTAAAATATAAATTCTTACCCTCAGTAGAAAATCATAGTAAGCTAATTTTACACAATTAGCATATGATGGGCTAAATGGCTCTCAGCAAGTAGTCAGTAGACAACCCAAATCTTAAATATGAAGGTTGTTTCATTTTGTGACAAGGCTGACACCACACAAAACACATTCTTGTAGCACAACTCAATTAAATCAGCATTTCTTCTGTTCTTTCAGCCCTGCCAGGAGGCATTCTACATATACCTTAACTTTTAGTACTTAACTCCTACCCCACCCACAAGTTTCATAATATTTGGTTTAGCAAATATTTCTACTAAAACAGTACAAATGAAGTAGAAGGAGAATTACTCTTTGAAGGATTTTCATGAAAAGTAAAAAA
>VWZI01012594.1:136449-152201 GCA_013396835.1 Psilopogon haemacephalus
AAAAAAGGAGAGGAAAGAGGAAAACAAATAATGCAAATGCCTGATTTCTTATTTTAGCTACTGGGTTTTTGCTGTTGCTCTCTGAGATGACATTGAATATTAACAGCATTACTGCTGCATAGACAGTATTAATATATACAGAGTCACAGAACTGCCTAGATTGGAAGACCTTTAAAGTCATTGTGTCCAGTCATTAACTTAACAGTGACAAGTCCTTGACCAACTGTGTTCCTAAGCACTACATCTAGACAACTCTCAAATACCTCCAGGGATGGGGACTACACCACTGCCCTGAGCAGGTATGATACATATATTTTATGTATCATACTTGGATGGGTATTTTCCATTTAACTGTCAACTGTAAGACAATCAGAAGCCTACTAATTTACTGACTGCTCTTGAAACGATTGATTAAACACTTCAGCATAAAGAATAAAATCCTTAATATATCCAGCTCTGATGCTACATTAAGAAAGGACCCTCACATCTTAATTCAATGAAGACTGAGATGAGATATACTGCAAAACAAACAGCTCTGGTAACTGTGTCTGAGCGGCCTGAAATAATTACTCATTTCAGGTGCTTCAGAGGTGTATTTAAACATCAGAGACATCAGTGTTCTCCTGTTAATAGCTCCTCTCAGACATCTTTTCTTATTTTGATGTCATCTCTGTGAATCAGATGGACGATCTAGGTAATGGAGAGTTGTGCAGCAAGAGCACTCTAAGAGAGTGTTCTAAGAGAACTCTAAGATTTCACATCTGCTACTCATCTTCCAACAATGCACAAAGGAGGAAAGGACTGTCTCCTAGAATAGTATGGCTACATGTGGGTGTCAGCAGCAGATACAGAAAATGGGGAATAGTCAGAAGTCTTATAATGAAGGTTTTCTTAAAATGTTTTTAGCTACAAGATTAATCTAAAATAGAAAATAACTGAGTTTTTAAGAAGAAAATCCATCTAATGTCTCTCATATCTCCAACATTAAAAGTAAGTAGGAATAGGTGGCCAAGTGTTCTACAAGCCTCAAGCTTATCTTCACCCTCAAACAGGTCATTAATTATTAAACTGAAAATTAATGAACTCATCTATCTGGATTATAGTCGGTGAGCTGGGTAAGTGGCCTTGATCCTACAGACAACCTGGTCTCAGTTCAAGGAAACATCCAAGTTACAGAAATGCTAACCATACTGGGCCAGAAAGGATGTGCTGGAAATATAGCCACTTTCCTGAATTAGTATAATAAACTGCAAGGCTTTTGAACCAGCAGAAAGCTTTCCCAGGATTTCACTGGGCCCTGATTGAGATCCAAATTATTTCCATCTTGTATTGCTAGAATCAGAATTTATATCTATATAACTTTTGTATTGCAATTAAGTGAACAATTAATAACCCGGAAATAGTTATGTCTAGTTTTAAAATTATATTCATTATTTTTTAATAAGATTAGACTCACTTAATAATTATTCTCAAAATGAGTGATATGAACATCCATATATTAATTAACTTTCTTGAATGATATGTAAGACATGGCATAAAATAAGCACCTACAATCTGTTACACTGTGCCATATAATTTGCAGGTGTGGTTTTGTATACATGATCTTTAATAAAAACATTCCATTGTATTTCCTTATCTGAAACAGCAAAAATCAAAATGCTGAAAACCAAAAAAGCCATAAATGATCACGCTGTCAGTGAAGACATGCAAAAAGGACTAATTAAAAAATGCAGAAACTGAAAACAGGACCATGACAAGTGGAGGAAAAAGTAAATACATAAAAGGCTGATAAAGGGCTTCAAGAAAAGCTGACACAAACAATTCTAAAGTATTTCTTACCTTCTTCAGTCATTGTGTCATAATATTTTAGGTTTCCATATGATCCAAGCTCTACAACATCACAGTAAAAGACACAGAGATAAGGAACCAGCAGACATTCAAGAAATGTACACTTTTTTTGCATGAGCTTCATAAACTCAAACAGTGATTATGCAAAGATTCTGCAGGACAGCGAAACACAGATTACAGAAAGANACTATAGGATGAGAAATTAAAACACATGATGTCGCTTCACTCACAGCTTTACTGAGAAAGAAAAAAAAATGTTTTAAGAGTTGTAACCCAACTATAGATAAGTCAGACAGTTTCAGACCTCTCTGGGATGCAGATGTCTTTTGCATGACTCCTTTTCCCTGCCTTTTGTAGCTGATTCTTAATAATTCAACTAACTTCTTTCTTACTGCCAAACCCCCTGGCCGATCTACCTTCACCTATCTGCTGCATCAACAGATGGTGAGATAAGATTGAGGAAGGGGGCAAAGGTGGTAGGGGTGGGTAGAAATCCCTTTTAGGGATTTTGATCTCTGGGGGGGTTGTGGTGTTTCTGTATTACCTTTTCACTGTTATATATCTGTAAATATCTCTTATACATTGTAAATATCCGCTTGTATATTGAGCATTGCTGCAAATACAAAGCTTCATTTATTAACTTCCAGCCATCTGAGTCCTAGTCTGGGTTATATCAAAGCAGGGTGGTGGGTGTGGGGGGCAGGTAACTGCTAAACCACAACACTTTAGATATGTCACCTGGTAAAGTGAGATGTAGGAGAAGGACTGAAATCTAGAATTCATCTTCTTCAAGCTGATTGCCAACCTTGACCTGATTAGCAGAAGTGTTGGAAACTAAGCTCTTGTAACATTCCCTAGGTCAGATACTAAAACCATTAGTCATCTGAACTAAAAAGTCTCAAAACATTGTCTAAGAAATTGTTTATAATGCTGTCACACAAACACTGTTTTTGATACTAATGCTGATGTTGATTTGCCTTAGAGGAGTTACTTAATTTAACCACACTCTTGTCACTTATGAAATCAGAAAAAAACCTACTCACTTCATCAGATGGTATGAGACCTAAATTGATTAATATTTAAGTAGAACTTAATATATTGCATTATTTTACTCTAGAAGAACAAAGGAAAGAAAAGAATGCAGAGATCTCCATGTACTATTTTTTTGTCTTCTACAGAGATCTCCATGTACTATTATTTTTGTCTGCTACAGTATTAGATGAACTCATCTTTTTTTCCAGATGTTGCTTTACACTTCATTTCATATGGTATTTTTTTCTTAAATGTTGGCATATATGTAAATATAAATAAAATAACTAATGCAAAGGCAGAGAAATTAAGCAGAAGGTGGAATTTGTGGATTATTTAATTAATCAAATTTATGTAAAGTTTTTCAATATAGCTTCTGAGCAACCAACCTTTGATAAAGGATAATCACTGGAAAATAGATCTTTACAGAACGGTAGTGCCGATTTCTTTGCAGGTATTCTGTTTTCGTGTCTATGAACAAGCTTAAGCAATTAAATGTAGAAATATGGTATAATTATTTTGTTTTCAGCAGATGCACATCATTATCTCTCAATAAATTTCTGCAGAGGTGAATTTCAATGGGGACCTCTTTTAATTTTTAACTGTAAAATGCTGTAATGGTATGCAAATTCGGTGCTTTGAAATATCCTTCTAAAAAAATCTCATTTGCAGATAGATATCAGAATCTAACAAATTTACTATTTCTTTCCACAAAGAAAGCATTATACCACTTTACTAAAAATACAGGACCACCGTTCAATTATTAAAATAGTTCAGACAGAATTGTAATTATATTTTCATAGACATACTTTATGACATATCTTTGTTTATATGAAGTGTCTTACTTGTACATAAGTATGCCCAGTAGAATATGATACTGCTTTGTTTTATAATCATCTGCAATGCATATGCTCTTTTGTAAAAATGTTCTTAGTGTTGCAACATAATTATTGTAGCTTCTTTAATAAAAAAGAAGCTGTTGGGCTACCATCTTAGTATTAGTCCTGAAGACTTGAATTCCTTACCTGGAAAGCGCTCCCAATAACTGCAGACTTTCAAGGCCTGTCTGGATATGTTCCTCTGTGACCTGAATTAGATTATGGCCATGCTCTGGTGGGGGTTGGACTCAGTGTTCTCTTTGGGTCTCTTCCAACACCTGACATCCTGTGATCCTGTGGTTCACTGTGAACTTTCCTCCACACAGCATTTGGGACCACATGTGCTGCTTACTTAGGGCTCAGTATGTACTGACTCTGAGATCAGCACCTTTGTTTAAACTCATTCTCATTGATCTCTGCCTTTGATGTCTGGTGTCTGCTTTGGTAGAACCTGGTGTGAGAACGTGAGTGGAAAATGGATGCCAAAAGGAGTCCAAGAGTAATCAGAGAAATGAAAGCACATACACGATACAAGACAAAACAGTAATGAAAAAAGTAGGCTCTGACCTTACGGAGAATAAAATAAATGGGGAGATGCATGAGAGTGTATGGTTCTGATGTTAATCATGTTCTGGGAGCTCCAGTAATTCAACATGCCAAGTATAAAACTAGGTTAATTCTTGCAGTTAGTAAAATTATTTCCAGGAAAATTCTAATCTTGCTGGTGAGATTATTTTCCTCAAAGCTTTTTTAGTCCTATATTCAGTTCAGAACATTTTACACAATCAGCAGCTCACTGGCTGCAACGCACATTGATGATGCCAGAAAACGTCAGCTGTGTGTACTCACATCAATTATTTTGTGGATTTCAAGATTGACTGGATCAGTGCTGCTCAGCAGCATGCAAGGTCTGGCTCTACACACTCCTGCCTCTAATACACTGCACTGGCTTCTGCTGTAAGATTTTGACTAAATATGATTTTTAATTTTTTTTCTGTTATAGTAAGATTCTGTTCGATATTATTCCATCAATTCAAACTGAACTGTAATATTTTCTGGAGAAAAATATATCGGAAAAAGGTCTTATTATAAACAGAACTGGAAATCTGAAATACTGTGATAAAGGGTATACACTACCAAAATTAAATAATTCCAGTTCTATGAACATTCCATGCAGTTTGCCCCCAGGTGGTGATAGCAGGCAGACTGGCTGACAGCCAGCACCTGCATCCCTACTTTTTTGCATGTAACAAAGAGGATGCAGAGATGTGGATTAACGGCTGATCCTAAATGGTGTCAGTCATTGAATTAATTTGTTCCCTTCTGTGTATTTTAAGTCCAGAAGAGAACAGATGATTCCTGATAATCCTGTTTGACATTCCTGGAGGATTACAACAATATTTGCCTTATTACCTACTGCTCATTGCTGTATATGAAGGTGTTGCACCACATCAAAGCGAACAGCAAGAAAAATGTTGTTAGTAAACAGTGCTAAATTGTTTGTATGTTCAGATTACATTTGAGACAGCCAGCATGGTTTTACCAAGGGCAGTTCCTGCCTGATCAACCTAGTGGCCTATGATGGAGTGAATATATCAGTGGTCAAGGAAAGAGCCACAGATGTTGTTTATCTTGACTTCTCTAAGGCCCTGGACATAGTCATCCACAACATCCTTCTCTCTAAAATGAAGACATGGATTTGATGAATGGATTGCTTGGTGAATAAGGAATTGGCTGGATGGCCACATCCAGAAGGTACTGGTCAATGTTCAATGCTTAGGTAAAGAACAGTGACAAGTGGTATCCCTCAGCGGTAATTACTGCAATCAGCATTGTTTAACAGGATCACAGAACCATAGAATCTCTTCACCAGGAAAAGATTTTTAAGATAATTGAGTACAAAGTCATCTAATGCTACCAAGTCAGGACAAGGGGCAATGTGTGAAAGTTGAGGCATAGGAAGTTTCATGTAAATGTGAGGAGGAATTTTTTCACTGTGAGGGTGATGGAGCACCAGAACAGGCTGCCCTGGAGGGCTGTGGAGTATCCCTCTCTGGAGATATTCAAAACCCACCTAGATGCATTGCTGAATGATATATAGGTATAGGTGATCCTGCTCTGGCATTGGGGTTTGGACTGGATGACCTTTTGAGGTCCCTTCCAGCCCCTGTCATTCTGTGATTCTGTAAAGTCTGGTGCTAAACCATGTCCCTTAGCACCATGGAATCACAGAGCCACAGAGTGGTAGGGGTCGGAAGGGATCTCTGATTCGATTTGCCAAGGCCTTGAGAAAAACACAAGAACACATCCAGGTGGGTTTTGACTGTCTCCAGAAATGAAGACTCCAGCATCTCTCTAGGCAGCTTGTTCCAGTGCTCCACCACCTTTAAATTAAAGAATTTTCTCCTCATATTTAAATGGAACTTCTTATGTTCAATTTTTGTCCCTTACTCCTTGTGCTGTTGCTGGGCACTACTGAAAAAAGACTGGTATTATCCTCCTGACATCTACCATTTAAGCATTTATAAACATTTATGAGATCCCCCTCAATCTTCTCTTTTTTCAGACTAAAACCACCCAATTCTCTCAGTCCTTCCTCGTAAGAGAGACATTCTAGTCCCCTAATCATCTTTGCAACCCTTTTCTATACCCTCTCCAGCAAGTCTCTGTCCTTCCTGAATCAGGGAGTCCAGAAGTGGACACAGTGTTCCAGATGTGGCCTCACCAGGCCACAGTAAAGAGCGAGGATAACCTCCCTCAATCTGCTTGCCACACACTTCTACAGGATGTCATTGGCCTTCTTGGCCACAAAGATCCATTGCTGGGTCATGGCCATCCTGCTGTCCACCAGGTGTCAGAGGTGGAGTCTTTCAAACGCTTTAAAACACACTTTTAAACTGAGTGGTGATTCAGTTACCTGCCTGGGGGCCTATTCCAGTGTCTGATAACCCTTTCAGTGGAGATGTCTCCCCTCAGCCTCCCTTATCTCCAGATTAAACAATCCCACTTCCCTCAGCCACTCCTCATAAAACCTGTTTTCCAGAACCTTGACCAGCTTCATTGTCCTTCTCTGGACATGCTCCAGCAACACAATGTCTTTTTTGTAGTGAAGGCCCCAAAACTGAACACACTACTCAAAAGTGTGTCCTCAGCACTGCAAAGTGTAGGGGTGTAATCACTTCCCTGGTCCTGCTGGCCACACTAGTGCTGATACAGACCTGGATGCTGTTGGCTTTCTTGGCCACCTGAGCACACTGCTGGCTCACGTTCAGCTGGCTGTCAATCAACACTGCTAGGTAACTCTCTACTGGGCAACCTGCCGGGCACTCTACCCCAACTCTATGACACTGAAAAGAGGTTGTTGTGACACAAGTGCAGGCCCTGGCATTTGGCCTTGTTGAATCTCACACAGTAGACCTTGGCCCAACTACCTAGCCTGTCCTTTGCAGAGCCTTCCTATTCTCAAGTAGATCAACACCCATACTTGATTTAGTGTCAACTGCAAACTTACAATTCCCTCATCCCTCAATTCCCTTGATCAAGACAATAAAAAGAACTGGCAGCAATACTGAGACCCTGGGCACACCACTTGTGTCCATCTGCCCTCTGGATTTAACTCCATTTGCCACCACTCTTTGGGTCCTGCCATCCAGCCAGCCTTTATCCACCAATCTGAGCCAGTTTCTCCAGGACAATGCTGTAGGAGACAGTGTCAAATGCTTTACTGAAGAACAGATAAACAATACTCACAGCCTCTCCCTCATCTTCTAAGTAGTCATCTTGTCATCACAGGAGGACATCAGGTTTGCCAAGAAGGACCTGCCCTTCAGGAACCAATGCTGACTGGGCCAGAACACTTGGTTGTCCTGCACATCACGCATAAAGGTTTTCAATATGATCTTCTCCATGGCCTTCCCTAGTACAGAGGTCAGTCTGATGAATCTGAAGTCCTCCAGATACTCTTTCTGACTCTCCTTGTAGACTGGCATCATGTTTTCTGATCTTGTCAGCTGGTACCTCCCTGTTTAGGCAGGGCTGCTGGTAAATGTTGGAAAGTGGCTTGGTGAGCACTTCTGCCAGCTTCCTCAGCACCCCTGAGTGTATGCCATATGGTCCCATACACTTGTGTATGTCTAAGGGGTGCAGCAGGTCACTAACCATCTCCTGTTGTATTTTGAGGGCTTCATTTTGCTCCCCATCCCTATCCTCCAGCTCAGGGTTCTGAGTATTGAGTGAATATATTTGAGTTAATATATTTGTGGAAGCATTTCTTTTCCTCAACAGCTGAAGCCAGGTTAATTTCCACTTGGGCTCTGGCCCTTCAAATTTTTGCTTTGCATATGTTCATAACAATTTTGTTGTCCTCTTGAGTGGCATGGCCCTTCTTCCAACAATCATAAACTCTGCTTTTTTCCCTGAGTTCCAACAAAACTTCTCCATTCACCCTGTTGACTCAACTTTCAGCACATGAAGACCTGCTCCTGTGTCTTTAAGACTTCCCTCTTGAACAATGTCCAGCATTCCTGGACCCTTTGGCCCCTCAGGACTGCTTCCCAAGGAGCTCTGTCCAGCAGTCTCTGAAACAGGCCAAAGTCTGCCCACTGGAAGTCCCAGGTGTCAGGTGACTCCTGCCTTACCTCTCTAACAATCAAGAACTCTATAATTTCACAATCACTGTGCCCAAGACAAACCCCAAACATTACATCACCCATGAGTCCTCGGTTCACTAACAGCAGTTCACCAGGGCACCTTGACTACTTGGCTCCAACTCCTTCTGTGTCCAGAAGTTATCCTTCACCATCTATGGGAATCTATGGGACTCCTCCTTCTCTGCTGTGTTATCTCCAGCAGACATCAGGAAAGTTGTAATCCCCCACGAGAACATGGGCTAGCAATGGGCTAGGCTTCTTCCAGATGCCTAAAGAATATTTTATCTGTCTCTTCACCCTGGTTGGATGATCTGTAACAGACTCCCACAAAGATATTTGCCTTGCTGCTTTCCTCCTGATTCCTATCCTTAAGCACTCAACCCTATCACCACCATCAGTAAGCTAATGACAATCAAAATATCCCCTGACATATGGAACAACCCCACTGCCTCACCTTCCTTGCCTATCCTTTCTGAAGAGTTTGTAGATATTGATGGTGGCACTCCAGTCATATGAGACATCTCACCGCACTATATCATAGCTGTCCTGGTGCACAGTGGTTTCCAGCTTTTCCTGGCTTTTTCCCATGCTGTGCACATTAGCATAGATGTCCTTCAGCTGGTCTAAGAGTCTCTCCAACTTGTTGCAGGAAGAAGCCCTAATTCCTACCCGGCTGTTCTCAGGTGCTTCTGTGGTTACTAACCCATCAATAGCCATTGCATCTTTGCTTCCCAGTAGGTCTCCATTCTCTGCCTCCACTGACACAGCAGAACAAAAGACTTCACTAGCACAGCATACTTCAAATGCTGGTGTGCTGCCCCAAGCTCATTTCTAGCAAGCCCGGTTTTGTCCTGTAACTCCTTCCAATTGTGTCCTTTCAATGAGCCCTGCTAGCTTCTGTACTACCATCCTGTTTGCCCTTTGAGACAGCTGCATCTTGTTGCCAGCAGGCCTGGTGTCCTGCATATCACCCCGTGATTAAAAACCCCAAATCTTGCAGGTGGCACAAGGCTCAGAGCCAGACATTGAGCTGATGACTCTTCCTGTTTATTCCCTCATCATACCCTGCAGCTGGGGGATAGAGGAGAACACTAATTGTGTCTCTAATCCTTTAACCAGTTTGCCCTGAAGTATCTCTTCATTGCCCATGGATTTCTTGTTACTACTTCACTGCCTATCTGAAAGATCAGTAGTGGATAGCAATAAGAGGGCTGTATTATGGAAGGAAGCTTTCTCCTTATCTGATTAACCTGGGTCCAAGAGAAGCAGCAGATTTTTCCAAGAAGCGGCTCCAGTCTGCATATCAGGCCTTCCACCCCCTTCAGAAGTGAGTCACCTACGACAACGGCCTTTTACTCTTTTCTAAGACATTTTGATATGAGTAGACTAAACCTCAGCAACTAAATTTCAGCAACACCTACAAGCTTGGTGACCTATCATTCTTGTCACTGTTCACTTTCTCTTGCAGATCATGGTGTCTGTTTTGTAAGGGCATTTGAGAAGGTGGGGTAGTTACTGGTGGGGCATGCCTGGGTAGGAACTTATTGACATCTCTCACTGTCCCCTAAGTTGCCATGTTTGGTCAGGTGGATAGAGGACAGAGAATTCTCCATATCATGAGCTCAACCTCATATCTTCACCAAAGGCACAGCAGAATTAAGTGCACCCTCAGCAAGCTTGCAGATGACACCAAGATGAGTGGTGCAGCTGACATGCCTGACTAACAGGATACCATCCAGAGAAACCTGGGCAAGGCTGAGAAATAGGCCTGTGTGAACCTCATGAATTTCAGCAAGTCCTGCAGAGGACTTGGGTGTACTGGTGAATGAAAGTTTTCACACCCATAGACACAACCCACCAAAAGGCCGAATAAACATGACATAAGGGAGAAGTCAAATTAGATTGTAAGGGTTCATAATTTGTAATGGAATTGTGAAAGAGCATGCAGCCAAGAACTGCAACTTAAAAGCAAGCAAATAATTATTCTAAAAGATTGTAAACATGAAATCTGAGTAATGGATAGAAAGAGAATTTTTTTGGTGAGAGGTTTCTGAAAGTCAGTAAATTCTTAACAGTCAAAGACATTAATGTGGTAATCCACTCTCGCCCTCTAGGTTTTCTGTTATGACCTCTGATTGAGATTTACTGGTTTTATCACGCTTAACAAGACCTCTTTTTTTATTTACAGTGTTTAAAAGATGGGTGAAGAGGCAGGGCAAAGGACCTAGAGGAATTAATATATTGTTATCAAGGAGGACTAGGTTGTCTTTTCCCTAATCTTTACTGCCATTTCTTCTAGCTGTCATGAAAAAAATTACATGCATGATCACAGACTAATCCATAAAAAGAAAAAAAAAGAAAAAAAAAAAAAAAAAAAAAAGAAGCAAGCCATTTCAAAAGAGTCATACTAGGTAAGTCGTAGTCCAATCTAAATTAGAATCAAAAGTTGATTTGGTTTCATTTGTATATAGACTATCTGAGGCAAAATACAAAATATCCTGCCAACTGATGGATATGAGGCATTGTGATTTTTTAAAAAAGAATTCTTCTGCAATAATTTACTTGCAGTGAAACCCATCTTAATTTTGACTCCTATTTTTTATGAATTCCATATACCTCTTAACTTTACTTAATACTCTATCTGGGATAGACTGGAAGTGCTGTGTGAATATGTATATGTTATCAAGAATTACAGACTGGCTTGAGTTGGAAGTGGTCTCTAAAGGCCACTTAGTCCAAAGCCCCTGCAGTGGGCAGAGACATATTCAACCAGATCAAGTTGCCAAAGTTACACTTAATGTCCAGACACAGCCTGATCCCACCCATTCTGTGTACAAGATCAATGTGCATGGCCAGGACAGTGCCCCACTCTGAAATAACTGTCTAGAGGGGAAAAAAAGAACCCTCCTAATCCTATTCAAGTGTGGATCAAAGATTTACACAGTGTTGCAAGTACTATCTCCTGCAGAAAGCAAAGTGCTGCAAGGAGAGGATTTTTCCAGCTCTATAATATATCCTGTTGTAGAGGACTGTGGGAAAATACACTATGCTTGTGACCTTCAGCACATCTTTCTATTTAAAGTGACTGACTTTCATGTTGCCATAGAAGGGGTGGAGCAATAGAAAATTCAAACCATATTTAGTACTGACCAAGCCAGGCAAATCACAATATCGTATGCTCCTGAGGAGTAAAAATATATACAAGTTTTAAGCTCCGTTCAGTTCTAAGATACAACAGTAAATTGAATTTTATAATTAGAAAGAGAGACATGGCACATGATTTTCTTGTGATGAAACTAGCACACCTCTAACCTGCTAAAATGCATATGAAAACTGGGGCTGTTTGTCTTGGATTTAATGAGAAAAGGAACTGTAGCAGAAGCATAGGGAATGGATGATACTGTAATTGTCTGAGCATAGGCAGGTCAGTGATGTCAGAGATTTTTTTTAAGGTTTCCCATTCACATCAAAAGCACTGCCCCTCCTTCAATTTCTGCTTTTAGTGCAAACATGGAGTGAAGGTGGTTAACACTCAGCATGGTGAGCTTGGTTGACCAAAAACAGAATCACAGAATCACAGAAAGTCTGCTCCAAGTCTTTGAGAACTCTTCTGGTAGAGAAGTTTTTCCTAACATCCCAGCCAAATCTCCTCTGGCATAACTTGATGTCATTTCCTCTCATCCTACCAGTTGTGACTTGTGAGAAGGGACCAAAGCTTACTTCCCCACAACTTCTTTTCCAGTTAGGTTAACCCTGCATTCCTGCCCAGACAGACCTGCTGCAGTGTTAGTGTCTGAGTGATTGTACACACAAGCCCTGATGTCACCAATATGATTGGAAACCAGCTAGACAGAAGAGCGACGTGAGTGGGGAAAGAGAAATATGTAGAAACAAATCCCCACTGAACTTCAAGAACATGAATATTGTACTGGGAGAAGGAGTTTGTTACCATTATCCTACCTAGCACTATTCCCGGAAGAGCTCAACATTGTGGTATGCAGAGGACTGGAAAGAGATGTTGTTTGAAAACTCGACAAGACTTTTTCTCCTACTGCCTCCAGAAAACCCAAGCTATGCAAGTTGTAAATAAATGTCACAGTCTACATTTTCACTTGCAGATCTTCAAGATGCTGGTTCTTGAGAAACCTGTTCTAGTGGGAAGTGTCCCTGCCTATGACAGGGGTTTGGAACTAGATGATCTTTGAGGTCCCTTCCAAACTAAACCATTCTCTGATTCTATAATTCTTGCAGAATGGAGGCTATGTCACAGAGCTGATGCAGTGGAAATTACAAAAAGACGCCTTATCTATCTTAGTACTACAGTAAATAATGCACGCATTTTAGAATCACTTCTTTTTGTATTATGCTACAACCAATTTATTAATACTCTTAAGTAAATAAAGTCATATGGATAAAGACTTTCAGGTTCTTGACCAGAAGGCAGTACACTGGGAGTAACTAAATTATGTGATACTTTTGAGCTCTAAAAACCTGTGGTCACCTTTCATCTTGTGTTTAAATCACAAGCCCTCTATTCTTGGTCTCTTTTCTCACATGTCCTTAGTCTGTTTTTTATTGTAGGTGTTTTTGTCCTAGTAATAATTTTATTATCTGTGTCTGCTTTTTTTATAATTAGTTTACTGCAATTTTATCAAATTGGAGTGTGAATAGAAATATAATTAAAATTTTATACCACCAGTAGAGTTCTGAGCAGCTCAGGATAGTCAAAACACTCAAAAGGAAGATCTGCCTATTACTTTGTTGTTCTTACAGTTCACATTGTCTAGCAAATATTTTTGGGTGATAAAAAGAAAACTTTCAGAGGACTCATATTTTTAATTGATCCAAGTTAAAAAGTAAGTATTTTTAAGGAGGCGATTAGTGGTGTGGTATTAACATTCATATGCAACAGAAAAGAAAAGCGATTTAAATTACTAGTATGTGTCGGGCTCCATTTTTTATCCTTGTAGGCATTATTTAATTATTATTTAAGAAAAACATGATGTTGTTGTCTGTTCCCAAGTACTTTGTTTGCTTTTCCATCTTCTTTCACACATAAATTACCTTAGACAGATGTCATACATTCACTAGAATGTAATAACACAAAACCAAAACTGATATATAATAGAATCAGGCTCTGCCTGGATCAAACACTGTTCCCTCTGAGTGGATTATTTATCTTTGAAGATTTAAAGGAGTTAAAGGGTTTGAAGGTTAAAGGGGTTATTAATCTTTGAAGACTTTTCAAATATTCCGAAAAAAAGGGGAATTCCAAACTGTTGAAGTGAAAATCTCATCCTGCAGCATGAGGACACTGTGGGGTACGGGACACATACAACTTAAAGTGCAATAAATTCTACTTGTTCTGGTTTCAGCATGTCCAAGGAGAATAATACAAGGGCAGCATACATTCCTGTCATAAAACCCAGCCAACCAGTGTGTGGTGAAGTTATCTGTGATATGAAAAACATATTAAAGGAAATATTCCACTTTCAGCCTTAACGCAAAGTCCTGCATAGTTGATATTCTTCCTTGATCCATATATGTTTATCAGTTATTCATGCTTTTTGTTGTTAATATTTTTAACATGGTAATTCAGAGTTAGGAAGAAACTTAAAATGAGGCTAAAGCCATTAAGCAAAGAGATGCATCGCCAGGACAGCTGTACCCTGTTCTGGGATCACACTTGTATTGAAATATTCATGACTTTCTTGCACAGTCTGTAGGGAATCCCAAGAAGAATATGCTGTCTGAAGAGCAGGACATCACTGGAAAATATCATGGAGATAAGAGACAAGAATTTTGCCTAGAGCAGCAGCTTGAGTAGATTCTAGTTAAAAGAATAAAATATGACATGACGGAATAAGTTGTTGCAAAAACTAACATTTACTACAAAACAAACCTAAGGATTTCAGATTTTTCAAAAACAGGTTTAAAAATTAATCAGAAAACTTCCATTATTTAAAATTTGCTACCTAAAAGGAGCAATTCTGACTTTAAAGGCAGACTTGTTTTTCAATTTTTGAGTTGCTAGAAACTAGCAACGTGTGCTGTCTTCTCTCCCATGGACCACCTGAACTTGAGCATATCTCTGCATATTGCTTCAGAGCTTCAGACCATCACAACAAAGAGGTGCCTCTATGATTCTATGATTCTTTTGCCACTGAACTGTCTATTCTGAGAGAAATTTATTAGGGTTTCTTTGCACCTCAAGTCATATATAACACTAACATACTATATTTTATACATATGTGGATAGGATAAAACGTTGGAAGCCTGCTCACCTTATAGTCATGAAAGTGCGGCCACTGTCTTTAGAAAAAGCAAGACCAACATCTCTAAAATATTAAAACAATGAAGAGGCCCCTGCATGTACACAGGTACCTAAATTAGAAACTTCAGTGATCTCTATCATAATGGGATACACCTCAGTACTTCTCCAGTTTCATTGATCTGCTTAAAATCATCCCCAGGAACAGATTTCTTTTTGCTAATGACTGTGCAGAGAACCACATCACTGAAAGCTGAGGTAGCAATGTGCCCTTCCGGTCCTGGTCTTGCCTTTAGACAAGAATCATGGACATACCAGCACATGTCCAGTAGTAGCTCACAAAGGTCATGAAGGAATGGGAACATCTCTCATAGGAGAGGCAAAAGGAGTTGGAACTTTTCATCTTGGAGTAGAGAATCTCACAAGATCATATCCACACGTGTGAATACTTGATGGGAGGGAAAGAAGAGGGAACAAGACTCTTCTCAGAAGTGACTCTTACCCTGTCAGTGGGCACAAACTAAAACCCAGAACATTCCATCTTAAACACTTACTGCAGTGTGGGTCAAACACTAAAAAAAATGACTGGACACAGCTCTGAGCAGCTTGTTCTAGGTGAACTTTACAAACAGATTAGGCTAGCTGAGGAGCTCAGGTTGTGTTCTCCTCTATCCCTCTAACATCAGCAATGAACAAGGGAACATTTAGGAAGAGCCAACAGATCAATTCATGGCTCCAGGGCTGGTGTCATCAACAGGGATTTGGATTCCACAATCATGGCTTACATGGCACCAGAGCTGCAAATAACGAATGGGAGGCACTGGTCCCAGAGGGGGAAAAGGATCCTGGGGCAGGAATTGGCAGGGCTCATTGATAGGGCTTTAAACTAGATTTGAAGGGGGAAGGGGTTAATAGTCTCCTGCTGGCTGGTGACAAACAGTGGGGCAGCTCATCAGAGGCAGAGGGACTGAGAGCTAACGAGTGTCCTGTACCAGGACAAGCTGAGGAAATCAAGGGGAACTGGCACACAAGGAGGACAGGGCCAGCCCAGCTGAAGTGCCTCTATGCAAATGCACA
>VWZI01012596.1:18221-31326 GCA_013396835.1 Psilopogon haemacephalus
CAGGCCAGGATGCCATTGGCTCTTCTGCCCACCTGGGCACACTGCTGGCTCATCTTCAGCTCCTATCTCCCAGCACCCCCAGCTCCTTCTCTGCCTGGCTGCTCTTCTGTCACTCTGTCCCCAGCCTGTAGCACTGCCTGGGGTTGTTGTGGCCAAAGTGTAGAACCCTACATTTAGCCTTGTTAAATCTCATCCCATTGGCCTCTGCCCACCCCTCCAGCCTGTCCAGGTCCTTCTGCAGGGCCCTCCTACCCTCCAACAGATCCACACCTTCTCCTGACTTGGTGTCATCTGCACATTTACTGATGCTGGACTGAATCCCCTCATCTAGATCATCACTGAAGATACTGAACAGGATGGGGCCAGCAGTGATCCCTAGGACACACTACGAGTGACTGGTTGCCAACTGGATGTGGCACCATTCACCACCACTCTCTGGGCCCAGCCCTCCAACCAGCTCTTGACCCATTTCAGAGTGAATCTGTCCAAGCCAAGAGCTGCCAGCTTGGACAGGAGCTTGTTGTGACAGCGTCAAATGCTTTGCTGAAGTCCAGGCAGACTACATCCATAGCCTGCCCTGCATTCACCAGGCAGGTGACCTGATCCTAAAGGGAGATCAAGTTGGTCAGTGTCACTCAGGTTGAAAGTTCATATAGCAGAGATTCTTTTGTAGCAGTATTCAAATTCTAAGGGCATATAAGGATGAAGAAGAACAATGACAAGCCTCGACAGCAGAATCTAGGGGTGACAAAAAGTGAATCAAAGTGAATGCAGGGACTTTTGGAATGCTGGAGGAGATAAATATGGTTGGTGTACTGTAAGGCAGAGAGAAAGACTAACCACAACCCTTACCTTAAGCCTTAATCCTAACCCTAAACCTTAAACATAATACAAACCCTGAATATAACCCTAACACTGAAACCTAAACCTAACTCTGATCTAAATCTAAATGCTAACCCTAACCCTTACCTTAACCCTAAAACTGAGCCCTCACACTTGATTCTAACCCTAAACCATAAACCTAATACAAACCCTAAACATAACCCTAACACTAAACCCTAAACCTAGCCCCGATTTAAATGCCAATGCTAAACCCTTGACCTTAACCTTAAAACCTAACCCTAACCCTTAATCCTAACCCTAAACCTTAAACCTAATACAAACCCTAAACTTAACCCTAAATGCAAAACAATAAAAATAGCCCTGATCTAAATCTAACTGCTAACCATAACCCTTATCTTAACCCTAAAACCTAACCCTAACCCTTAATCCCAAACTTAAACCTTAAACTTAATATGAACCTTAAACTTAACCCTAAATGGGAAACCCTAAACCTAGCCCTGAGCTAAATCTAAATGCTAACCCTAACCCTTAACTTAAACATGAAACAGAACCCTAACACTTAATCCTACCCTTAAACGTTAAACCTAATACAAAACCTAAACATAACCCTAAATGCAAAGCCCGATACCTAGCCCAGATCTAAATGCTAAACCTAAACCCTTGATCTTAACTTTAAAATGTAACTCTAACCCTAAACCTTAAACCTAATACAGACTCTAAACATAACCCTTACACTAAACCCTAAACCATGCCCTGATCTAAATGCTAAACCTAAACCCTTGACCTTAACCTTAAAACCTAACCCTAACATCCAATCCTAACCCTAAACCTTAAAACTAATAGGAACCCTAAACATAACCCTAACACTAAACCCTAAACCTAGCCCTGATCTAAATGCTAGACCCTAACCCTTGACCTTAAAACCTAACCTTAACAATTAATCCTAAACCTTAAAACTAATAGGAACACTAAACATAACCCTAAATGCAAAACCCTAAACCTAGCCCTAATCTAAATGCTAACGCTAACCTTTACCTTAACGCTAAAACCTAACCCTGAGCCTTAATCCTAACCCTAAACCTTAAACCTAGAACAGACCCTGAACATAACCCTAACACTACACCCTAAACCTAGCCCTGATCTAAATGCTAAACCCAAACACTTGACATTAAAATCTAACCTTAATATAAGTATTAAGGTTAGATTTTATCCTAACCCTAAACCTTAAACCTAATCAGAACCCTAAACGCTAAACCCTAAACCTAGCCCTGATGTAAATCAAAATGCCAATCCTAAGCCCTTGACCATAACCCTAAACCTTAACCCTATGGTTAGAGAAGCACTTAAGCTCCATATACCACTCAAAACAAACAAACAAACAAGTAATAGTCATGCTGTCATCTGGCCTTAAGACAGTCTCACATTTCCAAAGGCCTTACCCAGCTCACCTTTCAAAAGCAAGGTTTTTATTTCCCTTACATATCCATTAGCTTACAGGCCTTTGACTCTGTCCCACATGACACCCTGGTCACCAAGCTGGAAAAACAGGGACTTGATGGGTGGACAACTCCCTGGATAAGGAATTGGCTGGATGGTGGCACACAGAGAGTGGTGATCAACAGCACAATGTCCACCTGGAGACCAGTGCCAAGTGGCGTCCCTCAGGGGTCAGTGCTGGCACCAGTGCTGTTTAACATCTTTGTCAGCCTCATCATGGGCAGAGGAATCAGTGCAGCCTCAGCAAGTTTGCAGAGGGCACCAAGCTGTGTGGCACAGTCGACTTGCTGGAGGGCAGGGATCCATCCAGAGGGACCTGCACAGGCTGGAGAGGTGTGCCCAGGCCAACCTCTGAAGTTCAACAAGGTCAAGTGTAAGGTCCTGCACCTGGGTCAGTGCAATCCCAAGCACAAATACAGGCTGGGTGGTGAGTGGCTGGAGAGCAGCCCTGAGGAAAAGGACCTGGGAGTCTGGGGTGATGAAAAGCTCAAGATGAGGCTGCAGTGTGAGTGCAGCCCAGACAGCAACTGTGTGCTGGGCTGCAGCAAGAGCAGCTGTGGGCAGCAGGGCAAGGGAGGGGATTCTGCCCCTTTGCTCTGCTCTCCTCAGACCCCACCTGGAGTACTGTGTGCAGTTCTGGAGCCCCCAGCACAAGAAGGACATGGAACTGCTGGAGAGAGTCCAGAGGAGGGCCACGAAGATGATCAGAGGGCTGGAGCAGCTCTGCTATGAGGACAGGCTGAGAGAGTTGGGGCTTTTCAGCCTGGAGAAGAGAAGGCTTCCAGGAGACCTTATAGTAACCGTCCAGTATCTGAAGGGGGACTACAGGAAGGCTGGGGAGGGACTGTTCACAAGGTCTTGTAATGATAGGACGAGGAGGAATGGGTTTAAACTGGCAGAGGAGAGTTTTAAATGGCATGTTAGGAGGAAGTTCTTCACAGTGAGGGTGGTGAGACACTGGCACAGGTTGCCCAGGGAGGTTGTGGCTGCTCCCTTCCTGGATGTGTTCAAGGCCAGGCTGGATGAGGTCTTGAGCGTCCTGATCTAGTGGGAGGTGTCCCTGCCTATGGCACAGGGGGGTTGGAACTGGATGATCTTTGAGGCCTCTTCCAATCTAAACCATTCTATGATTCTATGCTCTTACTACCTGTTGTGGGTTATTTTGTTGGTTTACCACACAGCATGAAATATATTGGTTTGGGTTTTTTTGGTCACAAAACAGACTGGTTTCGTCAAGGGTTTTCCTTCAAAGTTTTCCTTCACTTGGTATGTAAGCTGAAACACAGAGGAGGAAGAAAATCTATGATCTTAAGGACAAGAGAGTGGCAATGTTACCCGTGAAAGGTACTTGAGGAGGGACTTTGAGGGACCCCAGGCTACTTGTGCAGGTGCAGCTATCCAAGTATTTCAATGAATCATAGAATCATAGAATTATAGAATGGTCTAGGTTGGAAGAGACCTCAAAGATCAGCCAGTTCCAACCCCCCTGTGCCATAGGCAGGGACACCTCCCACTAGATCAGGTCGCTCAAGACCTCATCCAGCCTGACCTTGAACACATCCAGGGAGGGAGCAGACACAACCTCCCTGGGCAACCTGTGCCAGTGCCTCACCACCCTCACTGTGAAGAATTTCTTCCTAACATCCCATTCAAATCTCCCCTCCGCCAATTTGAACCCACCCAGCTTGGTGCTCTGGGGTCCATCAAAGCAGCCCTACCACTCCCTTCCTTACATGGACAGGGGACAGGGGAAAACCAAACAAAAGCCAGTAATAAGATAGGATCAGTTTAACAATAACAAGCTCAAGCCAAAGCCACACATGGAAAGCAAAGGCAAAGAGGGATGTTATTATCTGCTTCCCACCATCAGATTGTTGGTCAGTGTCAGGAAGCAGGGCTCTACAGGTGCCATGGATGAATACCCACCACACTTCCTTCTTTCACTTGGTTCTTTTACCCTGTCCTGGCCAGCTCCAGACAGGATGTAGGATTTACCCCAAAAGGAGTGTATTGATTGTGGGCTATTGAAGAGGCTGAAATTATAAATTATGTAGCTTTTATAATTTCCAAANTGCTGCAATCTGTCCAGCTGCCATATATATACTGAGGTGATTTGTTGCCTCCCTGTTCAGGCCCATGGAGGGTGGGAGAAGGCACTTCACACCTATTGTACTAAGCCTCCGGTGACAGAGGTGGGGAGGAAGACCGTTTCCTGCCCCATTCACACCTCTGGTGGGGCAGTGGACTGCGTGTGCCCTGCCACAGTTCACACCTCATTCAAACCTCCGGTGGGGCAGTGCCCTGCTCTGCCACAAGGAGTAAATTTAAAAAAAAAATGCTTGCACAGAATTGTAACTGAAATGGAAAGAGCATTTAGAAAAGTAAACGAAGTACAAGAGGTATCCAGGCAAAAAGGATAGATAGAAATGATAGGAGATAGAGGTATAGAGAGGATTGTGACTTAAATGGAAGTAATACTTAAAAAAGTAAACAAAGTGCAAAAGGTATTGAGGCAAAAAGGATACATATAGATTATATAGGTATAGGTATAGATATAGATAGAATTGTAACTTTAATGGAGTAATACTTATAAAAGCAAACAAAGTGCAAAAGGTATTGAGGCAAAAAGGATACATATAGATTATATAGGTATAGGTATAGATATAGATAGAATTGTAACTTTAATGGAGTAATACTTATAAAAGCAAACAAAGTGCAAAAGGTATTGAGGCAAAAAGGATACATATAGATTACATAGATATAGATATAGGTATAGATATAGATAGAATTGTAACTTTAATGGAGTAATACTTATAAAAGCAAACAAAGTGCAAAAGGTATTGAGGCAAAAAGGATACATATAGATGATATAGATATAGATATAGGTATAGATATAGATAGAATTGTAACTTAAATGGAGTAATACTTATAAAAGTAAAAAAAGTGCAAAAGGTATTGAGGCAAAAAGGATACATATAGATTATATAGATATAGGTATATAGATACATAGAGAATTGTAACTTAAATGGAAGTAATACTTAAAAAAGTAAACAAAGTGCAAAAAGTATTGAGGCAAAAATTATAGATATAGATAATAGAGAATTCTAACTTGAATGGAAGTAATACCTACAAAAATAAACACAGCACAAAAGGTATTAAGGCGAAAAAGTATAGATACAGATATATAGAGAGAATCGTAACTTTGATGGAAGTAATACTTACAAAAGTAAACAGTACAGAAGGTATTAAGGCAAAAAGGACAGATACAGATATAGTAGAGAATTGTAACTTGAATGGAAGTAATAATTACAAAAGTAAACAAAGTACAAAAGGTATTGAGGCAAAAAGGATAGATTATATAGATACAGATGAGCGACCTGGCCTAGTGGGAGGTGTCCCTGCCTATGGCAGGGGGCTGGAACTGGATGAGCTTTCAGGTCTTTTCCAACCTAAACCATTCTATGATTCTGTGATATCTAGATCTAGATCTAGATATAGATAGAATTGTGATGGAAATAATACTTACAAAAGTAAACAAAGTACAAAAGGTATTGAGGCAAAAATGATAGATTTGGATTATATAGGTGATATGGACAGATATAAATATAGATATATAGATTAGATATAGATAGAATTGTAACTTAAATGGAAATGATACTTACAAAGGTAAACAAAAGGTATTGAGGCAAAACCAATAGATATAGATGATATAAATACAGATATAGATAGAATTGTAACTTAAATGGAAATAATACTGAGAAAAGTAAACAAAGCACAAAAGGTATTGAGGCAAAAATGATAGATTTGGGTTATATAGATGATATGGACAGATATAAATATAGATATATAGATTAGATATAGATAGAATTGTAACTTAAATGGAAATGATACTTACAAAGGTAAACAAAAGGTATTGAGGCAAAACCAATAGATATAGATGATATAAATACAGATATAGATAGAATTGTAACTTAAATGGAAATAATACTGAGAAAAGTAAACAAAGCACAAAAGGTATTGAGGCAAAAATGATAGATTTGGGTTATATAGATGATATGGACAGATATAAATATAGATATATAGATTAGATATAGATATAATTGTAACTTAAATGGAAATAATATTGAGAAAAGAAAACAAAGCACAAAAGGTATTGAGGCAAAACCAATAGATATAGATGATATAAATACAGATATAGATAGAATTGTAACTTAAATGGAAATAATACTGAGAAAAGTAAAGAAAGCACAAAAGGTATTGAGGCAAAAAGGATAGGTATAGACAATATAGATAGATACAGATATAGATATATAGAAGATATAGATACAGCTATAGATATAGATATAGATGATATAGATATAGATAGTAATGTAACTTGAATGGAGGTAATACTTACAAAAGTAAACAAAGTGCAAAAGGTATTGAGGCATAAAGGATGCATATAGATATATAGAGAATTGCAACTTGAATGGAAGTAATAAAAAATTAAAGTACAAAAGGTATTAAAGCAAAAAGTATAGATATGGATATATAGAGAATTGTAACTTGAATGGAAGTAATACTTACAAAAATAAACAGTACAAAAGGTATTAAGGCAAAAAGGATAGATTATATAGATATAGATGCTATAGCTATAGATAGAATTGTAACTTAAATGGAAGTAATACTTACAAAAGGAAACAAAGTACAAAAGGTGTTAAGGCAAGAATGAATCACAGAATGTCAGGGGCTGGAAGGGACTGTGAAAGCTCATGCAGTCCAACCCCACTGCCAGAAGAGGATCTCCTATAGCAGATCACACAGGAACCCATCCAGGTGGGTTTTTAATATCTCCAGAGAGGGAGAATCCACAACCCCCCTGGGCAGCCTGTTCCAGTTTTCCATCAGACTCACCAAAAAAAGGAGGTGTAAGTCTATATCTGTATCATCTATATCATCTGTATCTATATCATCTATACCTATATCATCTATATCTATTGGTTGGGCTGGATGATCTTGGAGGTCTCTTCCAACCTGGCTGATTCTATGATTCTATGACTCTATGATCTATATCTATCAATCTATCTATACATATGTGTATATATGTATGTATGTATGTGTGTATATATGTATGTGTGTGTATGTATGCCTGCATTTATATTTATATGTGTGTATGTGTATATGCATATATATTTATCTGTATATATGTATACATATATTATGTATACACACATATGTATACATATATAGTGTATATATTCTATATAGTGTATTTATTTTGTGTATATATATGTATACACACACACACACACACACACATATATATATATATATATACAGAATAGTAACTTGAACAGAAATAATACTTACAGAAATAAACAAAGTACAACAGTTTTTAAAGGCAAAAAGGGTATATACAATAGCCTACACACCCCTCAAACTCCAGACCAAGACCTCAAGGGTAGGGCTTTGCTATGCAGCAGAAATAACTTTCCTGCCAGCTGGGGCTTACTCCCACGCAGCCAAATGTGAAAGCAGCAACTAAGAGCCAAGTTGCCCAGAACCAAGCCAAGAGGGATCTGACCACAAGGTCAGCTCCTTATACAGGGATAATTCAGGGTATAGGAAGGAATAAACATATTACAATATCCCTTATGACTTCCTAGTCACCTGGAGGAGTTTCTTCTGTATGGTTTTACCTTTAATCCCTACACTACAGTACACCTGAGATGATGCCATATGGCATGGAACATCCTTTGGCTGGCTTGGGTCAGCTGGTTCAGCTCTGTCCCCTCCCAAGAGCTTATGCCCACCCCTCAGCAGGCACTTGGGGTGGGGAAATGTTGGAAAGGCACAGCCTGGGTGCTTGCTCAGCAGTAACCAAAACTGTCAGCTAGAGCTGATACAGCTCTGTGCTGTCATCTACAGCTCTGCAAAAAGGCACTTTGAGGAGAATTAACTCCAGCTCAGCCAACCCCAATACAGCCGTGAATATGTAATAGGCAGGAGGAATAGGTATTAGGTAGGGGTGACTTGGTAGATGCTTCTGTATAAATAGCTGTTAAAAAAAAAAGGGCCCACTGGGACTTTGGAAATGCTCCCCCTGGGTACCTTATTTAGCACTAAATAAATGAAACTGCCACTCTCCTCCTAAGCAGGTTTTCTTTCCTGGATTCAGCATCGAAGCAAAGATAATTTCTCTCTTAGCAGGAGAGCCCGGGGGAGCTGGGGCTCTTTAGCTTGGAGAGGAGGAGCCCAAAGGGAGACCTCATGAATGTTTGTCAATATGGAAAGGGTGAGTGCCATGGGCATGGAGCCAGGATCTGCTGGGTGATGCCCAACGACAGGAAAAGGGGCAATGGGTGGAAGCTGAGGCATAGGAAATGTCATGTAAACATGAGGAGAATTTTTTTTCGTTGTGAGGGTGACAGAAGGCTGGAACAGGCTTCCAAAGGGGTTTGTGGAGTCTCCCACTCTGGAGATATTCAAAACCTGCCTGGATTCGTTCCTGTGTGATCTGCTCTAGGTGATCCTGCTCTGGCAGGGATTTAGACTGAATTGAGCTTTCAAAGTCCCTTCCAGCCCCTGACATTCTGTGATTCTGTGATTTCAAAAGCTTCCACCAGCTGCAGGCAGAACAGTTCCTCCTGCATGCCCAAGAAATAGTCCAACACCTAAACAGACACCCTACCCTACATCGGGCTGCCCACAGCCTCATCCAGCCTGGCTGCAAACACCTCCAGGGATGTGGCCCCAACCACCTCCCTGGGCAACCCATTCCAGGCTCTCACCACTCTCATGATGAACAACTTCCTGCTCATGTCCAATCTGAATCTCCTCACCTTCAGCTTAGCAACATTCCCCCTAGTCCTGTCACTCCCTGATAGGCTAAAAAGTCCCTCCCCAGCTTTTTTCTGGGCCCCCTTCAGATCCTGGAAGGCCACAAGAAGGTCACCTGGAATCCTCCCCTTCTCCAGACTGAACAGCCCCAACTCTTTCAGTCTGTGCTCATAGCAGAGGTGCTGCAGCCCTCTGAGCATCCTTGTGGCCCTTCTCTGGACACACTCCAGCATGTCTACATCCCTCTTATAATAGGGACTCCAGAACTGGACACAGTACTCTAGGTAGAGTCTTACCAGGGCAGAGTAGAGAGGGAGAATCACCTCCCTCACCCTGCTGGCCACACTTCTCTTGATGCAGCCCAGGATCTGTTTGAATTTCTGGGCTGCAAGTGCACACTGCTGGCTCATGCTGAGCTTCTCGTCCACCAGTTGGCATTGGTCAGGCCACATCTTGAGTTCTGTGTCCAGTTCTGGTCTCCTCAATTCAAGAGAGATATTGAGGTACTGGAATGTGTCCAGAGAAGGGTGATGAAGCTGGTGAGAAGCCTGGAGCACAGCCCTGTGAGGAGAGACCGAGGGAGCTGGGGGTGTGCAGCCTGGAGAAGAGGAGGCTCAGGGCAGACCTTACTGCTCTCTACAGCCACCTGAAGGGAGTTTGTAAACAGGTGGGGGTTGGTGTCTTCTGCCAGGCACCCAGTGACAGAACAAGAGGAAACAGTCTCAAACAGTCTCACAGCAGGTTCAGGCTGGATGTTAGGAAGACATTCTTCACNCTGGATGTTAGGAGGAAGTTCTTGGCAGAAAGAGTGATTGGCATTGGAATGGGCTGCCCAGGGAGGTGGTGGAGTCCCCATCCCTGCAGGTGCTCAAGAAAAGCCTGGGTGGGTCACTTAGTGCCATTGGGTGGGGCTGGGTGCTAGGTTGGACTGGATGATCTTGGAGGTGTCTTCCAACCTGGCTTATTCTATTCTATTCTATTCTATTCTATTCTATTCTATTCTATTCTATTCTATTCTTCTACTCTACTCTACTCTACTCTACTCTACTCTACTCTACTCTACTCTACTCTACTCTACTCTACTCTACTCTACTCTATTCTGTCCTTCCATGGTCTACAGCATTATGTTTATTAAGCTATAAGCTAGCTTTGCCACATAATAATGAACCCTAATGCTTTGGGCTTGTCTGCCTGGAAACTACCTTTCTTCAAGTTTACCAGCAACAGGCTTTAAATGCCCCCACACTATAGGCTTGGTTATCCCCAAGCACCACATACAAAGAACTTTTAAACATATCCAAGGGTTAGTGACTCAACCACCTCCCTGGGCAGCTGTGCTGGCTTGAGGCTAATTGGAATATTTTAATGAGAGAAATTAGATCATTGGTTGTGAAACATAAAACAATGAAGATGTCTATATCATTCATTGGTGTGCTGAGAGGGATAAAAGTCAAAATATAAACAATCTTGCTCAGTCTTTGTCCTCTATGTGTTGCTCACTCTGGTCTGTGAGGCTGCTTCCTTTCACTTCTCCTCTGATCTGCTCTGCTATTTCTTCTGTGATCTCAGATAACAACTAACACAAAAGCTTTGCTGCGTTCTGGTTATTGTTTTGGTTTTTTGTTTTGTTTTGTTTGCCTGTCTGAGATAGAGAGGGAGAAAGGGGAGGTAGCTTTGAGCCCTTCTGGGCAGTTTCTTTGTCCAGGAAGGTGTTTGAATTTCTGTATTAGTTCTAATATAGAATAGAATAGAATAGAATAGAATAGAATAGAATAGAATAGAATAGAATAGAATAGAATAGAATAGAATAGAATAGAATAGAATAGAATAGAATAGAATAGAATAGAATAGAATAGAATAGAACAGAACAGAATAAGCCAGGTTGGAAGAGACCTCCAAGATCATCCAGCCCAACCTAGCACCCAGCCCTAGCCAATCAACTAGACCATGGCACTAAGTGCTCCATCCAGTCCTCTGCTTGAATGCCTCCAAGGATAGTGACTCCACCACCATCCCTGGGCAGCCCATTCAAATGGCAAATCACTCTCTCTCTGTGAACAACTTACTCCTAATATCCAGCCTATATTTTGAATATAATTGTAAATACTTGTAAATACTCTGTATATATGCATGTTAAATTTTGCCATGCTACAAACACAGCTTCATCTTACATCCAAACTGTCTGAGTTAGTCCGGGAAACTTCAAGAAGTGGGGAGGGTGTGGTGAAAGTTCCTAACCCACATCAGCAGCCCCTTCCAACGCCTGGCCAACAGACTGAAAAATACCTAACTTCAGGGCCATGCTTTTCACACACCAACTCTGTGAAGTTTTACATGGCTCTCCTTAGTTGTTTCACAAGCACAGTAAGCACCCTGTTCGGTGTCCCATTTTTCAGATGCAATCTGCATGTATTAATACATGAGATGATTACAGATCCACTGTTGCAACGTGAAGGAAGGTTTAATGGCCTGAAAAAAAGAACAGTAAAATCAGAGCAACACCTGGCAGTACTTGCTTGAATAAGTAAGCACTTAAGTAACTTAAGAATGTAATTAAGCAAGTACTTACTTAAAGTACTTACAGTACTTTACTATGGCAAGATTCAGCCATGTCTACCCATCAGGTAGAAAAAGGCTGTAAAGAAATGTTAGGCTTTAGAAGTGCTGCCAAACCTCTTACAACTGAGCCCATTTTTGACAATTACCTACTAATTTCTGTAAAGATTCTGGGTCAAAACCAAACATTTTATTATTTAGTGAAAAACTCACAAACCTAAATCTGAGTCTCCATAGTTGCGCTTCAGCCTCTGTTTTCCATTTAAAAGCTGTAAGCTGAGTCACAGGAAACCTGCATGATGAAAAAGTAATAATGCAGGAGGGGAAAAAAAAAAAAAAAAAAAAAAAAAAAAAAAAAGCATTTGCATGCAAATCACTTCAAGGAAGAATTGTGCACAGAGCTTATTTTCCAACAAAAATCAGTATTTGAACGTGCACAGTCTGCTAAGCCAGTTTATGTATGCCATACTCTGCTTTGACCTAAATCTCTGTCTTAGGATCTGCCCATCAGAAACATGCAGCCTATTGCTTATTCTTGTTTCTCATATGCCCTAGAAATACAATTAAATAGTCCATCCATTGAAAAGGAAAAAAAAAAAAAAAAAGCAGGGGGAAAAAGGCCATATAATTTTGTTTGTTTGTTTGTTTGTTTTTTTCCAGGGCTTTTCTGAACCAATCTCAAATGACACATCTGCTGGTTGTACCTGTCCCAGATGGAGTCCATGCCTTCCACACTTTGATCTACCTTATTCACTGGACAACTTATCGTTGTGATTTATGTAGGTATTCCTTAGTGTTCTGAGGGAAACTTACTTGGCAAACTGCACTCCCTTTCACAGAATGCTTAACTGTTTTTTTTGGTTTTTGTTTTTTTTTCTGGGTGTAACATTGGGGCCACAAGGGGCACCAAAAATAAATGTGGTAGGTTGGGAACTTCCCCCCATCCCCAGCTGAAATTTAGCAGACCAGATCAGATGGCCTGGAAGTGAGATGAAGCTCTTCATACAGCAAAGCTAAAGCAGCAAGCATATCTGTCTGTATCATCTGTATCATCCAAATCTAGCAGTTTTGCCTCCATACCTTTGGTACTTTGTTTAGTTTTGTAAGTATTATTTCCATCACAATTCTATCTATATCATAGAATCATAGAATGGTTCAGGTTGGAAAACACCTCAAAAAATCATCCAGTTCCATCCCCCTAGCATAGGCAAGGACAACCCCCACTAGACCAGGTCGCTCATCTGTATCTGTATAATCTATCCTTTTTACCTCAATACCTTTTGTACTTTGTTTACTTTTGTAAGTATTATTTCCATTTAAGTTACAATTCTCTATATCTCTAGATGCTCAAGACCTCATCCAGCCTGGTCTTCAACACATCCAGGGAGGG
>VWZI01012597.1:13228-26791 GCA_013396835.1 Psilopogon haemacephalus
TTTTTCCAGGCTGTTTTAAACCAGAACAGTTTGTGTTTGGGTTTTGGTTTTTGGTTGGTTTGTTTTTTTTTTTGCTGTCAGGAGCCTCTCAAATTCCTCTGGGAGCTTCTGAGTGAAATGAGCATTCTTAGATGCCTTCTTTTTTTTTTTTTTTTTAACACCCTCCCTCCCTGATGTTGCCATTTGGTTCTTCACCTGTTCCTCAGCCTCCCTGCACGTTCTCCCCATGGTTCTGGCAGTGTGCTCCTGCCAGCAGAGCTGGCTTCTGGGATCAGAAATGCTTCCAAGATGATTTCTCTGCCAGCGTTGGAGAAGTGGGAGAAAGGGACCAGCTGCAGCCAGGAGGCTCATTTTAAGTTCCCCTCCAGGTATAAGACACGTGGAAGCAGGGAATTGCTTTGCTGAAAAGGACCTTCAAGATCCCCAGGTCCAGCTGCCAATTCCACCACCAAACTATGGCACTCAGCACCACATCTGCAACTTCTAAATCCCTCCAGGGTTGGGGACTCCACCACTGTCCTGGGCAGCCTCTTCCAGGGCTTCACAACCTTCTAGGGAAGAAATTGTTTCTCGTGTCCAAACTAACCTTCCCCTGGTGCAACTCGAGGCTCTTTGCTGTTGTCCTACCACAAACCTTGCCATGATGAGGACCATGTGTGCCAGTACAGAAATGCCTACAGAAGAGGGGAAGAGGCTGTGGCTACATCCAGGCTTTCACTGCAGCTCAAGCTTCAGCTGAGGTTGTAGTGGAGCTTGACCTTCCCTCAGGGTCAGCCCATCCTCCATGGAGCTTCATCTCCCCAAGCCTCAGGCCTTCCACCACACAGGGTTTGCTGCCTGAGGCTGTGATCACTCAATTCAAGAGAGATGTTGAGGTGCTGGAAGGTGCCCAGAGAAGGGCAGCAAGGCTGGGGAGGGGCCTGGAGCACAGCCCCAAGAGGAGAGGCTGAGGGAGCTGGGGGTGTGCAGCCTGCAGAAGAGGAGGCTCAGGGCAGAGCTCATTGCTCTCTGCAGCTCCCTGAAGGGAGGTTGTGGCCAGCTGGGGTTGGGCTCTGCTGCCAGGCAACCAGCAACAGAACAAGGAGACAGCCTCAAGCTGTGGCAGGGCAGGTTCAGGCTGGATGTTAGGAGGAAGTTCTTGCCAGAGAGAGTGATTGGCGTTGGAATGGGCTGCCCAGGAGGTGGTGGAGTCCCCATCCCTGGAGGTGTTCAAGACAAGTCTGGATGGGACACTGAGTGCCATGGTCTGGTTGACTGGCATGGGCTGGGTGAGAGGTTGGGCTGGATGAGTTTGGAGCTCTCTTCCAGCCTGGCTGATCTATGATAAAGGAGGGGAGGGACAAGAGGATGGGACCAGAGTCTTGTCAGTGGTGCCCAGGAGCAATAGGCACAGAGTGAAGAATTATTTCTGGATGATCTTGGAGGTCTCTTCCAACCTGGCTTTAATCTAGTCTAGAGTAGCCTAGTCTAGTCTAATCTATTTCAATGCTATTCTAATTCTATTCAATTCTAATTCTAGTTCTAGTCTAGTCTAGTCTAGTCTATTTTAATTCTATTCTATTCAAATTCTATTCTGTTCTATTCTTATCTATTTAAATTTTATTCTATTCTATTCTAAACCCTCCCTTTGATGAGCTCTGGGCTCTTCCAAGCTCCTTCTCCTTGGCCCCACATGAAGCCAGAGGCACCACACTGTGCCACGAGGCCATTTCAACCCTATCCACTCTGCTGCTGCCAAGGAGAAGCAAAGGCCAGAGGAGGTCTGTAGCAGGAAATCCATTTGTGGTGTGCTGGCGGGTGGAGGAGACACTCCAGGCTGCCTAACTCGGTGAGCTCTGCTTGCTATTAAAGTGCAGGAGAGCAGCTGAAGCACTTGGAGCCCATTAAATGCTACTTTTCAGCAACAGGCTTTCAAAACTGGCAGCTCGTTTGTGTGTAGAGCGAGGCTGTGCAGGGAGAAGGGAAAAGCAAAGGAAAAGCTGCAGGGTGGAAAAACACCACCAGGCCTTCCCTCTCCCTACATCCCAAACTTGGTAAACCCCTGAAAAGAGCACAGAATCACAGCTACACTCAGGTTGGCAAAGCCCCTCAGGAGCACCAAGCCCAACCTAGAACCCTGCTCTGCAAGATTCACCTTCAACCCTAGCCCCAAGCACCACATCCAAATGACCTGTAAACACTCAGCATCACAGGTTGGCAAAGCCCCTCAGGATCACCAAGCCCAACCTAGGACCCTGCTCTACAAGGTCCACCTTCAACCACCACATCCAAATGACTTCTAAACACTCAGGATCACAGAATCACAGCAACACTCAGGCTAGCAAAGCTCCTCAGGATCACCAAGCCCAGCCTAGGACCCTGCTCTACAAGGTCCATCTTGAACCACCACATCCAAATGACTTTTAAACACTCAGGATCACAGAGTCACAGCAACACTCAGGCTAGCAAAGCTCCTCAGGATCACCAAGATCTACAAGATCCACCTTCAACCATGTCCCCAAGCACCACATCCAAACCACCCTGAAACACATCCAGGCTGGGTGACTCCACCACCTCCCTGGGCAGCTCATTCCAGTCCCTAGAGGCACTAAAGGTCTCCAACTCTGCTCTAAGTTTCCCATGCCCAAGCCATGAGGATGATGACACCAACAATCTCTACTGCCCCCAGGACTGATGTTTTCTGCTGTGTCTTGTCAGCCATGGTGCTGGAGCTGAGGGCAGTGTCAGGATGGCAGCTCTCAAACCAGAGGATGTGCAGCTTTAGGGTTGTGTGGTGGTTTGTTGTTTGGGTTTTTTCACTAGCAAAGAAGATGCTGGGTTCCAAATCTCAGCCAGCAAGGAAAAAGAGGAGAGGGTGAGAAGCAGCCTTCATATTATTCTTTCTGTTTTCTTCTCTTCACCTTGCATAACTTCCAAGCCAAGAAATGCTATTTTGAGGGACCCGACTGCAGCTCCCCTCCCAGTCCCCAGGATCACCATGGGTGGCCAGCAAGGGAAGCTCCACTAGACCTGAGCTGGGTGGCACCTTGCTGGCCTGGCAGCCCCGAAGGTGTAGGTTGCTAAAGTGCAGGGATGACCTTCCTGTCCCTCCAGAGCCGCTGGTCACATCCAGCCCAAGGCTTTTCAGACACTGCTGTGACTCATCCCAGTGACAGGTGCCAATTGCTCTCTGTTGACTGCAGAGGAAGACAATCAATCCAGGCTTTGTTTTCCAGCCTACAACCATCTACATTGCAAGCAGATGACTCTTCCCACTGTGTTTTCATTGGCATACAGCAACCATAAATCTCTTGCTTCTTCAGGGTGGGTTTCCATCTTTCCCCCCCTACCCCCAACCCCTCCTTTTCCATATCCACCAAATCCTATTTGTCTTTATTTGCTTCAGACAGAAGAACAACCTTGAGCCTGCTCCAAAAGGACACAAAGAAAAGGGGGGAGGGGGGTGGTAAAGATGCTGCTGCCTCCTCTAGTTCCTTCTGCTTCTGCATTCAATCCACTTTAAGTGGCCTGGCTTCATGTGTTTTCATAAACAGGGGATTATGCTGCTCCCAGGGCAGAGCTCCAAAGAGGTCCTATCATCAGGAGGTAGGAGTAGATGGATTTCTTTCACACGTGTTGAGAAGGATGAAAAGAGAGAGAAGCAGGCTTGGACAGAGCTGGAGCTTTCCTACTTTGGGAGGCTGTGATTCTCCAGCCCTCCTAGGATGGGACTCTTCAGAATCACAGAATCAGTCAGGGTTGGAAGGGACCACAAGGAGCAGCCAGTCCCAACCCCCCTGCCATGCCCAGGGACAGCCTACCCTAGAGCAGGCTGCCCACAGCTGCAGCCCAGCCTCTGCTTGGCTTTCTGCCCTGCAAGTGCACACTGCTGCCACATGCTGAGCTTCTCCTCCACCAGCACCCCCAAGTCCCCCTCCTTAGGGCTGCTCTCCTGCCAGTCACTGTCCAGCCTGGATTCGTGCTTGGGATTGCACAAATACCTTTTGCATTCGATGAGGTCTGCATGTAAATGTGGAAAAGGAGAAGTGGATGGAAGGAAAGGAAAAATACCAAAGAGAGAGGGAAAGCAAAGGGAAGGTAGAGCCTGGCCACACACAGCTCAGGGAAAGGCTTCTGTTGTCACCAAGCACTGGAGCTGTCATGTGGAAAATGTCTCTGCTACAGCCCAGAACAAATCCCAGCTCCTCACTCAGACCAGCCTCATCCTCTCTTCACACTTGCGTTTGTTATGACATTGCCTGAGCAATCAGCTGCAGCACTCAGGTCGTGGGGAGCCAGAAGAGGAAGAGCTTCAGGCTCTTCCCCACAGGCTGGGTGGCCCAGGTTGCCCAGAGAGATGGAACCAGTCCAGGTCAGGTTTTTTGGGGCTCTGAACAACCTGCTCCAGCTGCAGCTGTCCCTGCTGGCCGCAGAGAGCTTGGGCTGGATGACCTTGGGAGGTCACTTCCAATCCAAACCATTCTGTGGTTCTGTGACGACTCTAAGGCTGGCACAAACTGTGTCACTCAGGGCCAGGGCTACCTCCCCCCTTCCCACCTGAAAACCACCAGACCTTGGGGCCAGCAGGTCACAATGGCCCTCTGTGCAGATCATCCCCTTAGGTCAACTCTCCTGGCCCCCGTGCACCAGGCATGCTCCCACCCTGGCAAGCAGGCAATGAGCAAAGCCAACCCCAGGCCCCATCTCGAGGGGTTAAAACAACAACCACGACCACAGGCAGCTTCACAAAGGGCTTTTTATGGCAGCTCCTTGACCTGCTTCCCACCCCTGGTCCCCTTCACACCGCATCAGCTCCCTCCCCTCAACCACTTTGATGCAAGCCACACTTCTGGCTGGAAACCTCTCTCCCATCCTGAGCAAATGAGCCCAGGCAATGAGCAGAAAATATTATTGAAGAGAAGAAGTTCAGACCTTGTCCTTGTTTTTTTCCACCGTGCCAATGTGGAGATGAAAATAGTTCAGTCCCCAGGGAGGTGGCAGCTTCCCAGCTTCTCACAGGCTCCCTGTCCCTCTGCAACTGGAGAGCCCCAAACTGAAGGCAGTGCTCAAGATGAGGTCTGAGCAGGGCAGAGGAGGAGAACTGCTGGACACACTCTGCCTAATGCCCCCCAGGATCCCCTTGGCCCCCAGGGCACATTGCTGTGCCATGGATGTTCTCCCCCAGCACTCCCAGGTCCCTCTCCACAGGGCTGGGATGGTGACTCTAGCACTGCCCTGGACAGACCACTGCCATGTCTGAGAAGCTCTCCCTGTGGGGAGCAGCTGCTGCCTGCATTGGCTCTGCAAGTCCATCCCTCCAGAGAAGAAACAGACCCAGACCCAAAGGGACTTTGGGTGTGATGTCCAGAAATCAGAAGAGGAAAGAAAGCAAGCACAAGAAGGGTCTTCACCTGGGCTAAGAGCTGCTGAGGCTGACTCCTGAGAAGGATCTGGATCTTCCCATTCCAGCAGCTCAAGGAGCACCTACCCAGACACATGCACACATGCTTGGGGCAGCTTGGGTGGGCTGAACTCCACCTGCTCTGTAGATCATCTCCAGAGGTTCCCTTCCAATCCCTCTTCATCCCATGGGATTTTTGCATTCCCTACACACAAGAGAGGAGGTCTCCCAACTGCAACCACACAATAGACCACACCAGGAGAGGAGAAGGGTTCAGAGCATTTCATTTGTAACCACAGTGCACTAATGGTGTGTAAGGCATAGGCAGATGACACAAACACCTCCCAGGCCACTTCAGAGCCACAGGGAATTACTTTCTCTAGGTTGTCCCCCCTGGCTGCCTGTGGTCAAGAGACAGAACTGAGCTAGGGAAGGCTCACAGGCAGGCAGGGATGGGTCTGGCTGCCCAGGTAGCAACAGAACACAACTGAGTTGCTGTTCTCAGACACTCAGACCTGCTTTTACCCACCACAATCCCACAGAACCTTCTTGGCCCTGCAGCCTGGACTGAAAGCACAGAGGCAGGGATGCTCCTTATGGAACTGGATGCCCTGGATCCTGCCCTCCCATCACTGCTGACCTGTTCTAGCCTGTCAAGGAAGAGCTGCTGAGGAATAAAATGTGGTTTATTAAGGGTGGAGGCTGTGGAGAGGTGGCACAGGAGTGTGTTTTGGTAGGGTTGGCTGTGGAGTCTCTTTCTCTGCAGAGATTCCAACCCCCCCTGGACATTGTGATGCTGGGCAAGCTGCTGAGGGTGCTCTGCTTTAGCAGGGGGGTTGGAGGGGATGATCCCCAGAGGTCACTTCCAACCCCAACCATCCCAAACTCTGGTTTGAAATGGAGGTGTGTGGAAGCTGAGGCATAGGAAGCTCCATTTAAGCATGAGGAGGAATTTTTATCCTGTGAGGGTGACAGAGCCCTGGAACAGGCTGCCCAGAGGGGTTGTGGAGTCTCCCTCTCTGGAGATATTCCAAACCCACCTGGATGCATTCCCATGTGATCTGCTCTAGGTGATCCTGCTCTGGCAGGGAGGTTGGGCTGGATGAGCTTTGGAGGTCACTTCCAGCCCCTGACATTCTGTGATTCTGTGTGTGTGGAGGTGGCTGGGATGGGACTGTGGAGGTGAAGAAGGAGCTCAGAGTGATAAAAAACAAGCTCCAAAACCCACGAGCCAGGCTGTGCAGCCCTTCACGAGCACAAGCACTCAGTGGGAGCTGGGACTGAGCATTTACCACCCAGGCTCCTGCCCAGGTCTTGCATCTCAGCCTCCCTCCTGGCTCCAGGATCCCACAGGCTTCACTTCTACAGCAAGGCAACGTTGGCAGCCCAGGCTGTGCAGCACATTGTGCCTCCAGCAGGCTTTAGGGGTAGAGAAACCAAACAACAAAAAGGTGGCACAGCAGAGGGAAGCTGAGGCTTGCTCAGAGTGCAAAGAGAAGCCTGCTCAAAACTTGAGAGATTTGGGGGTTGCATTTGCTGCCCCCCACCCAGCAGCTCCTGCTTCCCTCTGCTCCACTCTCCAACAGCTTTGGACGCTCCCACAAAGGCTCTCTTCATCTCCCACCCAACTTTGGTTTTGTTCAAGCTTTACAGATCAGAGCAGCTTAGTATGAAGGAGAAAAACAATAAAAGAGAGAGAAAAGAGGTAAAAGAAGAAGTATTTGGGGGAAGAATTAATCCTGGGCTGCCTCCAAGGCGAGCGCTGGCGGTGGGGCTCTGCCAGGGGAAGGTGGACCTCAGGAGCTGAGGCTCCTCCAGCTGCTGATGTGATCCAGCATAAAGCTGCAGCTTCTTTCCAGCATCCCCCAGGCAGCCCCTGGACCTTGCAGACGTTCTCCAGCACGGCTTCAGTTGAAAGGCTTCACCAGTTTCATAGCAGCGTAGTTCTGGAGGGGTGGGGAAAGGAAAGGGAAAACAAAGGTGGTTTAAAGCAGGCACAGAAGGGTGGCATGAGGAGCTTAAAGGAGTCTTGGGGGCACAGCTGAGGACTGCATTGAGGGCAGGCATGATGGCCAAACTGCCACTCCCAGTCTGCAGAGACAAGCACATTACCACCACCGCCACGGTTGGGCAGAACCACAGAGCTCCTTTGGCTGGAAAGGACCTTCAAGACCATTGGGATAGGCCAAAGGCCAAGGGATGTAAGCTCCAGCACAGGAGGTCCCACCTCAACACCTGGAAGAACTTCTTTACTGGAAGGGTCCCAGAGCACTGGCACAGGCAGCACCCTCACAGCAATGGAGCTTCTTGGGTTCCAGTTGGTGCCCACTGCCCCATGACCTCCAGAGGTCCTCTCCAACCCCCACCATGCTGGGGTGCTGTGGTTCTGCATTGGGAGCCACTGGCAGCCCTTCAGTGCTTTGGGTGAAGCACACATTTGCTGTTCCTCTCCAGCTCCCTTGACCACAGAGCTGGGCCTGTGGTTGGAAGCTTTCAGCACTGCCTGGGAAATAGGAATTTAGGGGCAGAGGGAAGGGAAATCCCATTTTTATAGCAAGAAGCAAGGAAAATGCCCTGGGTTGGTTTTCAAGGGAGATTCCTGTCTGGGGTGGAGGGTGCCCTAGGCAGGGTTGGCTGAGGTTATGGAGGTTCAGACTGATCCAGAATCACAGAACTCACCAGGTTGGAAAAGACCTCTGAGAGCATCGAGTCCAACCTATCACCCAACACCTTCTCATTAGCTAACCCATGGCACTGAATGCCTCCTGTAGCCTCCTCTGAAACACCTCCAGGGATGGGGACTCCTGGAATGGGGCAGCCCATCCCCATGGCAATCACTCACTGGGACCAGCCCAGGACAAGGTTGGTTCTGGGCTGTGGGAGCACATTGCCAGTCCGCGCCCAGCTTTCCACCACCAGCTGCTGGCAAACACAGCCTGGGGGGTTTCTGCCTTCCCTTCCTCACCCACGGACTTGCCCATGCCTCGAGCAAACCAGCCACATGCACCCAGGCCACCTCTGTCTGCACAGCAGCAAACCAGCCCCAGAGCCCCCCTCTGACACCCGTGACCGTGCTGAGCCTCCCTGCCCTCTCCCGCGCCCGTGGTACCGGGAAGGCGTAGATGAAGATTCCCAGGAAGAGCAGCAGGATGAGGAGCAGGATGCCCAGGATCAGCACCCACTTGTACCGTCGCCACAGGATGTACTTCATGGTCTTGTAGGGGGAGGTGAACCACAGGAAGGAGGTTTCTGGGCGCCTGCAGCCAAACCAAGGTGAGGTCACTTCAGTTTCATAGACTCACTCACAGAATCAGACAGGGTCGGAAGGGACCACAAGGAGCAGCCAGTCCCAACCCCCCTGCCATGCCCAGGGACACCTCACACTAGATCAGGCTGTTCATAGCCTCATCCAGCCTGGCCTTAAGCACCTCCAGGGATGAGGCTTCCACCACCTCTCTGGGCAACCCCTTCCAGGCTCTCATACCCAGTGAGCAGTGCTGAGCACAGGGGCAGAAGGACTGTCCTGCTCCTGCTGCCCACACTGCTCCTGCTCCAGCCCAGGATGCCATTGGCTCTGCTGCCCACCTGGGCACACTGCTGGCTCCTCTTCAGCTCCTATCTCCCAGCACCCCCAGGTCCCTCTCTGCCTGGCTGCTCTCAGCCACTCTGTCCCCAGCCTGTAGCACTGCCTGGGGTTGCTGTGGTCAAAGTGCAGAACCTGGCACTTGGACTTGTTCTAACTCCTGGCACTGGACTGTGCCCATCTGTGCAGCCTGCCCAGGTGCCTCTGCAGAGCTCTCCTGCCCTCTAACAGACCCACACTTGCTCCAGACTTGGTGTCATCTGCAAACTCACTAATGGAAGACTCCATCCCCTCCTCCAGAGCATCAGTAAAGATACAGAAGAGCACTGCTCCCTGGGGCACACCACTGGAGACAGCTGCCTGTGGCTCCACTCACCACCACGCTCTGGTCCCAGCCCTCCAGCCAGTTCCTGACCCAGCACAGAGTGCCCCTGCCCAAGCCAGGGGCTGCCAGCTTGGCCAGGAGTTTGCTGTGGCAGACAGAGTCAAAGGTTTTGCTGAAGGTAGCCTCAGTTCAAGCAGTCAGAAGTGGAGCCTAGGTGGGCCCAGCCCATTGCAGGTGGCAGACCTGAGCCCTGGGTGTTGTGTTTTCCACTCCAGCTGCCCTTACTTGGGGTCCTCCAGCTTGGGGTTCATGTTAGGCTCATCTCGACCCATGCCTGCTGGCCTCTCCTCATGCTCTTGCTCTGCCACAATCTCCAAAGTCATCTCCAATTTGCCCTGCATGGGTCAGATAAAAAAAAAAAGAATTAGAAAGGGGGGAAAAAAAAGCCCCAAAAAAACCAAAAACAAAAGGTCCCTACCAAAGGAAAAAAAAATAAAATAAAAGGAGAGATGGGAAGTAAATATTTAAAGCAAACTACTGTCTAGGGAAAGGAAAAGCACTTTGAGTGCAGCTCAGGACCATGATGGCACCCAGTCAGAGTGGATCTCACCCAGATCCCTCACCTGCCCACTCTAATGGACACTCCAGGACACCCCAAATGTCACTGTCACCCAACCAGCTCAGGAGTCCTCGGTTTGAACGACCTCATTCACTGCCTGGACCCCCTCAGCTGTACTGAAGTCACCAAAGAATCACAGAATTAAGCAGGTTGGAAAAGACCTCTGGGATTGAGTCTAACCTATCACCTAACCCTTCTCATTACCTAACCCATGGCACTAAGTGCCTCAGGCAGTCTCCTCCCCAGGCACTGCTGCAGTCCCCTCAGCATCCTCCCAGCCCTCCCTTGGACTCTCTCCAGCAGTTCCTGTCCCTCTGCAACTGGGGAGCCCCAAACTGAAGGCAGTGCTCAAGATGAGGTCTCAGCAGGGCAGAGTAGAGGGGCAGGAGAACCTCTCTTGATCTGTTGGACACACTCTGCCTAATGCCCCCCAGGATCCCACTGTCTCTCTTGTCCCCCAGGGCACATTGCTGTGCCATGGATGTTCTCCCCCAGCACTCTCAGCTCCCTCTCCTTGAGGCTGCTCTCCAGCAGTCCCCTCCCAGCCTCTCCTGCTGCAGTTTACTCTTCCTCCCCAGGTGCAGGACTCTGCACTTGTCCTTGTTGAACCCCATCTGGTTCCTCTGTGCCCTGCTCTGCCTGTGCAGGTCTCTCTGGATGGCCTCACAGCCTGCAGCTGCCTCAGCCAAGCCTCCAAGCTTGGTGTCTTCAGCAAACCTGCTGAGCAGCCTCTGTCTGTCTGTGCCCTCATCAATGCCAATGATGAAGTTATTGAACAGCAGTGGACCCAGCACTGCTCCCTGGGGGGTTCCTTACCGCCAGGATCTGCTTCTGGTTCTGCTCAGCCACACAGGGCCACCAGCCCTTGACAGTTTTCTGCTCAAAGAGGGACACAAAGCGGCTGGAGGACAAAGCTTCATCCACCAGCTCCAGGGAGCACTTCTCAGCAGTCTTGGCAGGTTTAGGCATCTTGTTGAGATCCATCTGAATGGAGCCTGCAAGGGGAGAACGCCACTGGGTAAGGCACCTTGGTGTAGCAGGTCTCTGCAATGGGGACTCTTTCCCAGAAGAAACATTCCTCATGGCATCCTCCTGACCTCAGGGAGCTTTGGCAGACACCCACATGGCACCGAGCAGCAGCTCCAGCTGTGGCCCCATGCTGAAGCATAGCACCAGTTTAGCTCTTCCTAGCAAGGAGCAATCAGCATCATCCTTGTGCTTGGGAAGACCTGAGTCATAAAGTCCCTCTAGAATGTCACAGATTCGTGGAATCAGAGAAATGTTTAGGCTAGAAAAGATTTTTAAGATCACTGAGTCCAATTCTTAACCCATTACTGCCAGGCCACCACCAAACTATGGCCCTCAGCCCCACAGCTCCATGAGTTTTAAACCCCTCCAGGGACAGGGACTCCACCACTGCTCTGGGCAGCTTGGGCCAGGCCTTGACAACCCTTTCCATGAAGAAAATGTTCCTCATGTCCAACCTAAACCTCCCCTGGTGCAACTTGAGGCTATTTCCTTATATGTATTTCTTTATAGTTCCTCATATGTATTATATGAGAGCATCCTGTTGCTTGTCCCTTGGAAGGAGAGACTCAGTCCCATCTTCTCTGAGGTCCCTTCCAACCTAAACCATTCCACGATTCTATTCTATGGTTTTATTCTTCCAGCCTCCTTTCAGGGAGCTGTAGGGAGTGAGAAGGTCTCTCCTGAGCTTCCTTTTCTCCAGGCTGAGCACTGCCAGTGTTCACCCCCAGCTGCCCCTCCCGAGGCTGGAGTGTTCTAGACCCTGCACCACCTTCACTGCCCAGTCTGATGACATCCTGAGAGGCTTCCATAATTCTTCCCCCTCCTGCCTGCATCATTGGAGCTGGAGTCAGAGACTCCTCCAAACTCACCCAAATAGTCATCAAAGGAGAATTTGTCATTGTCCCAAATCTGCAGGATCAGCTGGGGTGGGATCTTGTTCTCTGTCTTGTCCAAGCTCCAAAAGTGCTCCTAAAATCACAGCAGAAAAGACACCAAGGGGAAAAGAAAAGGGGAAGGGGAAGGGAAAGGAGAAAGTCTAATTAGCAGAAGTGTGCACAGCCTGGCTGCTGCCAGCCTACAGCAGTGGAGGTGCTGCCACATATTGCTCCTGGGGAGCCCTGCTCCAGCTGCACAGGCTGTGGACAGCCTGATCTAGTATGAGGTGTCCCTGGGCATGGAACTGGATGATCCTTGTGGTCCTTTCCAACCCTGACTGATATTCCATAGTTCTATGATTCCATGGTTCCTTGAGTCCGTGTTACTATTGGTACTTTGATTCTACAACTCCATCATTCTATGAGACTATGACTTTATGATTCCATGATTCTTTGATTCCATGGGTCCATGCCTCTATGATTCCATGGTTCCATGATTCCCTGATTCCATGACTCTGTGATTCTTTGATTCCATGGTTCCATGCTTCCTTGGTTCTATGATTTTATGATTCCATGGTTCCCTGATCCTATGACTCTATGATTCCATGGTTCCATGATTCTAAGACTCTGTGATTCCATAGTTCCCTGATTCTATGACTCTATGATTCCTTGGTTCCTTGATTCTATGACTCTATGATTCCATGGTTCCTTGATTCTATGATTTTATGATTCCATGGTTCCTTGATTCTATGACTCTATGATTCCATGGTTCCTTGATTCTATGATTTTATGATTCCATGGTTCCCTGATTCTATGATTCTTTGATTCCATGATCCTATGGTTCCATGATTTTATGATTCCATGATTCTATGGTTCCATTATTCTATGATTCCATGACTGCATGATTCTATGATTCCATCATTCCATGATTCTATTATTCTATGATTCCATTGTTCCATGACTCCATGATTCTATGATTTTATGATTCTATGATTCCATTATTCCATGATTCTATTATTCTATGATTCCATCGTTCCATGATTCTATGATTCCTTGATTTTATGATTCCATGACTCCATGATTCTATGATTCCATGACTCCATGATTCCATGATTTTATGATTCTATGATTCCATGACTCCATGATTCTATGATTCCATGACTCCATGATTCCATGATTTTATGATTCTATGATTCCATGACTCCATGATTCTTTGAATTCTCCCTGGTTCCATGACTTTATGCTCCATGTGTAAGGAGACAGAGATGCAGACAAAATCGAGGTCTTGTTATTTCTGACTCCCACCAAAGGCTTGCAAGGAGGAAGCAAGAGCCAGGCCCAGTAGCTGCTGACAGCAGAGGCTCCAAGGTGTGTCCTGTGGGCACTCCTGCACCATGGCAGCACCATAAAGGGAGCAGATTTAATTAAAAGCAGGAAACTTCAGCGTTATTCACGACACATACCTAGGGCCATAAATCCACCCTGGTGGCTACAAAGGCTCTGATTCATTAGATGGTGCAATATTAAATAAAATTTAGGGAAAAAAAAAAACACTTTAGGGGGGGGTGGCTTAGGGGTAAAGAAGAATGTGTCACGAAGAAGAATGTGTCACACTCCAGAAGAACATAAATATCCAAGCAGGGAGGCTGTGGACACTGAAATCCCCCTGCAACCGGTTTCACTCCAAGAGCTCGCCCTGGATGGTTGTATTTCAGCTCAGCAATGCTGCTTGGCCTTGCTTTGGTGGGGGGC
>VWZI01012597.1:27162-40150 GCA_013396835.1 Psilopogon haemacephalus
AGGTTGTGGGTCACAGAAGCACAGAATGTGATCTTTGATCACATTCTGTGCTTCTGTGCTCCACAACCTCCATGGAGGTGTCCAGTACCAGGCTGGATGAGACCTGTTCCAGTGGGAGGTGTCCCTGCCTATGGCATGGGGGAGTTGGAGCTGGCTGAGCTTTGAGCTCCCTTCCAACCTAAACNAGGCAGGGACATCTCCCACTAGAACAAGTTGCTCGAGGTCTCATCCAACCTGGCCTGGTGTTCAAGGACCAGACATCTGGCACAGGTTGCCCATGGAGGTGTTCAAGGACCAGACATCAGGCACAGGTTTCCCATGGAGGTTGTGGAGCACAGAAGCACAGAATGTGATCTTTGATCNCTGCACCCTCCTGCCTCCCCAGCACCACTTTCCAGCCCCCTGGCACGCTGGGCACTGGCTGCCTGCCGAAGGATGGCCCCAGTAGGGTCTTGACCCTTTCCAGGTGGCAAGATGGAAGCTTGTCCACCAGCACAACCTCCAACAGCCTTGGAATAAAGGCTGTAAAGGTGGTTTGGCTGGTGGAGGAGCTTTCTTCCTGAGAGCTCCAGGCTGCCATGGCAGAGCAGGGGCTGGGGAAGGAGGAATCCGGCGCGGAGCTGAGTTTGTGGCTGGGTGAAATTCGCCTCCCTGATTAAATCTCACTGCAGAAGAAGTTCACCTATAAAAACAACCCATGGCCAGAAATTTATTTCCTAGCCTTCTGCAAGCCACCAGGAGGAAGAGGCTTGAATTATTGTTCTGGGGGGTCAGGAGGGGGTTTGCTTGGCAGCAGGGGTAGGGGGGATGGGAAGGGGAGAGGGAAGTTGATGCTGAATATTTTATGGTCGTGAATAATGCAGCAGGGGGAGGCAGGAAAGAAAATAAGCTCATGTCACCAGGAAGGTGTTGACAGGGCTGCATTTCTTGCTTGTGTGCTGTGGAATACAAAGCAAGGAGCAACCTGGCTTTTTGTGGGGGGAGGCATGCAAAGCTCCAGCCTGGCCTCTTTTCAGCACGTTCGTGGAGACCATCAGGACACAGAATCACTGAACCAAATCTCCAGAGCTGGCAAAGCCCTTCTGGATCACCAAGCCCAACCTAGAAGCCTACTCCACAAGATTCGCTTTCAACCATAGCCCCAAACACCACATCCAAACCACCCTGAAACACAGCCAGGCTGGGAGACTCCACCACCTCCCTGGGCAGCTCATTCCAGTCCCTGACCACTCTCTCCATGAAAAACATCTTCCTACTGTTCAATATAAGCCTCCCCAGCCTCAGCTTGAGGCCATTCCCCCTTGGTCTGTCTTCAGTTCCTTGTGAGCAGAGCCCAGCAGCAGCTTCTCCACAATGTTCCTTCAGGTAGCTGTAGGTCTCTCACCCCCCAGCAAATGGGGAGCCCCAACCAAGCTTCTAAGATTCTAAAGCTTCTAAGATCCTAAGCTTAAAAGATTCTAAGATTCTAAGCTTCTAAGATCCTAAGCTTCTAAGCTAAACTTAAATGATTCTAAGCTTCTAAGATCCTAAGCTTCTAAGATCCTAAGCTTAAAAACGTCTAAGCTTCTAAGTTCCTAAGCTTCTAAGTTTGTAAGTTCCCAAGTTTAAGATCCTAAGCTTCCAAACTCCTACGCTTCTAAGCTTCAATGATTCTAAGCTTCTAAGTTCCTAAATTTCTAAGCTTTTTCTAAGTTCCTGAGCTTCTAAGCTTAAAAGATTTTAAGATTCTAAGCTAAGTTCCTGAATTTCTAACAGTCCAAGTTCCTAAGCTTCTAAGATCCTAAGATCTTATGACCCCTTGGTTCTGTGACCCTATGATTCCTTGATTCCCTGATCCTGCAATGCCAAAGGCAGCTTCAGCCCAGAAGGAGGCAAAGGGAGCACCCGAGGGGGACATCCTGCAAGCTGCTTTCCCCCAGCCCAGCCTAGCCCAGCCCAGCCCAGCCTAGCCCTGCTCCCTCCCAGGGCCCAGAGCAGCAGGGCAGGGCGCAGGTGGCTCTGAGCAGCTCAGGATTTGCCATCTGAGCACTTTCTGATTGAAATTCCACTTTCCATGGCCTGCTTTTTTCAAGTGAGGCACAGGGGTTTAGGAGTTTGGGGTTTTGGGGTTTTTTTGTTTGTTTTTTTTTACAGCAGCAGTAATGAACCTGAAGTTCAAACAGCACATGGGGAGATCAAACCTGGCCAGAGGGGGATGTGTGTGTGTGTGTGTCCCTCCTCCAGCCCAGACACAAAGCACAGCTTCTCCATCATTAATTTTTTTTTCTTTTTCTTGCCTTTACAGAGAGGTTTTTACAAGCTGTTTATTTTCTGATACAGTGTTGGCAGACATGTGGTGGGAGGGGAATCAATCTCAGCACAGTGGGATGCATTTGCTTAAAGGGTTTATAGTGGAGGGGGTTGTCTTTGCTTTTTTTTCAAAGGNTGAAATGGCTGCAGCTATGATGCTGTCACTCACTTTAACTGCCCAAGCCCCTTGCCTTTGGAAGCCAGGCCTCCTCCTTGCAGGGCTCCTTTGGCTCCAGGGATGGAGAAGTTTGCTCGCTTGCCTTCCCCACCACAGCATCAGGTCCCAAGCCAGCCTCTGCTGGGGACCCATGAAAGAAGCCTAGAGCCACCTGCTCTAGCAGGAAGTGTCCCTGCCTATGGCACAGGGGGGTTGGAACTGGATGAGCTTTGAGCTCCCTTCCCACCTAAATTTCTAAGTATCTAAGTTCTTAAGCTTCTAAGATCCCAAGTGCCTAAGATCCTAAGCTTCTAAGACCCTCAGCATCTAAGATCCTAATTGTCTAAGATGCTCAGCGTCTAAGATCCCAAACATCTAAGATCCTCAGCCTCTAAGATCCTCAGCCTCTAAGATCCTCAGCATCTAAGATCCTCAGCATCTGAGATCCTCAGCATCTGAGATCCTCAGCAGCTGAGATCCTCAGCAGCTGAGATCCTCAGCAGCTGAGATCCTCAGCAGCTGAGATCCTCAGCAGCTGAGATCCTCAGCGTCTAAGATCCTCAGCGTCTAAGATCCTCAGCCTCTAAGATTCAAACCACCTGAATGTGTTCTTGTGTGATTCTAAGATCCTCAGCGTCTAAGATCCTCAGCGTCTAAGATTCTCAGCCTCTAAGATTCAAACCACCTGAATGTGTTCTTGTGTGATCTGCTCTAGGTGCTCCTGCTCTGGCAGATGATCTCTTTGGGTCCCTTCCAACTCCTGTGACCCTGTGATCTTCCGAGGTCCCCTCCAGCCCCTGTCATTCTGTGCCTGTATGATCTGTGCTGCAGTTGTGCAGCTCAGGAAGCACAAACCCACCCCTGAGCTGTGCTGGGAGAAGGTAGCAGTGCCTGCCCAGGGACACTCACCTTTTTTGAGATGTAGCACATCTGCTCAGCAGGGAGATAGTCAAAGGGGAAGATGAACCTCCAGTTGAAGTTGCCCTCTCCTCCCATGGACCTGTAGTGCACATCTGTCTTCTGCTTGTTCTCCTCGTGGCCAACCAGCCAGCTGCAGGATGCAAAAGCACCGTGTGAAAAGCCAGCAACACATCAGGGCTTCTGGAGCACACTCAGCACCACAGAGGACATCAGCAGGCAATACAGATCTCTCATTCCCATGGCTGCTGCCTCCAGGGATAATCTGGAGCCCATAGGAGGCTCAGCAGGGATTGAGACAGGGAGCTCCCTGCAGAGCTGGGAGTTGAACCAGCAGGCTGAGAAGCTCTGCAACCTCTTCTCCTGCCTCTCCTGAGTGTCATGGAATCAGTCAGGGCTGGAAGGGACCACAATGATCAGCCAGCTCCAACCCCCCTGCCATGCCCAGGGACACCCTACCCTAAAGCAGGCTGCCCACAGCCTCCGCCAGTCTGGCTGCAAACACCTCCAGGGATGTGGCTCCCAACCACCTTCCTGGGCAACCCATTCCAGGCTCTCACCACTCTCAAGCTGAACAACTTCCTCCTCACCTCCAGTCATAGAATGATTTAGGTTGGAAGAGACCTCAAAGATCACCTCAAAGAACCCCCCAGCCATAGGCAGGGACATTAAAGACTCAGGATCACCTTAAGCTCAGGCCTGAAGTTGTCCAGCCCCGGGGCTCTGCCAGCCTGGGTGCTGCTGTGATTCTCTGGCTGTGGGTTGGGGTGGGATGGCTTGCAAGAGAGTCCTTGCAGATCCCTCTGCCCTTGCACAGGTGCTGCTGTGATTCTTTGGGCCACACACAGTTGAGCTCCCCATCGTGATGCCATCAGACCATCCAGCAGCAGTGTAACCTCATGCCCCCAGCCCTGCTGCCAACGAGCCCTCCCTGTCCCTTTAACACATGTCTATGGGATGTGTGCTGGAGGATGAACTCGAGTAGACCTCCCTCCCCTGTCTCCCACAAGCTTTCTGGGTTTGGGACATGTGCTCCTCTAAAGCACTGCAGAAGGAGGAGTCCCGGGCCAAGAAAACCCTTTTCTTTGCAATTTAAGTGAAAAAAAATAATCAAGGGAGATAATTGTTTTCATTTAAAGAGTCCCTCTGAACCTCCTGGCTTGCCTCCAGAAGGGCTCTAAAGACACAAATGGATGCATTTGAGTGTTTTGTTTTGTTGATTGCTGAAGATTGAAGCAATCTTGTACAGGGAAAGAGAAACCAGACAGAAAGAGAGAGGTGGGGGGGGGGGGAAATCAACAACCAAACAGTTGCATAAATCTTAGCTGGGGAAAAAAATAAAATAAATAAAGTAGTGATGGAAAGTTTTCAGTTTGCCCCTGGGCTGGTTGTGAGGTGATCATGGCAAGGACATGGGGAGGATGTTAAGATGAAAACAGAACCGCCACTGGATGGGGACAGGCTGAGAGTTGGAGCTGCTCAGCCTGGAGAAGGGAAGGCTGCAGGGAGACCTTTTGGTGGTCCTTTTGGTGCTTAGAGGGAACCTAATGCTGGAGGAGCATCTTCACAAGGGGATGCAGTGATAGGGCCAGGGGTGATGGTCTGAAACTGAGGCAGCAAACCCACTACATTTAGACTGAAGGGAAGGAAGAAATTGTTTACCCTGAGGGTAGCAAGACCCTGGCCCAGGTTGCCCAGGTTGATCCCTCCCCTGGGAACATCCCAGGTCAGGCTGTCTGGGGACTCTGCAGATGTCCTAGTTGCAGGGAAGGGAGAGCTGCTTGGCCACTGGGGATGCAGGAAGGGAGATCTGCTTGGCCACTGGGATGCAGGAAGGGAGATCTGCTTGGTCACTGGGGATGCTGGAAGGGAGATCTGCTTGGCCACTGGGATGCCGGAAGGGAGATCTGCTTGGGTCATTGGGGATGCTGGCAGGCAGGCAAAGGCTCTCAGCAAGCAGTGGATGCTTTTGCCTTCCCAGTAACCCCCTGCAAGCACCACTCCAGGGCCCTGAAGTGCACAGAGCAGCTTAACTGGAGCTGATAACAAAGCACTTGATGTGAATAGCAGGTAAGTGTGGTGCATTCTGGATTTACAGGAGGAAAATTGGGATTGTAAAAGAGGGATTTACAGTCTGTTTCCAAATCCTACCTCTTCCTGTCCATAAATCCAAGGAAGGCACAAAATAAGTAAGTCCCTTGGCTGGGGCTGCACCATTTTACACCAGATAAAACACAAATGGAGGTAGGCAGAGGAGGGAATGTGCCAGAGGAGCTAACTGCTGTTGCCACGTTTTTGTCAAGGCAGACAAAAAAAAAAAAACCAGCAAAAAGGCAATTCCAAAAGGAAAAAGCAGCAGCTCTGCTAAGAAGCCAACCTATGGATGTGCAACAAGCCCAGGAAGGGGTCCCAGGAAAGGAGCTGGGATGGAGCTGGCAGCTGAAATCATAGCATCATGGAGGGGTTGGGGTTGGGGTTGGAAGGGATCTTTAAGTGTCACCTACTTCAACCCTGGGGATCTCTTTGGGTCCCGTCCAACCCTTGACATCCTGTGATGCTGTGAACTAGAGCAGGTTGCTCAGAGCCCCTGAGCTGGAATGGTTCCAGGGATGGGACCTCTGTCACCTCTCTGGGCAACTCATTCCAGCCCTTCACCTTCCTGGCTGCAGACATCTCTCCCTTCTCTCAACTCTACATCTCCCTCTTTCAGTTCCAAACCATCAACCCTTGTCCAGTCACAACAGATCCCAGCAGAAAGTCTGCCCCCAGCTTTCTTACTGTCCCCTTTAGGTACTCAAAGGCCACCAGAAGATCTCCCTGGAGCCTTCTCCAGGCTGAAGATCCCCAACTCTCCCCAACTCCAGCCCTTGGATCATTTTTGTGTCCTCCTCTTGACCTCATGAACCAGGTTGATGCCCTTCAGGTGCTGAGGACAGCAGAGCAGACCATGTCCCTCTCTCCCCAGCTGGCAGCCTGCTTCACTGCATCTCCCCTCTACCTACAATCCTTGTCACCTAAGAATCCAAGAGCTGCAAGCCACAACTTGACACCATGCTGACTGCAGAGGGAGGTTGGCCTAGATGACCTTTGGAGGTCCCTTCTAACCCAGCCCAGCCTCTCAATCTAGGATTCTACAACAGGTGGAGAGGTGTCAGTGGCCTCTGCATCTCAGCAAGGGTAGTAAAGCTGATGCAAGGGCTGTGTTAACTCCTCCCTTCCTGTCCTTGCACCCCCAGGCTGCAGCAGCTTACCCTTTGACATAGATGTCACTCATCTTCTCCCCAGTGATGCTGAGGTCATCCAGGATGACATCCTTGGTGTTCCAGATGATGCAGCGCAAGAAGAACCTGGACAGACAAAAGCATCCTGAGAAGGTCCTCAGAAGGTGGAAATCCTGAGCCTATCCAGCCAGCAGGGCTGCACTCCTCAGCCAGCTGAAGGAGCTGAGACATCTTGCTCTGCACATGGCCCCACACAGACATTTCTCAGAATCACAGAACTGTTAGGGCTGGAAGGGACCTCAAGGATCATCCAGCTCCAAGCCCTGTGCCATGGGCAGGGACACCTCACACTAGATCAGGCTGTCCACAACCTCATCCAGCCTGGTCTTTAACATCTCAAGGCCAGGCTGGATGAGGTCCTGAGCGTCCTGATCTAGTGGGAGGTGTCCCTGCCTGTGGCAGGGGGTTGGAACTGGATGATCTTTGAGGTCTCTTCCAACCTAAACCATTCTATGATTCTATGATTTCCAGGGATGAGGCTTCCACCACCTCCCTGGCTCTCATCAACCTCATGCTCAACAACTTCATAACATCCAATTTGAACCTCTCTTCCTCTAGCTTGGGTCCATTCTCCCCAGTCCTATCACTACCCAACACCAACACCCTAAAAAGTCCCTTCCAGCTTTCTTGTAGCCCCTTTCAGATCCTGCAAGGCCACAATAAGGTCTCCCTGGAGCCTTCTTTTGTCCAAACAGAACAACCCCAACTCTCTCACTGCTATATCTGACATGCCCAAGCCCTCTCTTCTCCCCTCCCAAGCAGGAGGTGCTGGGAGCAAACGAACCCCAAGTTACCTCTTGGCTCTGCGTGGTGTGATGTTGAAAGGGGGGCCAGGCTGACCCAGGGATTTGGGGAACAGGTCCACCCACATCTGTAGCTTTCCCTGTGTGGAAAGAAGGAGACAGAAAGCCTGATGAGCCTCACTAGCTGGGATGCCTTCACCTTTTCACTCAACAGAGAGGGAGAAGTGCTCCTGGAGTGCTCCAGTGGTCCTCAGTTCAAAACTCAGGTTAAAAGTGTTCACCTAAGTTAAAACTTAGGTTAAAAGTTTAGTCTATGCCTCTGTTTTTATTCTATTCAAATTGCTTTAGTGGCAGTTGGGGATGTTAATGGCTTCTGGTTGGTGTGGCTCAGGTCCCCTTAGGGTAGGGTGTCCCTGCCCAGGGCAGGGGGGTTGGAACTGGCTGATCCTTTGTGGTCCCTTCCAACCCTGACTGGTTCTAGGATTCTATGCTAAGCTCAGCCCCCTGCACCCAGCATCACCCCCACAGCTACTCCTGCTCAGAAGATGCTTCTTGCTCTGCCCCATGCCCAAGGCCACGTGGTGGAAGAAGCAACTTGCCTGGCTCCAGGGCTGCTCCAGCAAGGCCCTGACACTTGTATCTGTGAGAGCAGCACAGGCCAAGAGGGAGCAGCCACCTCCTGCCTCCACCCATCAGCTCCCTGGGATGAATTACCAGCAGAAGATGTCAGAGTGGTTGTCAGTGCATAGACATCTGCAGACAACTCTCCCCTCCCACCACTTGAGAGGTGCAGTGATTCAAAAAGGAGCAGTGATGGGAAACAGCTGGAACCCTGCAGCTCAGTGGCTGTGCACATCCACACCAGCTTGGAACTGCCTGCAGAATGCAACTGGAACATGCTGCATGGCAGATGGTCATTAATCATCTTGGCTCTTCAGGAAGCACCACGGCTTGGTCCAAATAAAGCACACATACATGGGAGGCCACATCTGGGGTACTGGGTCCAGTTCTGGACTCCCCAGCTCAAGAGGGACATGGAACTGCTGGAGAGAGCCCAGCACAGGCTACAAAGATGCTGACCATCCAGTCCAGCTCAGGGCACGCAGCAACACATCCAGACAGAGTCTGCAAAGGCTCCACACAAGGAGACTCCACAACCTCTCTGGGCAGCCTGTGCCACTGCTCTGGGACCCACACAGGCAAGAAGTTGCCTCTTGTCTTGAGCTGCAACCTCCTGTGCTGCAGCTTCCATCCATTGCTCCTTGGCCTATGGCAGGGAGCAGTGAGCAGAGCCTGTCCCCAACCTCTTTGCCCTCAGAGATTTACAAACATTGATCCAATCCCCTCTCAGCCTTCTCTTCTGCAGCCTAAGCAGCCCCAGGTCCCTCAGCCTCTCCTCCCCAGGCAGTGCTGCAGTCCCCTCAGCATCCTCCCAGCCCTCCCTTGGACCCTCTCCAGCAGGTCCCTGTCCCTCTGCAACTGGGGAGCCCCAAACCGAAGGCAGTGCTGCAGATGAGGTCTGAGCAGGGCAGAGCAGATGCTGCTTTGGGTGCTGTCCCCCTCACCTGCTCGATCTCTGGCTGCAGAGGGCTGTACAGGCTCCTGGTCTCCACATGCTCGGGCACCAGCCCCTGTTGCCGCAGGGCGTGCAGGGCCAGGCGCTCCTCCACCGGCCCCAGGTGAGGGTTGAAGGGTTTGCTGTCCTCTGCCAGAGAGCAGACAAGGAGCAGTGTTACACCCTGCAGCCACCCTGCCTGGAGCCCTCCAGCCTGGCTGCGGCCAGGAGCAGGCAGCAGGAGCAGAGCCTCTGCTTGTGCACAGCTTTGGGAGCTACCCTCCCACATTCCCCCCCCCATAGACACACAGAGTTAGGACTGCACCCAGACTAAGGCAGCCAGCTGGAGGTTAAGGAATGAACCTGCATTTATAGCCTGGCACAGTTTACAAGCACACACACACCCATGCAATATGCTGTGGCCCTTGGAGCTCGACTTCTAGCTCAGGCATATAGGAAATTAAAACAAAAAAAAAACTTCCAGGTGGAAGCTCTGAGTGAAGAGTTGAACACTCTGGGGATGGGCTACAGAGCAGCAACAAGGGATAAGTTAATGTCATTTCATTGGAGCATCAATGCCAATCACTCTCTGTGCACAACTTCCTCTTAACATCCAGCCTCAACCTGCCCTGCCACAGCTTGAGCCTCTGTCCCCTCCTTCTGTCCCTGGGTGCCTGGCAGCAGAGCCCAACCCCAGCTGGCCACAACCTCCCTGCAGGGAGCTGCAGACAGCAATGAGCTCTGCCCTGAGCCTCCTCTTCTGCAGGCTGCACACCCCCAGCTCCCTCAGCCTCTCCTCTTGGCCCCTCCCCAGCCTTGCTGCCCTTCTCTGGGCACCTTCCAGCACCTCAACATCTCTCTTGAATTGAAGGAGAGACAGAGATGCTGCCTCTCACAGAATGAACCAGCTTGCAAAACACCTCTGAGATCACCCAGTCCAACCACAGCACTTCAAGGCTGTGCACCTCCGAGGACCTCTGAAATGAAACCCCCTCCAGAAACTTCCTTCTGGCTCTGCAGCTTTCAGGTGATATATCCCAGCTCCCTTCTAGGCAATGGCTTGGAAGTGCTTAACTTCAGCCATATGGGCAGTGGAAACCTGGTGTGAGAGTGTGTGGAGAGGAAAAAGCCAAAGGCCTCTCAGAACACCCCAACTGTGTGGTTCTGGCAGGGTGGAGGGGGTGCAGAGCTTGTAAAAGCCAAGGCTCTCCTCTTTAATAGCTTGGCTTTATGCAGCCAGCTTCAGAGCTGCTGCTGCTGCTGCTCTGTGAGCACAGCTGGTTTCCAGATCTCCTCCAGGTCAAGCATCAGACTTTGTTCTGGTTTTTTGAACTGATTGCCATTAAAGCAGAGGAAGGTGAAAGGAGAGAGGGGGTGGGGGGGAGACCCCGCTTGGTTTAACACCTTTCCAGCCCTGCCTGAAAACCTTTCACATAACCAGAGGCAGCAAAGGAGCTGCAGCTCCCCCACTTCTCCTCCTCCTCCTCTTTGGGGACAGGCACAGTTGTGCTTTGATCCCCAGCAGCAGGATCAGCCCTGGCCTGTGCCTTCACAGACCTGCTGAATCCCAGCACGGTGCAGGTTGGAAGGGACCTCTGGAGATCACCCAGTGTAAGCCTCCTGCTACAGCAGGGCACCCACAGCAGCTTGCCCAGGAGCACAATGCCCAGGTGGGGCTGGAATCCCTCCAGAGAAGGAGACTCCACAACCTCTCTGAGCAGCCTGCTCCAGGGCTCCAGCACCCTCACACCAAAGAAATTTCTCCTCCTGCTCAGATGGAACCTCCTGGCTTCCAGTTTGTGCCCATTGCCCTTAGCCTTACATCTCTGCAGTCTGAGTCCTCCCTGACAGCTCTGCAAGTACTGGAGTGAGCTCACTGAAGACAAACTGCACCTCCTGAGCCATGCACAGAGCAGTTTAGAATAGAATCACAGAATGGTTTAGGTTGGAAGGGAGCTCAAAGCTCAGCCAGCTCCAACCCCCCTGTGCCACAGGCAGGGACACCTCCCACTGGAACAGGTCACTCAAGACCTCATCCAACCTGGTCCTTGAACACCTCCAGGGAGGTTGTGGAGCACAGAAGCACAGAATGTGACCTTCAAAGAGCAGCCAGGGATGCCAGCCAGGAGCTGGTGCCCAGGGCAGTGCAGGTGCCAGCACTGGTGGCTTTCTGTGCCTCTCCAGCACTGAATGGTGTCTCCTCCTTGCTGGCACAGGCTGACCCTGCACTTCCCTCTGGAGCACAGCTCCGAGGCAGGAGCTGAGGTGGGACAGAGGCTGGGCACGGTGTGCATGAGGTTGTCTCCATCTAGTGACTCCAGAGGTGCACAACTGCTCCTCCAGCCCCAGCACCAGCTGGATGTGGTGCTTGGGGATAGGGCTGAAGGTGAATGTTGCAGAGCAGGGTTCTAGGTTGGGCTTGGTGATCCTGAGAGGCTTTGCCAGCCTGGGTGTGGCTATGATGCTGTGACCAGGCTGGGGCTTCTCTGGCTGTGATGGGTTTGCTCCCATCACAACCTCCATCGGCTGCAGGTCCTTACCATCGGCTGCAGGTCCTTACCCAGCTCAGAAAGGAGGTAGTCCTGCTCCCTGAAGGTGATCCTGTCAGGCTGGTAGGTGGGAGCCTTGTAGCCATGCTGCAGGGAGAAGAGGTGAAGCAGCTGCGAGGGACGGAGTTGGTCTCGCCACTGGTTGGGTCCCGAGCTGAAAGCAAACACAGGAGGGAGAAATCAGCAGCTTGGCATGGCAGAAGACAGCTTAGAGAGTCACAGAATGGTTTAGGTTGGAAGGGAGCTCAAAGCTCAGCCAGTCCCATAGGCAGGGACACCTCCCACTGAAACAGGTCACTCAAGGGTCTCGTCCAAGCCTGGTCCTGAACACCTCCAGGGAGGTTGTGGAGCACAGAAGCACAGAATGTGACCTTCAAAGAGCAGCCAGGGATGCCAGCCAGGAGCTGGTGCCCAGGGCAGTGCAGGTGCCAGCACTGGTGGCTTTCTGTGCCTCTCCAGCACTGAATGGTGNCCTGCAAAGAACAATCTTCCTAACACCCACTTTAAAGCTCCCTTCTGCCACATCAAACCCATTCCCCCTCCTCCTGTCATCACAAGCCCTTAGGCAGGGACACCTCCCACTGAAACAGGTCACTCAAGGGTCTCGTCCAAGCCTGGTCCTGAACACCTCCAGGGAGGTTGTGGAGCACAGANCCAGCCTTAAGAAGGGGCAGCAGCATTACACCAGAGAGGGCTGCTCTGAGGAAGGTGCAGCTGGTCAATGCTGGCACCCCTAGACCCAGCAGGTCGCCCTTCATCTGGCCCTGTACATCAGAGGTGTCCCCACTGTGGTGTGCCCCAGAGGGCATCAGGGACCTAACAGCATCTCCCCAAGGACATTTCTGCTACCCAAAGCATCTCGTGCCCCTGGAGGAGCACCAGGGCTAAGGGAGGCTGCTCAGATGTGCAGCTCCTCTGCTGGCAACCCGACTCAAGAGCTATGCTTGCAGGACATCACCCTGGTTCCCCCCCCCCAGCCAGCTCAGCACCGCAGAGCCCTGGCAGCAACAAGGGGTACCCACATGCAGTAGGTCTGGGGGAGGCCACAGCGTGCCCCATATCTGGAGAGGAAGCGATTCTCCAGGTCTATGGTGGTCTCCCCAATCTTCTCATCCTTGGAGAGCAGGTCGTAATCGTAGAGAGAGATCTTCAGGTCCTTCTCCAGGGGCAGGGTGCAGCTCAGCTCGAACATCCTGCACGACAGAACCAAGGGGGATGGAGATGAGTGGGGCTGAGAGCCCCACAGGACACGGAGCAGAGCCAGCAGGGGCAGTGTCCCCCCCTGCACGGGGTGGGGATGTCCTCTGCAGTGAGGGTGGGGAGACACTGGCACAGGTTGCCCAGAGAGGTTGTTGGCACCCCAGCACCCAGCCCCATTGGCACCCCAGCACCCAGCCCTGCTGGCACCCCAGCACCCAGCCCCATTGGCACCCCAGCACCCAGCCCCATTGGCACCCAGCACCCAGCCCCATTGGCACCCAGCTCCAGTGGCACCC
>VWZI01012597.1:45880-60538 GCA_013396835.1 Psilopogon haemacephalus
GGGGGGAGGATGGGGGGGAGGGGAGGAGCAGAGGGAAGAGGATAAAAAAAAGGGGTCCAAAGGGAGCAAGTGGAATGTTAATAGTGGAGAGCCTCATCCCTGGAAGGTTTTAAAGCCAGGCTGGATGTGGCTCTTTGCAACCTGATCTAGTGGGAAGTGTCCCATGGGCAGGGAGAGGAGATCTTGTTGTGGCCTTCCAGGATCTGAAAGGGGGCTACAAGAAAGCTGAGGAGGGACTTTTTGGGCTGTGAGGGAGTGATAAGACTGGGGGGAATAGAACCAAGGTAGAGGAGGGCAGATTTAGATTGGACATCAGGAAGAAGCTCTTCAGCATGAGGGTGGTGAGAGCCTGGAAGGGTTTTACTGAGGGAGGTGGTGGAAGCCTCATCCCTGGAGGTGCTTAAGGTCAGGCTGGATGAGGCTGTGCACAGTCTGATCTAGTGTGAGGTGTCCCTGCCTGTGGCACGGGGCTTGGAACTGGATGATCCTTGAGGTCCCTTCCAACCCTGACTGATTCTAGGATTATTTTCCCAAGTAAGGTTGGAGCAGATGATCCTTGAGGTCCCTCCCAATCTTCATTACTTCACTTGTGGGGGAAACTGAGGCACCTTCAGACAGCAAAGCCCAGAGAGAACAAGACAGCTGAAGTCTTACCACTTCTGCTTGCCCTCCCAGTGATGCCCCAACCCTTCCTCATGGGAATTCAGATACCCACAGCACATTCAGAACCACAGAATGAAGCAGCTTGGAAAAGACCTCTGGGATCATGGAGTCCAACCTATCAACTAACCCCTGGCACTGAGTGCCTCAGGCAGCCTCCTCTTGAACACCTCCAGGGATGGGGACTCCACCACCTCCCTGGGCAGCCCATCCCAATGCCAATCACTCTCTCTGCCAACAACTTCCTCCTAACATGCAGCCTGAGCCTGCCCTGCCACAGCTTCAGCCTCTGTCCCCTCCTTCTGTCCCTGGGTGCCTGGCAGCAGAGCCCAACCCCAGCTGGCCACAGCCTCCCTGCAGGGAGCTGCAGAGAGCAATGAGCTCTGCCCTGAGCCTCCTCTTCTGCTCACCCCCAGCTCCCTCAGCCTCCCCTCCTGGGGCTGTGCTCCAGGCCCTTCACCAGCCTGGGTGCCTGGCAGAAGAGACCAACCCCCAGCAGTCCCTGCTGACTGCAGGGTTCTTGGGACTAGATGACCTTTGAAGGTCCCTTCCCACCCAAACCACTCAATGATTCCTGTGGAGTGGGAGGAAAAAGCTCCTCTGGGGCCACATCTCTACAGTCGGGAGTCTCCCTCCGCCTGCTGCGCACCATCCCCTGGCTGGTGTGAGAGCAATGAGCCTGCTGACTTGCAGGGGTGGTGGGGCCGGGTCTAGATGACCTTGGAACATCTCTTCCAACCCAAACCATCCCGGGGCTGTGTTGCATGAAGCAGCAGGAGAGCAGGAGGCAGCAGGAACGCGCCGGGGGCAAGGCAGCCTGGAGAGCGCTTCCAAGCGGGAGTTATCCAACACCCAGAGCCCTTCCAGCTCAGGGTAACAGGATCAGCTGCAAAATATGTGCCCTGATTTGCAAGCAGCAAACACAGCAAAGACCCAATTACTCCAAATGGTTTACAGATTGTGGCTGCTCGGCTGTGGCCAGCACCAGCTTTGCTAAGTTGTCACCTGATGAGTTATTTTGTGCTCCCTACCCAGCCGGAGCCAGAGGGAGGCTACCAAGAGCTGCGTGGAAAAGCCTCCCCTGGTGCTTCTCAGGGGGCAGAGAAGGCTTCCTCTGCTTGCCCCAGAAGGGGTCTGACCAATGCTCAGCAAAAGGATGGGGCCCAGCAAGGAGCACAAACTGAGAGGCTGCAGAAGAGCAGCCCCAGAGGGCATCCGAGCAATGCCCAGCAAGAGCCAAAGGGCAGGGAGCAAGAGGCTGGGGCCAGACTCTTTCCAGTGGTGCCCAATGCCTGGGCAAGGAAAAGCATCTCCTGGTGCTTCTCAGGGGGCAGAGAAGGCTTCCTCTGCTAGTCCCAGAAGGGATCTGACCAATGCTCAGCAAAAGGCTGGGGCCAGACTCTTTCTGGTGGTGCCCAGCAAGGAGCAGTGGGCACAAAGTGGAACCCAGGAGGTTCCATCTGAGCAGGAGGAGAAACTACTCTGCTGTGAGGGTGCTGGAGCCCTGCAGCAGGCTGCCCAGAGAGGCTGTGGAGACTCCTTCTCTGCCAAGATTACAACCCCACCTGGACATTGTGATGCTGGGCAAGCTGCTATGGATGCCCTGCTTTAGCAATGGTTGGACTGGATGAGCTCCAGAGGTCACTTCCAACCTCCACCTTACAGGATAGAATCATAGACTGAATCACAGAATCCTAGAACCAGTCAGGGTTGGAAGGGACCACAAGGGTCAGCCAGTTCCAACACCCCTGCCATGCCCAGGGACACCTCACACTAGATCAGACTGAGAGCCTCACCCAGCCTAGCCTTAAACACCTCCAGGCATGAGGCTTCCAGCACCTCCCTGGGCAGCCCCTTTCAGGCTCTCACCACCCTCAAGCTCAGCAACTTCTTCCTAACATGCAGGCTGAATCTCCCCATTTCTAGCTTGGTTCCATTCCCCCCAGTCCTGTCACTCCCTGACGGCCTCCAAAGTCCCTCCCCAGCTTTTTTTGTAGCCCCCTTCAGATACTGCAAGGCCACAAGAAGGTCCCCTGGGAGCCTTCTCCTCTCCAGGCTGCACAGCCTCAACTCCCTCAGTCAGCAGAGGTGCTCCAGCTCTCCAACCTTGCTGGGATGCTGTGAAGTCCTCAAAGCATAGCACAGCAGCCACACAGGACACAGCTACCAGCCAGAGGCTGTTGGGAAGCCTGCCCTAGAGCAGCTCCATCATTCTGCTGCCTCCACACCAGGGCTGAACCTTTCTCTCCCCAACCTCATTTTTCTTTGACCTGAAGGGCAAACAGTTGGTGAGCTGCAGACAGACCTGGAGCAGGGAAGCTTCCACAAAGGGAGATGCCTCAGTGCCTGCAGGGCTCTCAGCACACCACTGTGCACAGGCAGCACTCAATTAAAACCCATCAAGCAAGCAAGGAAGTTAGGAAGGAAGCCATCATACATACATGAGACTGGCCCCAAGAAGCTGGCGAGTTAATTAGTGCTGAGCTGGTCAGGCCCTCTGCAAGCTACAAATTAAAAGGATTGGTTAGCAATGGGGTTAGGGGAACCACCTCCAACCTAAGTCAGAGCAGGGGGAAACAAGGGAGGAACCCCCAGAAGTGCTGCCTGCCCCCTCTGCTGCCTTCTGAGGTTGATGAAGGGCAACAAGGGTGATGAAGGGTCTGGAGAGCAGGGCTGGGGAGGGGCAGCTGAGGGAACCAGGGCTGAGATGCTGGTGAGGAGGGCACAAAGAGGGCAGTGGTGGCAGCAGTGTCTCTGCTGCTGGTGATGGTGGATTCTGGTTTTGGGCCTCCCACTGCAAGAAGGACATTCCAGAGAAGGGCAGGGAAGATGCTGAAGGGTCTTGAGAGGAGCTGCTGAGGGAACTGGGGTTGTTCAGCCTGGAGAGAAGGAGGCTGAGGAAAGACCTCCTGGCTCTCCACAGCTCCCTGAAAGAAGGCTGGAGCCAGGTGGGGTTGCTCTCTTTCTCCCAAGGAGCAAGTGCCAGGACAAAAGGAAATGCCCTCAAGAAGCAGGAGGTGAGGATTAGGTTGGACAGGAGGAAAAACTTCTTCCCTTAGAGGGCTGTCAGAGCCTGACCCAGGCTGCCCAGGGCAGTGCTGGAGTCCCCAGCCCTGGAGAGGTTTCAAAGCTGTGCAGATGTGGTGCTGAGGGCCATGGTTCAGTGGTGCTCTGGCAGTGCTGGGTGATCTTTGAGGTCTCCTCCAGCCTAGATGGTTCTATGATTATACACATATCTCCTGGGCCAGGCACCCACCCCTGGCATGCCAGCAGGGGTTGTGGTGCTCTGGGTCCTCACCCAAGGGGGCTGAGTCTGAATGGCTGCAGAGAATGGTGGAGGGATGGAAAGGGTTGGGTTGGAAGAGGTCTTTAAAGGTCATCAAGCCCAGCTCCCTGAAGTGAGCAAGGACCTCTGGCAGTGTCCTGGCTTGCAGCAGCAGTGGTGTGGTCAGCAGCAGCAGGGCAGTGACTGTCCCCCTGTGCCCAGCTCTGCTGAGGCTGCACCTTGAACACTGGGTTCAGTCTGGGGCTCCTCACCCTCAGAAGGACATTGAGGTGCTGGACCATGTCCAGAGAAGGGCAAGGAAGCTGGGGAAGGGTCTAGGAGCTGCTGAGGGAACTGCATCAGACCTTGAGTCAAACTGAAAACACTGAGCTTAGAGCTGGCTCATGGAGGAAAGCTTCTGCCAGGCTCAGCTCCCACCAGCCAGCCTCTGGGGCTGGGAGACAGCTCCTCTGAGCCTGCTTCACCAGTCAGCAGAAGGAACAGACACCTGCTCACCCCCTGGGGCTGCAGGTGGACCTCAGGGATGTCCTTCCTGACCTGCCGTGGTCATGGATGGAGAAGAGGATGCAGAGCAGGCAGGAGTGAGGACTGACCCAGCAGCCACCTGAGTGTGCCCAGCCCCTGCAAAACCTCACCCCCAGGTGGCCCAGAGGAGAAGAGCAAAAGGTGCTTAAGCCCAGGAGAGCCTGCTGCAGAAGAGCTGCCTTGCTGGGAGCTCCAGGAGGTTCTTTTCCTCATGCTCAGGACCTGTGATGTTTCCACCTCATGTGCTCATGGACTTGCTTGAAGCAGACCTCAGGATGAACTTCTCCCCCCCACTCTTGGCCGAGGTGCACAGACACCATCAACAGCCTGACAGCTGAGGGGCTCAGCATCTGTTTGTTTGCTCTGCTTCAGAGGAGGACAACAAAGTGCTGCTTTGTTCCAGCCATTCATCAGGGCAGGGCCCAACGCCAGGCTTGGCAAAGAGGGAGAGAGGCTCTGGAGCCACACCATGGAACACACCCAGGCACACATGCACGGGCAGGAGCAGCCCTGGCTCCTCTGCTTCCAGGGTCACCGTGGCAAGAGCTTGTGGTGTGGAGACAGCAGCCCTGGGCATGGGCTCCTGGCCTGGGATTTATCCCCTCTCCCAGGAAGAGAGGGTGGGATGACCTCTGCAGACTGAGACTTCTTCTTTGCACTCCAACCCTGGGCCAAGAGGGGAGCAGAGCAGGGTGGAGGGACCCAGTTGACTTTGGGGGTGTCAGACCACCTAAGGAAAAGTCACCCCAAGCCACGTCCAGGAGAAGGTAGGCAATGGGAGGAAGAGCATTCAGGGCCAAACCACAGAGGTTAGGGAGGGGGATGGTGGGAACTGGGGCTTGGCTTTCCATGGACACCTTCCCTCCTCCCTCCACTCCCTAACCCGAGGGCAAAAGTGAAGGACAAACAAAGAAGCAAGCAGAGAAGGCTCAACCTGGGCTCAGATTGAAGGATCCCACTCACTGCAGGGTGTTGTGGTTGGGAAAGCTTAGTGTCACTGCAGGAGTGTCCAGTTCTTCCCCTTGGAAACCAGCCCAGCAGAGAGCTTTGCTACTGCCACCTCCCTCTAGTCCACCTTGTCCTTCCACCTCCCCTTGAAACTGCTCCCCAAGATGCTTTAGACTGCTGGGGTTGCTCCTACTGGAGAGGAGAAGGCTCCAAGGATTCTGTGCACCAGTCCACTGGGGACCTCACATCTGCTCTCTGTCCCATCCCCACCACAAGCCTCCCCATCCCAGGCAGCCTTCCCAGCACCACGATTTTTCCATACCTGGAGAGGAATCAGAGGCTCTTTGTCATCAATGTCAATGAGGACATCATCCCTGGGGCTGAGGCTCACATCATCTGCAACCAGAGCAAGCACAAGTGTGACCCAGCTGGGAGGAGCCTCACACACAGGGCACCTTGGAATCAGTCCCCAGCAGTGACCCCAACCTTGCCCAGAGCCTCCAGCCCAGCCAAAGCTCACGTTCAGGGGGACTGAGCAGCATGGCCAAGGGACAGACCCAGCTCAGCCACCAGCCTCAGCTCCTCCCTGCCACCTCCTGGGCTTTCTCCATCAGATTTCCAGATGGGGAGAGATCAAAGCAAGCCACACAGTGACTCACAGCTCCCCCGGCAGAAGGACATGGGTGTGCAGCCACCAGCACAGGCCAGAGATTGACCTGCTGGAAGGCAGCTCTGCCAAAAGGGCTCTGGGAGTCCTGGTGGACAAGTTTGCCACAGGTCAGCAATGTGATCCCATGGCCAAGAAGGATGCATCCTGGGCTGCATCAAGAAGAGTGTGAGCAGCAGGTCAAAGGCAGGTTCTCCTCCCCATTGACTCTACCCTAAGGAGGCCGCAACTGGGTCCAGGTCTGGGCTGCCCAGTTCAAGAGAGACAGGGAACTGCTGGAGAAAGTTCAGTGGAAGCTGTGAAGATGCTGAGGGGCCTGGAGCAGCTCTGTGAGGAGCAAAGGCTGAGAGCCCTGGGGCTGAGAGCCTGCAGAGGTGCAGCCCCAGAGGGCATCTGAGCAATGCCCAGCAAGAGCTAAAGGGCAGAGAGCAAGAGGCTGGGGCTAGACTCTTGCCTGGACAAGGAAAAGCATCTCTTGGTGCTTCTCAAGGGGCAGAGAAGGCTCCTCCGCTGCTCCAGAAGGGATCTGACCAATGCTCAGCAAAAGGATGCAGCCAGACTCTTTCCAGTGGTGCCCAGGAGCAATGGGCACAAACTAGAACCCAGGAGGTTCCATCTGAGCAAGAGGAGAAACTTCTCTGCTGTGAGGGTGCTGGAGCCCTGGAACAGGCTGCCCAGAGAGGCTGTGGAGTCTCCTCCTCTGCAGAGCTTCCAAACCCCCCTGGGCATTGTGATGCTGGGCAAGCTGCTGTGGGTGCTCTGCTTTAGCAGGGGTGGGGGGGGATGGACTGGAGGATCTCCAGAGGTCCCTTCCAAGCCCCACCATGCCGGGGTGCCTGGTGGCAGCCCATACCTGGTTGCTCCTGGGGTCCATCCTTCTCCTCTCGGTAGGGGTCACAGTAGAAGTCGTGCAGTGAGCGGACAGTGCACTGCCCCACCACAGGCCTTCTGCCAAAGGGTCTGTTGTCAATGATTTTGATGATGATGGGGGGGCTGTAGAGACTTTCCTTGGGCAGACGCTGTGGGGAAAAGGGAAGGAGCAGGGAAGCCTGCAGGTGAGGGAGGACAACTGCTCTGCACCTCCTCCCCAGAGGGACCCGGAGCTGAGCAGAGCAGAAACGATGCTCAGCAAGAGCTGAAGGGCAGGGGGCAAGAGGCTGGGGCCAGACTCTTGTCAGTGGCCACCAAACTGGAACCCAGGAGGTTCCAGCTGAACAGGAGGAGAAACTTCTCTGGAAGCCCTGGAGCAGGCTGCCCAAGAGAGGTTGTGGAGCCTCCTTCTCTGGAGGGATTCCAAATCCTCCATCCAAAAGGATGCCTTTTTTTTTTTTTTCCAGGGACCTCCAGGGGTCCTTCCCAAGCATCACTGCAGGGTGGGGCCCAGGTTCTCACCACTTCCATGAAGAGCACACAGACATCAAAGTTGGGGTTCTTCTTGACGTTCTTGATGACACAGGACTGCACAAACTGCCCCCCACACTCCACCAGCAGGCTGGGCGAGGAGACGCTGGCCAGCTGGTAGCTCTTGAGGTTCCTCAGCCCCCAGGCCAGGATCTGAAGGGTGAGGGGAACAGAGAGCAAAGGCTGAGCTCCAGGGCTGCCTCCAGGTCTCTCACCGAGCTTCTCAGCCACAGAGGCAAAGCTGATGGCTGAGCCATCATAAAGGAGAGGTGAAATCAACCAGGCAGGACAGGTGATGCCAGGAGCAGCCAGGTCAGACAGCAAGTGGGCATCTGTAGGCACCAACACACGAGGCCCACAGCTGCTGACCTGTCACTGGAGCATCTCTGTTCGGAGCAAACATCATCCTCACCCCAGGCAGACTGAGCTTCTGCACAGCAAGAGTGCTCCAGAGGCTGTGCTCTGCCCTGGAACTTCTCCGCTTGCTCAGGCTCCTGCTCCCAGCAAGGTAAAGCCATGAGCAGAACCAGCCCCCAGCACTGGTGGGACTCAGTGGAGCATCTCCATGTGGAGCAAACATCATCCTAACCCGAGGCAGACTGAGCTTCTGCACAGCAAGAGTGCTCCAGAGGCTGTGCTCTGCCCTGGAACTTCTCTGCTTGCTCAGGCTCCTGCTCCCAGCAGGGTAAAGCCATGAGCAGAACCAGCCCCCAGCACTGGTGGGACTCAGCATCCACACCGCCTGCCTTGGATGCCATTTCTGGGTGCCAGGGGCTCACATTTGGGGGGTCCCCCTGCGAGGGGGGAGGTGAAGCACTGACCTCGATGGCTGTGCGCTGCAGGACAGGTTTGATGCCCTGAGGGACCATGTAAATGTTGGCCTCTCGCTGGGGCGGGGGATAGGGCAGGTCGGAGTCAGCAGACTGTGGGCAGAAGAGATGCCAGGGACACATCAGCTCATGCCACAAGGGGACACCAACCCCCAGCACCTTCTCCTCCTCACTCTATCCCTCCCAGAATCTCCTCCTCTCTGCAAAACTCCTTCTCCCAGACCCAGACAGCAGGAGGTGAGAGCTGGGAGGGGTGAAGGTTACCTGCAAGCTGTTTGGCTCTCTTTAAGGTGACCCTGGAAAAGCTCAAACATCCACTGCTGAGGCAGGTCCCTCAGCCTTCCCGAGGGCAAGAGTGGATCTGGCAGGAGCTGTCCCTGCCAACGGCTGCAGGGCTGGAACCAGAGGATCTTTAAGGTCCTTTCCAACCCAGCCCATTCTGTGATAGCTAAGAGGGATCAAGGTCCAACCTCTTTCAAGGGAGGAGGAGATGAAGCCACATCCATCCCACACCAGGAGCATGGTGAGACAGTTATGAACAGGCACGAGGAGAGGGCATGAAGCAGCAGCAAGGGCTTGATAAATTAAATGCAACTGGACAAAAGGGAGATGTTGGTCTGGACAAGGGGTGAGAGGTCCACAGAGAAGCTCAGCAAGGGAGCCAAACATCCCCAAGCCACCCATGGAGGGGAGGGCATGAAGCAGCAGCAAGGGCTTGATAAATTAAATGCAACTGGACAAAAGGGAGATGTTGGTCTGGACAAGGGGTGAGAGGTCCACAGAGAAGCTCAGCAAGGGAGCCAAACATCCCCAGGCCACCCGTGGAGGGCAGGCTCTGAGCCCTCCTTGACCTGCATCTTGGAGTTCAGGCTCACACAAAAAAAAAAAAAAAAGGGAAGGAATGAGAAGCAAAAGCCTCTGAAAATGCAACACTCAGCCACGGGTGGTTGGAGCCAGCTTTGGAGCCCAGCTTGCCTTCAGGCTGGAATGTTCTGGCATTAAAGGGAGTGTGGAGATGTATTTCACTCCAAGGACTGGCTCAGGTCTGTGGCCATGTGCATGTAAATGGCCTAGAAATGGATGTCTCCTGGTGGCTCATGAAACAGATGAGCCTCCAGGCTGCAGCTTTCATTGGCAGTTGGTGGTGGCTGCTGAACCAAGCTGCTCGTGAGCTGAAGACCTTCAGCAGCTCCCCTCTGGGGCAGTTGTCTGGGTTGGGGGGTGGTGAATTTGGGACAGGCAGTCCCCTCCCGTGGTCCAGCTGGTGGCAGAAGTGGTCAGTGGCAGGAGGCTGAGGGAAGGTTGGCTGGGAGGGGAGGGCTGAAGGAGAAGTGCAGAGCATTGCTTGGGTGCTCAGCACTTTCAGTAAGCCACCTGCTCAGCCAGAGCCTCAATCCCAGGCTGCTTACACACTGGACCACCAACATGAGCTGCTCCTCCCTCGGGGCAGAGGAGCAGATTGAATGACCCCTGCAGAGTTCTTGTTGGTGACCCACAGCACTGGGAGCACAGCAAACTGCCTGAAGCAAGAGCTGAGCCCTGAAGAGGCTCAGCCTGGCCTCTGTGCACCAAACAGAAATGCAGCTGAAGGAAGCTTGGTGCCAGCCTGGATGTTCAGACACACTCAGGTTCTCCACGAGGCTCATCATTTACTGCTAAGGGCACTGGAGAGCTCAGGCTGGCATCACTCTTTTGGATGCAGCCTCCAGGGGTTGGTCTGGAGGAGGCTCCTGCAGGGCAGGTGGGTCAGGGTGGGCTGAGCTCTCGGGGAGGCTCTGCTGGGACTTTGCTTGGGTTCTGGGCAGAGGCAGGAAGGAAAGCCAAAAAGGTACCCATTGGAGGAGCCCCTCGTAGAACAAGGCAGGGGTGCAGAGCTGGGGAGGGCCCCGTCCAGAAACGGCAGTGGTGAGAGATGGAGAAAGAGCAGAGATGGTTATGTTCACAGGAGCTCATCCATCTCAGCCCACCTGGAGCACCAAGAGGAGAGCCACACCCCCAGGAAAGGCTGCTTGGGTGGGAGAAGCCTATCTTGCCTAACTGCTCACCCCATCTCTCCTTCATGGAAACATGGTCAGGCTCTCTGCAAGGTCCAGGTCCCTCCTAGCTCACCTCCCAGGGGTCGGCTGCCTTCTAGAGCCACCACAGCACTCAGCCATGCCCCTTGCTCAGCTCCCTGCCTTCTGTTTTCCATGCCACCAGCCCACCCTGGCACCACTCACTTCAGCCCAGCCTCTGAGGTGCTCTGCAGGATGCACAGGGTCTGGGCAGCAACTTTGAGAGGTTGTCTCAAGGGTCATCTTGAGACCCTGGTGAGAACCTCTCCTTCAGAACGAGCAGAACAGTCCAACACATGCCATGAGTTGGGGACTTGCCAAGCTCACACGTGCCAAGTCCATGGTGAGTTTCCAGCTAGGATTTCTGTGGAGGTCCAGTGGGAGGCCAGCCCAGCGTGCTGGCTTTGGCATGCTTGCTTTGGCAGGGCTGGGCACCAGCAGACCTCATGCACACCCTCCCCCAACAGAGCTTAAACAGCCACCAGCATGCCCTGCCATGGGGAACATCTCCTGGGGGCTAAGCATGGATCCCACCTGCCCTGTCCTGCTAAAACCCTGCTGCTGCTGGCTGGATTCATTTGAAAAGCCTCAGGCTCACAGGATCCCAGGGGTGGGAAGGGACCCAAAGAGCTCACCCACTTCACCCCCCCCCCCCCCCCACCAGGAGCAGACAAGCCACACCCAGGNTACAAACATTGATTCAATCCCCTCTGAGTCTTCTCCTCTGCAGGCTAAGCAGCCCCAGGTCCCTCAGCCTCTCCTCCCCAGGCAGTGCTGCAGTCCCCTCAGCATCCTCCCAGCCCTCCCTTGGACTCTCTCCAGCAGATCCCTGTCCCAGGAAGGGATCATTTTAGCCATCTCCAAGATGATAGAGGCAACTAAATCTTAGGGACTCACCTCATCCAGGCTGGAGGACAGCTCACTCTGGAGAATGGAGAGCACAGGAGTTAGAGCAATCTTCATCCATAAACCCATCCCAGGGACTGGAGAGTGGCTGATCACTCTCTAGAGAATTTTTCCCAGGTTCCTGCACACCCTCACCCTCAGGCTTGGGAAGAAATCAGTGCAGGGGCAACCCTAGCCCCAAGCACCACATCCAAACCACCCTCAAACACAGCCAGGCTGGGGAACTCCACCACCTCCCTGGGCAGCTCACTCCAGTCCCTGACCACTCTTTTCCCTGATGTCCAATCTAAACCTGCCCAGCCTCAGCTTGAGGCCATTCCCCCTTGGTTCTGTCTCCAGGAAGCTGCCAGTGTGTTGGACACCTGAGGAATTCCACCTGGAATGGGCTACCTCAGCCCTGCTTTAGGGGGCCAAAGTGAGCTGCCCCACTCACTCCAGCATTCTGCCATCAGCTGAAGGAAGCTGGCACCTCTGTCCTGGCATTCCTTCATCTTCAGATAGGATGGACAAATGGCCTGCAGAAGCTGGGCTGCAGAGTCCACTCTAAACCCCTTTAAAGACCATGGTGGGACCCAGCAGCTCCATGCATGCAGGAGAGGTTTGAGGGGCGCAGGGCCAAGGAGCTGGGAGGAGGAGGAAGGTTTTACCTCGAAGCCAGGGATGTGGTGGACAGCTGGCTGTGGAGAGAAAAAAAACATCACAGACTTGCCATGGCCTGCTTGTAACTCAGCTTGATCACACAATCATAGAATGGTTTAGGTTAGAAGATACCTCTCAAAGATCATCCAGAGAAGATCAGGCAGAGAAGCTTCAGGACCCCCCAGAACCCAGCCACACACTGTCCCCTCAGCCCCAAACTGCCTGCACACAAGGGCAGGGCTCTCCCTTCAGCAAGGAGGCACAAGCAGAGCCTAACATCCACCCAGCTGCTTTCTGTTAGGCTCAGACACAGGTCCTGGGAGAGGATCTCCCTTTCCAGGAGCAGGGAATCATGGAATGGTTTAGGTTGAAAGGGACCTTCAAAGCCCATCCACCAGTCCAACCCCCCTGCATTCAGCAGGGAGAGGGGAGGGAGAGGGGAGGGAGAGGGGCAGAAACCCCTCCCTGCCCCTGCTGCCCAGGACCAGCCAGGTCTGCCCAGCTCAGCCCAAGGACAGGCAGGAACAGAGGTGCTGAGCCCACAGCTCTAGCCCCTGCCAGGCGCTGCATGGCCCCAAGGGAAGCAGTCAGCGTTGCAGTGAGAGAAGAGAGGAGGTGAGGNAAGGGGAGGGAGAGGGGAGGGAGAGGGGAGGGAGAGGGGCAGAAACCCCTCCCTGCCCCTGCTGCCCAGGACCAGCCAGGTCTGCCCAGCTCAGCCCAAGGACAGGCAGGAACAGAGGTGCTGAGCCCACAGCTCTAGCCCCTGCCAGGCGCTGCATGGCCCCAAGGGAAGCAGTCAGCGTTGCAGTGAGAGAAGAGAGGAGGTGAGGATGGGGTGGGGATGGAGCTCACCTTGTCCCTCTGGATCAGCTCGAAGGCAGCCAGCAGCTCCCCAGCATTCCTGCCAGCCCTGGTGACCGGGTACCAGGAGAGCCTTGGCGAGCGCTGCAGGCTGGGGCTGCAGATGCAGCGCCCCAGGAACTCATCAGCACCCTGCAAAGTCAGCACAGCACCAGGGGGATGCTCCACAGCCCACCCCACACACACACACACACAGAGCTGCAGATGCAGCACCCCAGGAACTCATCAGCACCCTGCAAAGTCAGCACAGCACCAGGGGGATGCTCCACAGCCCACCCCACACACACACACACACAGAGCTGCAGATGCAGCACCCCAGGAACTCATCAGCACCCTGCAAAGTCAGCACAGCACCAGGGGGATGCTCCACAGCCCACCCCACACACACACAGCTGAAACCCTGCCCACCCCCCAAAGAAAAAACAACCCAGGCTCAAGGCCTGAAACACTGCAGGAGCAGTTCAGGAAAAAAAAAGAAAAATAGAACTATGGAATAGTTTTGGTTGGAGAAGACCTTTAAGGTCATGGAGCCTCAGAGGGCAGGATGGGTGCCAGAGGGCAGGAAGGGTGCCAGGCATCCCTCCTGCCCACCTCAGCACCTTCACATCCTGAAGGCCCAGCTCAAGCCAAGACTTACGTAGGTGTCTTGGTCGTATATTTCCACCACGATGTTGGGAGGGGAGTCAGAGATGTTCTGGGGGTCCCCAAAGATCTCAATCTCGTAGAAGATGAGTGTCTGGTCCCAGGTAGGGTTCAAGGTGTTCTTGACCACCACTGTCTTCTGGCTTTGGTGGAGGAAGGAGACAATGGCATATGGATCTGTCAGGGATGCAAGAGGCAAAAAGGATGAGTTAGAGCTGCTGGCCTAGGAAGGGGACAGCAGTGCATGGGCATCCGTGGCCCAGCAGGCAAGCCCATGGGCAGGCTGAAGGAGCTGTGCACCTTTTAGCAGTGCCACCAGGTCCCAGGCAGCTCCCACAGACATCTCAGCATCAGCTTTGGTCACCTCCACATCTTTGAGGGCTTTGGGATCCAAGGTATCCCAGGTGGCCTCCAGCTGCCACACCACGTGGCCCCTGCCTCTCAGCTCTGGGGCTGCTGCATCACAGCTGCCAGCCCCACAGAGGTGTCTCAGGCACTCCTCAGACCCCTGCACATGGGCACAGAGCTGGGACTAAGCTGCCTCACCCCTAGCTAAGGTTTCTCACCATGAGGAGCATCCTCCCTTAACAACCACAGCAATTAGCACAGGAAGCCTGAGATGAACCAACAAGGGAAAGGTGCTGCAGGTACTCCAGGTCCAGGCAGAGGAGCTTGGGCTGAGGTGGTGGTGCTGGACAGAAACACCCTGGAGAGGTGCAAAGCACCCAAACAATCACCCAGTGTCTGCTCCCCTCCAAACTCTCTCAGCCTGTCCTCACAGCAGAGCTGCTGCAACCCTCTGAGCATCTTGGTGGCCTCCTCTGGACCTACTCCAACACTTCCATCTCATTCTAGTGGGAGGTGTCCCTGCCTATGGCACAGGGGGAGGGGTGAAACTGGCTGAGCTTTGAGCTCCCTTCCAACCTAAACCATTCTGTGCTTCTTGCGTTGGAGGCTGCAGAGCTGCAGACGGAGCTGCAGGTGGGGTTGTGAGGAGAGCAGAGCAAAGGGGCAGGGTGGCCAGGACGAGGGTGGTGAGATCACCCCAACAGCAGCACTGCCAGGAGGACACTCTGAGTCCTGCCAGCAAACATCCTTTGGGCACCTCAGCATGGGAGCTGCCTGAGCTGAGCAGCAGCCCCCAACCTGCCTCCTTCCCTCCTTCCCTCCCTCTCTACCTCCCTCCCTCCCTCTCTACCTCCCTCCCTCCCTCTCTACCTCCCTCCCTCCCTTTCTACC
>VWZI01012597.1:65829-75897 GCA_013396835.1 Psilopogon haemacephalus
GGGGAGGAAAAGGGGAGGAAAAGGGGAGGAAAAGGGGAGGAAAAGGGGAGGAAAAGGGGAGGAAAAGGGGAGGAAAAGGGGAGGAAAAGGGGAGGAAAAGGGGGAAGAAGCTGGGGTTCCATCAGCAGCCCTAGGGAAGGGTTGGAAGTCTCCCCAGGGGGAAGAGGGAGAAGCTGGGACTCCATCAGCAGCCCTAAGGGTGGGCATCGAGCAGGATGCCCCTAGCTGGGGTCAGCAACAGCTGAGAGCTGATGGATGCAGACACCATGGAGCTGCTTGAGTCTTACAGGAGCTGCTGGGTGCAGATCCTGGCTGGAGGCAAGGGCAGAGCAGATATGGATTTTGGGAAGAAGATGTTCAGCATGAGGGTGCTGAGAGCCTGGAAGGGGTTGCCCAGGGAGGTGTTGGAAGCCTCATCCCTGGAGGTGTTTGCAGCCAGGCTGGATGAGGCTGTGGGCAGCCTGATCTAATGTGAGGTGTGAGGGCATGGCAGGGGGGTTGGAACTGGCTGATCCTTGTGGTCCCTTCCAACTCTAGACTGATTCTAGGATTCTAAAGAAGGGAGAAAAAGAAGCCAAACGGGGGGAAAGAAACCAGAGAAAGCCCTATAATAGGGGCTTTGTGCTGCTGCGGTTGGTCCTCACGTAGGCTCTGGGAAAAGCCGGGGAGGGGGGGGGGACTGTGAAACGCAGAAGATTCCCAAAGCCAGGAGCAGCGGCGGGGTCAGGAGCCGCCAGGTAAGGAGCTGGGGGAGGCAGCTCCGCCCGCTGGGGCGGCAGCAGAAGCAGCAGCAGCAGCAGCAGCAGAGCCGAGCAGGCTCCCTGCAGCCCAAGCCCCGGGGCGGGGTGAGGGTGAGCGGGAGGTGAGCACCTACCAGAGCCCCCTCCAAGGCGAAGACGGCGGCGGCGCCGGTGCGCTCCAGCGGCTCCATGCGGCGCCTCCAGCGGCGGCGTCGGAAGCTGTCGGTGCGGCGCTGCTTGAGGTGGAAGCGCCAGCCGAAGAGCGAGGCGTACTCCCAGCCCTCCCCGTCCAGCTCCTCCTGCTTCTGCTGCTGCCCGAGGCGCACAGACACACGGCGGGGCTCAGCGCGGGGCTCAGCATCGCCCACCCCCAGCGCCAGGTCACCCTGGGAGCCTTCTGCTCTCCAGGATCGACACCCCCAAGCCTCCCCATCCTGGCCGCACCGCGGAGCCCTGACGGCGTCGATGTGTCACACGGGATGCCAAGGGTGGGAAGGGACACAAAGAGCTCCTCCAGTCCAACCCCCCTGCCACAGCAGGAGCAGACAATCCAGCTCAGGGCACACAGCAACACATCCAGACAGAGTCTGCAAAGGCTCCACACAAGGAGACTCCACAACCTCTCTGGGCAGCCTGTGCCACTGCTCTGGGACCCACACAGGCAAGAAGTTGCCTCTTGTCTTGAGCTGCAACCTCCTGTGCTGCAGCTTCCATCCATTGCTCCTTGGCCTATGGCAGGGAGCAGTGAGCAGAGCCTGTCCCCCCCCCTCCTCATGCCCAACCCTCGAGATTTACAAACTTTGATTCAATCCCCTCTGAGTCTTCTCTTCTGCAGACTAAGCAGCCTCAGCTTTGGCAATGGGGTGGCAGGAGACCTCCAAGCTTTGGCAATGGGGTGGCAGGAGATCTCCGAGCTCTGGCAGAGGGGTGGCAGGAGATCTCCGAGCTTTTCAGCCACAATAAACTAGAAAAAGTGCTGGACCGGGACACAAGAGTCCTGGGGAGCAAGCTGGAGGAGGGAGCAGAAGCACTGCGGTGCCATTTGTGGTCCAATTGCACCACCTAGAGGGAACAGGGACCATGACAGGGGACGGACTGGGCACCTCTGCCAGCCCCGGGTTATCAGCTCTGCTGATTCATGGCTCTGCTGGAGATGGCCCAAACAAGCACCCATGGAGTCACCTCCGCCTCTGGGAGCTGCTGACCCCCATGGTGGAAACCAGAGAGGCTGCTGCCTGCTCCAGCACCGAGTCCAGGGCCAGCAGGCTCCAAAGCACCACAGAAGGCCAAGTAGCCTCCACCTTCACACAAAGAGCCAGCAGCATGGCCCCAAACCCCTCCCCTCTCCTCTTCTTCATCCACTCCTACCTTCTTCACAGCCTCCATCTGCGCCAGGTCCCTGCGGCGCAGGCGCACCCAGCGCCGGCGCCGGTTGGTGTGGTACATCTTCTCAGCAGGCACCCAGGCCTTGGGTCTGCGCTCAGGAGGGATGGTGATGCCATACTCCCAGCCTTGGGGACAAGGGGACACCTGGGTGAAGGCAGGAGGACCTCCCCCCAACACCTTGCCTCCCACCAGGGATCCCTCTCTATCCATGTCTGGTCTGAAGTAGCCTGACCAGCAAAGGTTTGTCCATCCACAGACTGCTCCTCCAGTTGGCTGCTCCACTTGAGTAGTGACCTACTCTTGCTCCACTTGAGTAGTGACCTACTCTTGCTTCACTTGAGTAGTGACCTACTCTTGCTCCACTTGAGTAGTGACTTACCCTTGCTCTACTTGAGTAGAGACCTACTCTTGCTCCACTTGAGCAGTGACCTACTCTTGCTCAACAAAGGGTTCCCTCTGGGGATGCCCAGGTGATGGGTTCACGGTGTCAAAGTCACAGTTTAGGGACTCCTCTCCCTGCCTTTGCGTCCTCAGTGCTGGTGACAATCTCAGATGCTCTCTGGCATGATCCTCTCTGTCTCTCTTTTCACCAGAGGCCAGCTAAGGTCACCCAGAACACCCTGAGCTGTCCCCAGCAAGTGCTGTCTTTGTGGCTACCCACCCCACAACCCCCACACCTCAGCCAGAGCAAAAAGGAGAAGGTCACCCTGGGTTCTGAGCCCTTGAAGCTCCTTCAGCCACACAGGAGATGTTAGCACCCTGGTGCTGGATGGCATCGTGGAAGAAAACACCACCACGGGCAAAGGGGATGAAGACAGGACACACCCCCAGAAGTCCTCTCTGGTACCTTTCTCATCCACAGCTCTGTTGAGATCCGTGTCCCACTCCACATCTTCCCACTTCCAGCCTGGAGGACACTCAATCTCATCCTTAGGCAGGACCTTCTCCCCATTCTGTGGGAATACAATTACACATGTCAGATGTACCACGGGGGTCTTTGAATAGAAGGTTTGACAAGGCTCAGGAACAGAACACTTTGGCAGGATCACCCTTAGCAAAGCAGTAGAATAGCTCATTTGCTAAGTAATATTTTTTTTCTGACTCATTAAAAGCATCAAAACCAGTCCTGGTAGCAATTTCAGTCATATCAAAACCAATCCAGGAAAAAAAAAAAAATAATAATAATAGTTGCTGAAATTCCAAAAAAATCTTCTTTCAAGCTACCATAGAAAAGTAACAATTTTGGCCACAAGCCATCTACATAAAAAACACATAATTACAGAAGAAATAATCGAATGGAACAGGCAGGACAGCTTCATTTTTAACTTCCAGGATTAATTAGCAATCAAGAAAATGGAATTCAACCTCTGCCCCACATTGGGCGCCAATTAAAAAAATGCTGTGGTGGTTTGGCACTTCCCTATCCCCCTTCCCCCACACACTTTGAAATAACCCAGCCCCCTTGGCCCTTACCACATCTGTGTAGGGATCAGACATGTGGATCCACTGTCCCCCAGGCAGCCGGACCTGGTTCTCAAACACCTCCTCCACGAAGCTCAGGTGCCCAGCATCCACGTCGTGCAGCAACCTGCACCCCAGGGAGATGTACAATGTGAGGGGTTGCCCCCTCCTGCCCTCCCCTTGGGGCCAGCCATGTCACCCCAGCACACACTTTGCCTCCAAAACCTATTCTAGCACAGAGGCACTAAGCAAAGCTCTCACTAAGAACTCAGCAACCTGCCTCAGGTGGAGCTCACAACTTCAATGCCAGCTCAAAATCCAGCAGCAGAGCCATGCTGAGCCTCCACCATCCCCTCCCACCCTCTCAGTGCCCCACTGAGACCACATTTCCTCAGCGTGGGGCTTGCACAGGAGCTCCAGTAAGCTGGGCTCACCATGTCCCTGAACTCTTGTGAAGCAGGGACATCACCCAGCACACAGCCAGCAATGCATGTGGCATTATTGCAGTTGCCAGCCAAAGACAGGACAGGCAGATGAGGAGCCTCCGTGGCAACCTAGACCTTCACACAGCTTCCTGGGTGACTTTGCCACCAGCTCAGGTGCCTGGGGAGCCCAGCACATCCCACCCAGGCTCTGCTCTTTTCAGAACCCATCACTCAACACCTTCTCAGGGCAGGTGAAGCAGTCCCCAGCCCAGGACAGCCCAGTCAGGCTCTTTGCAGAAGCCACCACTCACGTCCTCTCGGGGCAGATGAACCAGTCCCCAGCCCAGGTCCAGCCCGTGGAAGGACGGAAGCTGTCCTTGGGCAGCTTGATCTTGCCAGTGACATCTGAGTATTTGGGGTAGGTCAGGCCAGTTGTGCCCCAGTTCCCAACCAGTGCCAGCTTGGTCTGATTCTCATACTGAGGGAGTAGAAGCAAAAAGGGGCTCTTTTTTTTTTTTTTGCATTGGAGGCACAAAACCTCAAGAATAATCCTTCTGACACCATAGGAATCCTAGAAACCTAAAATCCTAGACTCCTGAAATTACAGAATCCTAAAATCACAGAATCAGTCAGGGTTGGAAGGGAGCACAAGGATCAGCCAGTTCCAACCCCCATGACATGCCCAGGGACACCTCACACTAGAGCAGGCTGCCCACAGCCTCTGCCAGCCTGGCCAAAAACACCTCCAGGGAGGTGGTGGAGCACAGAAGCACAGAATGTGATCAAAGATCACATTCTGTGCTTCTGTGCTCCACCACCTCCCTGGGCAACCCCTTCCAGGCTCTCACCACCCTCATACTCAACAACTTCTTCCTAACATCCAGGCTAAATCTCCCCATTTCTAGCTTGGTTCCATTCCCCCCAGTCCTATCACTCCCTGACAGCCTCAAAAGTCCCTCCCAGCTTTCCTGTAGCCCCCTTCAGCTGCCTGCAAGGCCACTCCAAGGTCTCCTGGCAGCCTTCTCTTCTCCAGGCTGCAGAGCCCCAACTCTCCCAGCCTGTCCTTACAGCGGATGCCCTCTGAGCATCTCCGTGGCGCCAGGCTCCAGCCCGCCCCCAGCTCTAAGTGGCAGAGCTGCTGCCCACTCCTGAGAAGAAAGAGAACCTCCCCCCACACCCCGTGGAAGATGCTCACGGTCTCGGCAAAGACAGAGAGCCTGCCCTCGGCGAATTGGTTGAACTCCTTCTGGTCCACTGCCAGCCCCAGCCACAGCCGCACGCGGAGCTGGGCTGGGATCCTGGCGCCCATTGTCTCCTCCTGGGGGTACTGCCAAAGGGGGAGCCTCGTTAAAACACACTCACAGGCAGGCACCCCCCCAAAAGGACACCCAGTCTGACACCCCCCACACACCCCTAAGCTCAGCAGGGAGAGGTGCAGCAAGAAGCAGGTTGCTCAGAGCTGCAGATAACCTGACCTGGGCATCTCTCTGGGCAACCTGGGCCAGACTCTCCCCAGCCTTGAAGTAGAAATTTCTTCCTCCTCTGTAAACCAAATCTCCCTTTCTCTCTCTCTCAGTTTCAAACCATCCCCCCTCGTCCCCCCCCACTCCACCTTGGCCTGTCCCCAGCTTTGTGATCCACCCCTTGAAGCACTGCAAAGCCACCAGAAGGTCTCCCTGCAGCCCTTCCCTACTCCAGCCTCAACACCCCCAACTCTCCCAGCCTGGCCTCCCAGCAGCAGAGCTCTTCCAGCCCTCTGACCATCGCTGTGATCCCCTCTGTGCTGAGGACTGCAGCACAGCAGGGCAGGGGCTTCCGAGCAGAGGTTCCTCTCTTTTTTATTTTAAGGTGAAAGGTCCTAAAAAGCCAACTCCCCCTGCACACACACACACAGCTGAGCCCAAGGCACCTTGAGGAAGATGGTCTGCAGCTTGCCACAGTTCTTGCCGCAGCAGTTGGAGATGTTCCTGGAGAAGAGGACCTGGTGGGCTGGCACCCGGGCGTAGGCCACGCGCTTGTCCCCCCGCAGCATCCAGATCACCACGTCGGGGAGGCTGTTCTGGGGCTGGCAAAACGCAAAGGTCACAGCCTCCAAGCCAGGGGCTTCATGCACAGCAGGAGGAGGGAGAGCAGCTGTGCTCCCGTGTCCCACTGCCAGCCCAAGCCCATGGAGGGACACCAATCAACCCAGGCTGCGTCTCAGCAGCTCCAGAGCCCATCTGGGGCTGGCCAAAGCGGAGCAGTCCCAGCTGAGGGAGTTGGGGTTGTGCAGGCTGGAGAAGAGGAGGCTCCCAGGGGACCTTATTGTGGCCTTGCAGTGTCTGAAGGGGGCTAGAAGAAAGCTGGGGAGGGACTTTCTAGGCTGTCAAGGAGTGATAGGACTGGGGGGAATGGAAGCAAGATAGAAATGGGGAGATTCAGATTGGGCATTAGCAAGGTGGGGGAGGTTCTTCCTCCACTCTACTCTGAACTACATCTGGAGTACTGGGTCCAGTTCTGGGTTGCCCAGTTCAGGAGGGAGAGGAACTCTGCCATGACCAAGGCCAAAGCTCAACATCCATTCAACACCTTCCTAACTCAGTTCCCATCACTTTGGGGTGGGGGTGAGCCCAACCTCTGCACGGGGGCCAGAACTGTGCCTGTGAGAGCAGCATTGTCCCTGCTGCCCAGCAGCTGACTGCTCGCAGCCATCGCACCGGAGCAGTGCCCTGATGGCGAGCTGGGGAGCACCGAGACCTGCCCGGGGTGAAAAGCAGCTCCTGCCACCATCCCAGCAGCATTACCTCCTCTGCCATGGCCCTCAGCCTGCAGAGCCAATCCTCTGCCTGCTCCAGAGCTGCTGACAGGCTGGAGTCCTCGTGCTTCAGCTTGAGGGCTGCCTTCACTATCTGCTCCATGTTGGTGCAGCGGTAGCGGTACAGGTTCTGGTCCAGGTGGGTGCAGGATGCCTTGCTCAGCACGTCAGGCAGGCTCAGGCTGTGGGCAAGGCAAGGAGGGGAGGTTAGCAGCTCAGCACCCCCCTCCTGAGCTTTAGCTCTCTTGATCCAGTGTTCTTCTCCTCCCTTTAAACAAGTTATCTAAGTGCAAGATTACTACTAAGTTACTAAGTGCATCTGGGCCGAGGCAATCCCCAGCACCAAAGGAGTTGTTTGGCTCCGTGTGGGTGCTCCATGTTCCACCCATGGGTTGTTCCTCCTCTGTGGCACACACAGCACTCAGCTGGTGGCTCCTCACCAGCTTAGCACAATGCCCCCCATCCATTCAGGTGAGCCACACTGCAGCCCTCACAGGGCAGGCTGGAAGTTTATGACTTGCTTTAAGTGTCACCTTCTCAGCTCCACGCCTTGGCTCGGCCACCTTGGCAGCAGCCAATGCCTGGCACTGCCCAGAGGAAACCCTTCCAAGCCAAACAGGAGCCAGGCATGAAAAGGCTGCCAGGGGAAGCTGGCAGTGAGTACCTGCAGTCAGCAATGATGTCATCCATCAGCTGGGCACCCAGAGCCTCCAGCTCACTTGGAGAGTGGTTGGCCTTGACAGCCAGGTGGATCCTCTCCAGGTTTGCTTCCTGCAGGAGAGCAGAGGAAGAGGAGATGGATGACAGGGACCTCCCAGACACTTGGTTCCACTCGACATCCCAGAACCCTCCCCAGAAAGTGCTTGGGGCTGCTGCCTGTGGCCAGAAGCTCCAGCAGCCTGGGCGTGCTGCTTTAAGGCTAATTGGAATATTTTAATGGGTGAAATTAGATCACTGGCTGAGAAAATAAAAGAGTAGTGGTGTCTGTATCACTCCTAGGTTCTGCTGATAGTGGTGCCTGTATCACTCCTAGGTTCTGCTGATAGTGGTGCCTGTATCACTCCTAGGTTCTGCTGATAGTGATGTCTCTATCACTCCTAGGCTCTGCTGAGAGGTATGAAAACAAGAAACTGCAGCCTGTTCCAGGGCTCTGTCTCCCTCACAGGGAAAAAAATTCCTCCTCATGTTCAAATGAAGTTTCCTATGCCTCAGCTTCCACCCAGTGCCCCTTGTCCTGTCCCTGGGCATCACCCAGCAGAGCCTGGCTCCAGCCTCCTGCCACTCACCTGCACATCTTTATAAATATGAATGAGGGCAGCCCTCAGGCTCCTCCTCTCCAAGTACCAAGCCCCAGCTGCCTCAGGCTCTGCTCATAACAGAGCTGTTCCCTTCCCTTCAGCATCTTTGTGGCTCTGTGCTGGACTCTCCCCAGCAGTTCTGTGTCCCTCTTGAACTGGGAGGTCCAGAAATGGGCACAGAACTGCTGTGGCCTCAGCAGGGCAGAGCAGAGGGGCAGCAGAACCTCTCTCGACCTACTAACCACAGCCCTTCTAATCCAACCCACACTGGCATTGCCCCTGCTGGCCACCAGAAGCACACTGAAGGTGGTCCCTTGCCCTCCATCAGTCCGTGGCCTGAGTGGGACATTTGGGACCCTGGCAGTTTTCCCCTCCACAACACGAGAGTCATCAAACCCCACACCTGAGCTAGCCAGAAGATGGTCTCTGTCCCCAGCCCTGTTCCCCCAGAGAGGATGCAGGAGCAGGTGTGCAATGCCTGCTGCCACCACGGCACTCACCAGCCTATCTGCTGCGTAGTGGAGGAGGTTCTGGGCATCAGTCCGGTAGCTGATATCTTCCCAGTAGGATGACAACACCACCACGGGCTTGACATTGCCCCAGGGCAGGTAGTAATAGTGACAGCCTGGAGGACACAGCACCACTGGTGAGCTGACGCTGCTGAGTGACAGCAGATCCCACTCCTCAGCAGCAGAGCAGGGCTGAAAGCCTTGAGCAGCATTTGGCCCTGGGCAGATGTCCAACTCTGGGGCTTGCTGGGAGCAAGAGGATGAGGTTTGGGTGCTGGGAGGTGTCCAGAGAAGGGCCACGAGAATGAGCAGAGGGCTGGAGCTGCTCTGCTACAGAAACAGGCTGAAAGAGTTGGGATTGTTCAGTCTGGAGAGGAGAAGGCTTTGAGGAGACCTTGGAGTGGCCTTCTGGTATCTGAAGTGGGCTACAGGAAAGCTGGGGAGGGACTTTTGAGGCTGTCAGGGAGTGATAGCACTGGTGGGGAATGGAACCAAGCTAGAAATGGGGAGATTTAGCCTGGATGTTAGGAAGAAGTTGTTGAGTATGAGGGTGGTGAGAGCCTGGAAGGGGTTGCCCAGGGAGGTGGTGGAGCACAGAAGCACAGAATGTGATCAAAGATCACATTCTGTGCTTCTGTGCTCCACCACCTCCCTGGAGGTGTTTTTGGCCAGGCTGGCAGAGGCTGTGGGCAGCCTGCTCTAGTGTGAGGTGTCCCTGGGCATGTCATGGGGGTTGGAACTGGCTGATCCTTGTGCTCCCTTCCAACCCTGACTGATTCTATGATTCTGTGCCTTCCTGTGTGCCCTGAGCTAGATTGTCTGGTTCCTGCTCTGGCCGGGAGGCTTGGACTCGATGATCCCTTTGTGTCCCTTCCAACCCCTGGCATCCTGTGATGCCGTGACCCGAGGATGGAGGCTGCAGCCCTTGCCTTGGGCAGCCCAGGGCCGTGCTGCTCACCATCAAAGACTGCCCTGCTGTACTGCGTGGTGGAGGCCAGGGGCAGGCAGGTGGTGTCGAACTTGTTGCCGTAGTTGCCGATGCTGACCTCGAACTGGATGGCATCGTCCACGTCCTGCAGCATGGTGGCAGAGTAGAAGGCGGCGAAGAGGGAGTACTGCCGGCGCCGCAGGTAGCGCTGCATGGGGGCACAGCAGCCTGTGTGGGCAGGGCAGGCACCAGCCCTGCCCTCCCACGGGCAGCCACACGGCTGGCCCGGCACACACCGCCCCGGCCAGGGCACCGCCGGCTGCCAGCGGGCACACAACCTCCCCAGGAGAGGCACACAGCAGCCAGAGGGGCAGGGAGAGAGGCGCACAGAGGGCGACGCAGAGAGGTGCAGAGGGGCACATAGAGGGGTACACAGAGGGGCACATAGAGGGGTGCACAGAGGGGCACACAAAGTGGTGCAGAGGGGCACATAGAGGGGTACACAGAGGGGCACACAGAGGGGTGCA
>VWZI01012597.1:95062-118729 GCA_013396835.1 Psilopogon haemacephalus
GGGCTGCTGTAGGAGCACACACACCAGGGTGGGGGGCGTCTGGGTGGGGGGCACTGGAGCCCCCCTGCGTGCAGCCCCAACCCCTCCTTGTGATGCCAGGGTCAGGGCTGGATCAACGTCAGCCCCAGGGTGGGAAAGGGAGGGGGGCTCGGGGAGGCTGAGCTGCACCTGGGGTGAGCCTGTGGCAGCCCTGGGCATGGCCCGGAGCTGAGGTCCCACTGTGTGCTCCATGCCCTGCCTCCATCGCCCCAGCTGGACAGGGGAGGGAGGTTGGCACTGCTTGAGCCACCCCCGTGCCCAGCCCTGGTGACAGATGGGGCCAGCCTCTGCCCCCAGCTATTTCAGGGAGGTTATTTTTACCCCTGGGTTTCCCAGCAAGAGGCTCAGCAAGGTCCTGGAATCAGAGAATCCTTCTGGCTGGAAAAGACCTTTGAGTTCAACCCTTCCCCCAGCACTGCCAGGGCACCATGGGCAGGCACTGCCAGGGCACTGAACCATGGCCCTCAGCACCACAGCTACACAGCTCTGAAAGCCCTCCAGGGATGAGGACTCCACCACTGCCCTGGGCAGCCTAAGCCAGCCCTTGAGGAAGAAATTTTCCCTCATACCCAACCTAAACCTCCCCTGGTTCAACTTGAGGCTATTTCCTCTTGTCCTGTCTCTTGTTCCTTGGGAGAGCAGCCCCCAGCTCCCTCCAGCCTCCTTTCAGGGAGCTGTAGAGCCAGAAGGTCTCCCCTCAGCCTCCTTTTCTCCAGGCTGAACAACCCCAGCTCCCTCAGCTGCTCTTCACCAGACTTCTGCTCCAGCCCCTTCCCCAGCTTCCTTGCCCTCCAGCACCTCAATGTCCTTGGAATGAGCACCCCAAAAACTGAACTCAGTTTTCACTGAGAGTAAAGCAAAGAGCACTCACAGGAGACAGCATGGCCCAGGCACGGGGTCCTCCTCTCAGCCCTCCCTCACAGATGATACTTAGCACAAGTCCCCTTCCAGGACCCTGTTTATCCCTTCCTTGTCCATCCTTCAGGTCTCCAGAACCATCAAGACTCCCAGCCCGTTGAGAAATAGTCCCATAGGACTCCACAGTATCAACCCAGTGAGGGCTGCCCCTGGTAGAAAAACCTTCAACAGTGACCTTAGTGTAGCCTTGCAGTATCTGAAGGGGGCTATAAAAAAGATGAGAAGAACTTTTTAGGCTATCAGGGAGTGATAGGACAAAGCTGGAAATGAGGAGAGTTAGCCTGGATGTTAGGAATAAGTCATTGAGCATGAGGATGGTGAGAGTCTGGAAGGGGTTGCCCAGGGAGGTGGTGGAAGCCTCATCCCTGGAGGTGTTTAAGGCCAGGCTGGATAAGAAGAGCCCTGGGCATGGCAAGGAGGGTTGGAACTGGCTGATCCTTGCGGTCCCTTCCAGCCCTGATTCTAGGATTCTAATTTTGAGCATCACAACAACCTGGGCAGGTGCCACAAAAAAAAAAAAAAAATAGCATGAATACAGGGGAAAAAAAAAATCTGTAACTAGCCCAAAAACACCTCAAAGACCTTGCATGAGGAGGACAAACTCCTGCCAGGGCAGAAGAAAAGCTGCTGCAAAGGCTCCAAGGGATGTGAGTGCAACCATCCCATCTGTGCCCAGGCAGTGGCAGCATTCTTGTGGCTGTGCCAGGGGGAGGGCACAGGCAGCACGTGGCCAGGTCCCCGACCAGCAGCTCTGACCTCAAGTTTGCAGCAGCACTGGCCACAGGAGGAACATTTCTGAGCAGCAACAGCAGCTTGTTCCCTAGTGGTGCTTCCCTTGGCTTTTCCCAGATTGCTCTTTCCCCCACCCCCTGCTGTCCACACAGCACTTTTTGCCCCTCAAAATTCAGTCAGCTTGTCCCCCTAGGATGTCCTTCAGCTTCTCCTGCATCACTTACCTGGTTTTAACTGAGATGCTCTGGTGTCTCCATGGGCAGGAGCAGGACTGAGGAGCTCTGAAGCAGAAGCAGGTTTCAAGGACTGAGCCCCTGGCCCCAGAGCCAAACCCAAATTGTCTTTGCCAACACCTCCCTTCTGGAGTGCCCTTTAGGACCCCTCCCAAAGTGTTCAGCCTTGGGTGACTCCTCAGCATCTCTCTAGGAGAAGCTCTTTTAAAGGAAGGAGAACTTTGGTTAAACCACTTCAGGCTTGATGAGGATGGGTGGAAATCACCCCACAGCGAGTGGGCAGGACTCAAACAGCAGTCAAAGCATCCTAGAATCAGCTGGATGGGAAAAGACCCAGCACTGCCAGGCCACCAACCACAGCCCTCAGCACCACAGCTCTGAAACCCCTCCAGGACTCCACCATTGCCCTGGGCAGCCTGGGCCAGACCTGACAACTCTTTTGAGGAAGAAATTGTTCCTCATACCCAACCCAAACTTCCCCTGGGGCAACTTGAGACAGTTTCATTCTGTTGAACCATCTGTTCCTCATGAGACCAACCCCCACCTGGCTCCAACCTCTCCAGGGTGCTGTACAGAGCCAGAAGGACTCCCCTCAACTTCCTTTTCTCCAGAGTGGCCTCAGCTGCTTCTCACAAGATTTGAGCTCTAGACCCTTCACCATCTTCATTGGCCCTTTTTGGACACAATCCAGCACCTCAGTGTCCTTCCTGAAGTTCATCACTCTTGAAGAAGCAGTTAAAGGAGTCTGACCTCTGTGAGCAGCCTCACAGCAAAGACCTTTTTCCTCTCGTATCTGCGACTGCTGCCACTTAGGGACAAGGTTGAGTGTTGACCCTCCAGTGCTGGGTCAAAAGTTGACCTGGATGATCCTGGAGGTCTCTTCCAACAGGATGTTTTCTGTGCTACTGGATAAAGGAGGCTAAAAGGAAGCAGAACCACCCCCAGGATCGCTGGAATCTTCCTAAGTGAGGGCCACTGCCCTGGGGCCTGTGAAATTCCACCTGCTCAGAGCTCTGTGAAGCTGCACCAGAGGGAGACCTTGAGAAGGTTTCCTCTCCCAGGTGCCCAAAGCCAATAAATCACACCAAAGCCACCATCCCCTGGTGTTAACTATACAGTGAGAACATTTATTTGGTGTTGACACTCTGTGAAGTCTCTCCCAGGTTGGATCATTTAATATACAAACCAAAGCCAGCAGTAGTCTTTTGAGTCCATCTTATAAGTGAGCTCCAATTTATACACCAGAAATGCTCCTTTTGGAAAACAAAGTTACAAATTAAATGATAACAAAATACATAAAAGGAAAAAAAAAAAAAAAAAAGAGAAGAAAAAAAAAAAAAATGGACGGGACCCTAAATTTAACTCCTCCAAAGAATCCTCCTTCCCTGTGGATCACCTCGAGCTCTGCTCTTCCCCACTGGTATCCTCGTCTTGCTTGGCCATGAATTTCTGCAGGAGGAAGGGAAGAGACACAAGGATGTTATTCCTCACTCCACAACAAGAGCATGCTCTAGATGCAGCAGAGGGTTCAACACATCACCCAAAATTCAGCCAACTCCTGCTCAGGATCAGGCACAGTTAACACTGGCAGGAATTTGTTGTGCCCACGGAAGCCTGCACTGGTAAACTGCTGTTGGGATTCACAGACTGCACTGGGTTGGAAGGGACCCTCCAAGGGCATCTTGTGCAACCCCCACTGCACTCAGCTAGAGCAGGCTGCCCAGGGACACAGCAAGGCTGAGCTTCAATGTCTCCAGGGATGGAGCCTCAACCACATCTCTGGGAAGCCTGTTCCAGTGTTTCACTACCCTCTCATTGTGTACGAATTCCTTCTGATGCCCAAACTAACTCTGCCCCGCTCCAGTTCCAAACGACTCTCTTTCATTCTGTCCCCAAAGCCTTTCTGAACAGTCCCTCCCCAGCCTGCCTGGAGATCCCCTTCAGATACCAAAATGCAGCTGTAAGGTCTCCCCAGAGCTCTCTCCATCTGAAGTAGGGAAGCAGGCTTGAGAAATTCACAATAGCTGAATCCCAGCCTGGTTTGGGTTGGAAGGGACCTCTAGAGATCATCCAGTCCAACCCCCACTGCTAAAGAAGGGCACCCACAGCAGCCTGCCCAGGATCACAATGTCCAGGGTGGGTTTGGAATCTCTGCAGAGAGGGAGACTCCACAACCTCTCTGGGCAGCCTGCTCCAGGGCTCCAGCACCCTCACACAAAAGAAGTTTCTCCTGTTCAGATGCAACCTCCTCAGCTGCAGTTTGTGCCCACTGTTCCTTGTCCTGATATGGGGCACCACTGACAAGAAAGAGTCCAACCTCATCCTCTTTCCCCCCACCCTTTAGCTCCTGCTGAGCATTGCTCAGATCCCCTCTCAGGAGGGGTTCAGATGGAACCTCAAGAGTTCCAGTTTGTGCCCTTTGCCCCTTGTCTTGGGCACCAATGAGAAGAACCTGGCCCCATCCTCTGGACCTCTGCCCTTTAGATGAGCATTGTTTAGCCTGCCTCTCAAGCTGCTCTTTCTCCAGGCTAAGCAACCTCAGGTCTCTCAAGCCTTCATCCTCAGAGATGCTCCAAGCCCCTCAGCATCTTCATAGCCCTCAGTCTCTGAGTTTCAAACTGAAAGCCCCTGAAGTATCAATGAGAGCTCTCAGCACAGGTAGGAACTGATCAGAGCTGGTTCAAAACAATGTTTCCAGAAGGCTGTTTGTTGTCCCCTTATGTCTGGAGCAGCTGCAGCCTTACCTCCATGTTCTGCTGATGCAGTTGGGTCTTGCAGTGATTCTTCACAGATGTTTCATCAGCATAGAAGAGGGAGCAGATCTGACAGAAAAATCCAGCCTTGGGAACCAGGTAATCCAGATCTGAAGGGACAGAACACAGCTTAGAATAGGCAGCTCCAGGGCACAGATCAAGGGGATGGGGCCAAGCTCTTCCCAGTGGTGCCTGGTGACTGGGTAAGGGCAAAAAAGACAAACCACCAGGCAAGGACCTCGATTTTCCTGCTAGCATTCGCAGCTCAAGTGTCAGCAGCAGCTTTGCAGAGAAGTATTTCAGGTTAGGGAGCAGACTAGAGCAAGGTTGGAAGAGACCTCCAAGATCACCCAGCCCTGTCCAATGGCACTAAGTGCCCCATCCAATCCTTTCCTGAACACCTCCAGGGATGGGGACTCCACCACCTCCGGGGTCAGCCCATTCCAATGCCAATCTCTCTCTCTGGGAAGAACTTCCTCCCAACATCCAGCCTGAACCTCCCTCAGCACAACCTGAGACTTAGGACAACTTAGGACATGAGGAAATGCCCTCAGTTGTCTCAGGCAAGGTTTTGGTTGGACACAAGGAACAATTTCATCCCAAATTGTTGCCAAGCTGTGGAACAGGCTGCCCAGGGCAGTGGTGTATCCCCATCCCTGGGAGGGTTTCAAAGACACAGACACATGGTGCTGAGGGCCAAGGGTTGGTGTTGAGCTGGCAGTGCTGAGGTAAGGGTTCGACTCCATCATCTTAAAGGTCTTTTCCAACCCAAACTATTCTCTGATTCCAAAAGCCATAGCAGGATGAGGACTATAAGCAGATCTTACACTGCTCTGTGCTCATGGTAAATAAAAATGAAGTCAGCAAAGGCCTTTCCTTTGCTGCTGGCCACGAAGCCAACAGCAGAAACTTTAAATATGCATTTTTAGGAGCCAAGAGAAAAGCAGGGTATGGGCTGTGACTTCAGACTTCCCGTTGAGTACCAAACTAAGGAGGTGTTTCCAGAGGGGCAGAAAAGTGTCTTCCAAACAGTAAAACAGGAAATCATTTGGGGTGGAGCTTCTGTTTTTACCTTTTGGAGTATTCTGTGTCTTTGATGCAGCTGGAGGAACCGTTTTCTTCTGTTGAGAGTCTGCTTCTTCACTTCCTGATGGCAGCTCATCTCCTGGAGGCCACAAACACACAGTGAAGAGTTGTGTCCCCTCAGTAAAGTATCTCAGCTCTCACTGCAATGCTCCTTACTGCTTGCAACCAACACTGTCTGCACAAGCCTTGCTGTTCCCTACTCTTGTTTGGGATAGGCAATTCTGAGGGGCCTGGAGCATCTCTGTGAGGAGCAAAGGCTGAGAGCTCTGGGGCTGCTGAGCCTGGAGAAAAGCTGCCTCAGAGGGCACCCGAGTGATGCTGAGCAAGAGCTAAAGGCTGGGGAGCAGAAGAATGGCACTGGACTCTCTTCAGTGGTGCACAGCAGCAGAACATGGGGCACAAACTGGAGCCCAGGAGGTTCCATCTGAACATGAGGAAAATCTTTGCTGTGAAGGTGCTGGAAAGGCCTGGAGCAGGCTGCCCAGAGAGGTTGTGGAGTGTCCTCTGGAGAGATTCCAAACCTGCCTGGACATTGTGATCCTGGGCAAGCTGCAGGGGTGGGGGCTTGGACTAGATGATCTCCAGAGGTCGCCTTCCAACCCCCACCATGCTGGAATTCTGGAACACACTGTTTGGTTTGTACACAGCCAACTAACCCCTTTCCCAATGTTTACAGAAACCAAAGTTTAGAGCACTCTGTTTTAAGGCAGATCTCTGCTGCTTCAGCAGCTCCTCCATATCTGCAGTGCTCAGCTGCCAGCACAAGCTGGGAGAAAAGCTCCTCCACCACCAGGCTGGAACAAAAGCTGCTGTGTCAGGGCTGAGCTGCAGAGACAGAGAACTCAAGACTGAGGGAATCATCATGCAGAGCCTCCACCCACAGGCAGGCCAGGCCTGGAACTCTTCTCCTGTGTCAGTTATATTTAGCAGTCCCTGCCTGGCTCAGCATTAGACTTTCTTAACCCTTTGTTAATTGCACACTGCTGATGTTCTTCCACGTTTTTTCCTCCAGACCCATCCTGAAAGCTGTTGCACCTCTGCACCTGTGTCTGTTCCAGCTGGCATTTAAACAGGGCAGTGGTTTGGCATTGGGGTTGCAGACCAGAACTAAAATGGTGCAATGTGAAACAGTTTCCCAGGCCTGGCTCAAAGGCAAGAGAAGAACTTTTCTGCCCTGTTTTGGTCAAATCAAGCTGGCACTTAGCCTGGCATCAACGGAGAGATGCACTCTGAAATGCATCAGCAGAACATCTCACCTCCAGCCTGCTGTTCCCTCTGCTTGATGCAAGGATTACAAGAGTCTTATTTTCTCTTTCCCCTCAAAACTTAAGGTTCCTTACCTTCTGGCTTGGAGACCTCCATCAGCTCTTCTTCTAGACTCACATCTCCAAGAATTTTTGTTTCCTCTAGTCCTGCAACAGCAGCAAACTCAGCCTCTTCTGGTCCTGCAATAGGAGCAACCACCTCCTCTTCTGGTCCTGCAACAGGAGCAATGTCTTTGTCTCCACCCTCGTTCTGATTTTTCCCCGGGGAAGTGTTTTCTTCCTCCTCATCCTCCTCTCCAACTTCATCTACTGTAACAAAGTTCAGCTCCTCCTTCAGACGGTTGAAATCCTCCAGGAAATCATCTTCATCTTCGTTGTCTTCATCCAAAGTCACCAGAGGGTTGTCCTCGTTGTCCTCTATCTCATCCACTGTCACCAAGGCACTAGGATCGTCGGGCACCAGGGAGGTGGCGCCGTCCCCAGCATCCTCAGCAGCCACTTTATCCTCCGGCTTCTGCTTCAGCACCACCTTGATGCTCAACCCTGCAGGCTCGTTCAGAGGCAGCTCCTCCACCTCACCGATCTCATCTACAGTCACCAAGGGTTCGGCCTTCAAATCCTGCTCCTCATAGACTGTCCTGGGGAGGTCCTTCTGCAGGCTGAGGTCCTCCTGCTCCGGTATCTCATCCAAAGTAAGCAGGGACTGTGCATCCTTCACCGCCTCCGACAGTTCCTCCTCTTCCATCACTTCATCCACCACCAGCAGGCCCTGGGAGTCCCCCAGCGCTTCCAAGTGAGCCACCTCCATCAGCTGTGCAGCCATGTCCTCTTCCTCCCCAATCTCGTCCAGGGTGACATAGGAGAGCTTGTTCTGTGCAGCGTGGGCTGCCGATTTCTTGCCTTTCCTCCTCTTGGAGCCGGGCACAGCAGTGTTTGCCTTAGCGCCAGCTTTCCTCTTCCCCCTCAGGGGATTGCGGCGTGTTCTGATGGGAGACTCTGTCTCCTCTGCCACCTCATCCACGGTGACAAACTCATCCAGGTTAAAGGGAAACAGCTCTTCTTCCTAGGGAGTGGGGAAGTGGGAATGCAACACAGCTTAATGCTCCCCTGCTGACACAAAGCCTCTCCTGAAGGTTCTCAGAACACATACACACAGTAGAATCCTAGAATCAGTCAGGATTGGAAGAGACCACAAGGATCAGCCAGTTCCAACCCCCCTGCCATGCCCAGGGACACCTCACACTAGAGCAGGCTGCCCACAGCCTCTGCCAGCCTGGCTGCAAACACCTCCAGGGATCTGGCCCCAAACACCTCCCTGGGCAACCCCTTCCAGGCTCTCACCACCCTCGTGCTGAACTTCTTCCTAACATCCAGGCTGAATCTCCCCATTTCCAGCTTTGTTTCATTCCCCCCAGTCCTATCACTCCTGACAGCCTCAAAAGTCCCTCCCCAGCTTTCTTGTAGCCACCTTAAGATACTGCAAGGCCACAATAAGGTCACCTGACTGCACAGCCTCAACTCTCTCAGCCTCCCCTCATAGCAGAGCAGCTCCAGCCCTCTGCTCATCCTCATGGCCCGTCTCTGGATGCCTTCCAGTACCTCCACATCCCTCTTGTCCCAGGGGCTCCAGAACTGGATGCAGTACTCCAGGTGGAGTCTCGCCAGTGTGGAGCAGAGGGGCAGGATCCATTCCCTCACCCTGCTGCCCACACTGCTCTTGCTGCAGCCCAGGCTCTGGTTGCTCTCTGGGCTGGCAGAGCACACTGACAGCTCAGATTGATCTTCTCATCCACCAGCAACCCCCAGGTCCCTCTCCAGAGGGCTGCTCTGAAGGACAATCTAACTTCAAGTCCACTTGAGGTTAGATCCTTACCTCCTTTTGCCTCACACCACCACTAGCACCGATTTTGGAAGCCCTCATGTTGTCACCAGCAAAAGCCTGCAAAACCAGACACAAGTTCACATTAAATCACTTAAGCAAATTAACCTGTCCATGAGCTTCAAAGTAACAACCAAATTCAGCTAGGTTTTTTTTTTCCCCTTAATGAACTTTAAGTTGTCCAATTTGCTGCTTCTGATCACAGGCTTGGCAAGGACAGAACTAAGCCATCAGTGGGAGAGTCCAGACATGAGAGTCTCTAGCAACAATTCCCAGGTGACACCTCGCTGAGCAGCCTCTTGTCAGTGCCAGTGGCTGTGCAGGACTTGACAAAAGCAAATATTAGCTCAGGAAAAGGACAGAAAAGCTTTGGAATTCCCATTCAGAAATAATCCAAGAAGGTAAAAAGTCACAGCACAATGAAGACTGACTTCCAAACCACCTTCCTACCATTTCCTCCAACCAGTTAGGCGCTCACACCACACACAGCATCTAACAGCAACTGGTTGCCTGCCAGCTCTCACCACTCCATCCTTGTGGCCCAAACCAGCTGGGTGATTTATGGAAAAGGGAAGGGGAACAAAACCTCCCCGACCCATCCTCAACATCTGAGAGAAGCTTGGAGTTAGTTACTGCTCAGGCACAGCAAACAGAACCTTCCTGCCCTCCTCACCTTATTGCCGCCGGCGTCTCTCCTCATGCTGGGTGCTCTACTCTCTCCCTCTTGAGACTGTTTTGAACTAGCCCTAGATTCCACTCGGCAGTCTTGCTGAGATGAAGTCCTCCAATTGCCTCCCCTCCCATCAAACATGAAACTTCTGCTGGCTTTCCATGGGCTGCTGCCAGGGCGTGTGGGATCCTCTTCTCTCCAGGCTGTTTTCTTCTCCAGCGCTGCTTGGCCTTGGCTCTCAGCTCTCTGAGGAGATTTCTGGTCCCCTCCTTTAAACAGGGAGGATTCATTTCTCTGTCCTGGAATCCCTACCTTTGAGATATCCAGAAGAGACACCACTGCCTTTAAAAACGTTTTATCCACAGTGCAAGATTCCTTGACAGATAAAGAGGAGTTAAACACAACAGCTTTGGAGGCTTCGTCAGCTTTTGGTGGTCCTGCTCCTTCACTTTGGAGGGCTTTGCTTAAACTTCCCTCATTGTCCTCACCAACAGCACTTGCAGCATTTTCAGCAGCCACAAGCTTTTCAAACTGCTTCTCTGTCTCTGTCCCAGGCACGTCCAAAAGATTTGCAGAGTTCTCCTCCGCAGCTCTTCCAGCTGCGTGTATAAAGTCTCCAGTCACATCCAGTTTCTTTTCCGAGGCCACCCCAGTTTTGCTCTCCATCGTTGGCATCACAGCCATTTCCTGCTCAGTTTTCACAGCACCAGGAAGAAGACTCATGTCTGGAGCATGCCACTTGCTGCTTGGTTGTGTGACACCAAGTGACAGCATCTGCGCCAAAGCCGCATCGGGATGAGGAGGCAGCACTTCGGCAATGGTCCCTGCTGACTCTCCCACTGCCAGCTTCACAGCACCATCTGGCAGCACATCTTCAGCCTTGCCCGCAGCAAACAATTCTCCTGGTGGTTCAGTGGTAGAAGCATCCAACTCTTCATCTTCCTTTTTAACCTCCTTCTCCGACGCAGACCCAAGAGCAGACTCGCAGGGCTCCAGTTCAGCCTTCTCTCCAACTGCCTCTTCTCTCTTCAGGCTGGAAGGTGGCAGCAGCAGCATCCCTTCTGACTTCACTTCAGATGATTCACTATCAGCAGATCTGAGAGATGCCACCAGGGCTCCAGCTCCAGCATCCACCTTCTTTGGAGATGTTTCTGCTGGTCTGGCAGCAGACTCCCTCACTGCTCCTTCCAGATGGGACTTGGAGGGCTCTGTCTGTGCTGCTGACAGCTCGTCTTTGACGTGAGAGATGGGAACAGGTCCTTTCTTTGCCACACTGAGCTCTACTGGAGGATTAGCAGCTGCAGTTTGCACCACTCCTGATCCCTCTGGATATTTTTTCATGCCAGAGCTAAATGCATTTAAAATAAAACAGAAGAAATCAAACCATGTTGAGAATTCTACAGTTAGCAGAAACCTCTTGACGCCAGTGGTGGGGGACAGGGGAGGGGTCCTGAGGCATTAGAATCATAGAATCAGTCAAGCTTGGAAGGAACCACAAGGATCATCTAGTTCCAACTCCCCTGCCATGCCCAGGGACACCCTACCCTAGAGCAGGCTGCCCACAGCCTCATCCAGCCTTGCCTTAAACACCTTTAGGGAAATGGTCCTAACCACCCCCCGGGCAACCCCTTCCAGGCTCTCACCACTCTCAGGCTGAACAACTTCCTCCTCACGTCCAGTCTGAATCTCCCCACCTCCCCCTTGTCCTGTCACTACCTGATAGGCTAAAAAGTCCCTCCCCAGCTTTTCTGTAGTGCTCAGCATTGGGAAATCTTAGCCTGGCAGCCTTAAAAGGGTTAAGGTGGATTACTCAAAAACAGCTTTATGCTTCTGTACAATCCACCTCTGCACCACTCTTACATCTCAAACTTCACTACTTGTAGGCATCTTGAGGAAGCACCCACTAGAGGTGTGCCCTCAGCACCCCAGCTTGAGATGCCCTGATGCAAGGCAGGCTGTGAAAGCACCTCCCTCCTTCTTCCCCTTCTCAGAAAGATGTGGGAAGGTCTCCAGCAAGATAATCACATTGAAGATATTGTCTACTGCTAATGGAACGGAACTGGAAAAAACAGATCACTCAGGTCACAAAGGCTTGGAGAAAAGAGTTGGCTCAGACAAGAATGCCTGTGGTGTTATTTGTAGGGAAAAATGCCCACTTGCCCTAACAGCTCTCTCTGGTCAGCAGCCACAGCAGGATGCTGGGCACAAGCATTTGAGAATTGCTATCTTTGATTCCTCACCACCACTGGCCAAAGCCCACCAGAGGCTGGAGCCTAAACTGTCAGTTGTGTGTCTGCCTGTGTGTGAGTTTGAGACAGCTGAGGAACTGAACTCTTCCAAGTGACTGAGGTCTGAGCAGAGGTTTCACGAACCTAGAAGTGTTTCACCTGAATTCTGAAAGAAAGAGGGTTGGGAGATAGAGTAGCAGTCTGTGGAACTGGGAATTGCAGCTTAGGATCATTATAACACACTTTTGATTGGTTTCTTTTTAATAAAATAAATCCAGAAGTATGGATGAGAGTCACAGAAGGAGTTTTAAGTCGTATTTGTTAACAAGAATTCTTATCATGATCTATCCATATATTTAAAAAACACACATCAAAGCTCTAAACCCAACAAATAATTACCCCACAATGAGAAATTGTACTACAAGCAAGGTCTGTAAAGCAGCTGGAAAACAGAACAAGCCAAACCCATTTCCAGGTTCAGACATTTTTTGATTTCAATCAACTCAGGGACCTGGATCACATCAGGAAGTGAAACAAGCAAGTTTCAGTTTATTCTTTAGCAGTTGGAAACAGAAACAAGTGGCTCTGACAGAGGAAAGAGCTGCAGGACAAGGTGAAGAGATCACTCCTTAGTTAGATACAACAAAAAAGTCTCTTGCCAACATGAATAAGGCAAACAAGCTTGCCAGGCCCCCTGGTAAAATCCTGGCCCAGTTGGTAAAAAAAAACAAAACAAAAACCCACAACCAAACACAACAGAAAACAACAACAGGAACTCAAAACTGCACAGAAAAGAGGACTTCAGCCCAGTGGGTTTGAAAGCAAGCCCTAAATGTCAAGAAATGACAGACAGACAGCACAGCTATGTAGCACAGACAACACACCACAGCCCACAAAAGCAGGTAGGGGTGGATCTCAGGGTAGGGCTGCTCATTGGTGGCCCAGCAACCTGCTTACCCTCAGCCAAGCACCCCAAGAACAACAGACAGACAGACAAAGCCCTTCACTACTGGGCTCTCATACCTTCCTTGGTTTGCCTCCTCTTTCTTCCCTTCTTTTTTCACAACTTCAGCCTGAAAGGCAAAAAGCAGAGCTCAGGATTCTATGATGTGTTGCTGTGTGCCCTGAGCTAGATTGTCTGGTCCTGCTCAGACAGGGAGGTTGGACTCGATGACCTATTTGTGTCCCTTCCAACTCCTGACATCCTGTCAGCCTAGCCTGGAGCATCCATCCCTTGGCTCATCAAAAACCACTTCAGATGCATCACTCGAAAGACACTGAGATGTTCTGCAGCTGTTCTCCATGGAAGGTGCATTTCATGGCAAAGCCAAGAACAGTGTAAGGTCTACTACAGGTGAACTCCAGCACTGTTTGCTTCCTCTCCTCCTGGTTTTGAGCAGAATTAGCTTTGCTCTGTAACGTGTTGAACATCCCTCTGCCCAAAATACATCTTCAAGCCAGGCAGCATCTCAGTGTCCTGTGCTGGAGGGGATGCTAAGGGCTGCAGAGCTCAGGGTGAAGCAGCTCTGTGTATGACACTCAAAGCAGCACAGCTTTTCCAAAGGCAAACCACATTCCAGGGACAGAAATCCCAAGGGCTGCTCCTCACAAGATCTGTGACCCTTCCCCAGCTTTGCTGTCCTTCTCTCGACACATTCCAGCACCTCAATATTGTTCTTGCAGTGAGGGGCCCAAAACTGAACTTAGAGTTCAAGTGCTGAGCACAGGGGAATGAGCCCTGCCCTGCTCCTGCTGGCCACACTATTGCTGACCCAGGCTGGGATGCTGGCAGCCTCCCTGCTCCCCTGAGTACACACTGGCTTACCTTCAGCTGTTGTAAGCCACCACCCCAAAGGTCCTTTTCAGCCAGGCAGATTTCCAGCCACTCTGCCCCAAGCCTGGAGCATTCCTGAGCTTGTTGTGACCCAAGCACAAGAGCCAGCACTTGGCCTTGTTGAACCTCATGTCACTGACCTCATCCCATCAATTCAGCCTGGCCAAATCCCTCTGTAGATTCTCTCAGCTCTCCAGAAGATCAACATTCCACCAAGCTTACTGTCATCTGCAAACTGACTGAGGATGCCTCAATCTCCTCATCCAGACGAAGATAATAAACTGAACTTAGAATCCTAGAATCAGTCATGGTTGGAAGGGAGCACAAGGATCAGCCACTTCCAACCCCCTGCCATGCCCAGGGACACCCTACCCTAGAGCAGGCTGCCCACAGCCTCGTCCAGCCTGGCTGCAAACACCTCCAGGGATGTGGCCCCAACCACAGAGAGGCAGAGAGTGAGGGCAGGGACTGCTCCCAGGCAGAGATGAACCAACAGTGTGACCCTACCCATCTGTGGGTAAATAAATACCTCCAGGAATGAGGCTTCCATCACCTCCCTGGGCAACCCCTTCCAGGCTCTCACCAACCTCATGCTGAACAACTTCTTCCTAACATCCAGGCTGAATCTCCCAATTTCTAGATTGGTTCCATTCCCTCCAGTCCTGTCACTCCCTGACACCCTCAAAAGTCTCTCCTCAGCTTTCTTGTACCCCCTTAAGATACTGAAAGGTCACAATAAGGTCACCTGGGAGCCTTTTCCTCTTCAGACATGCCCCAGGACTGAGCCTTGGGGACACCACTTGTGACCAGCCACCAAGTCACTCTGGAACCAGAGTGCTGCAGCCTCCCTCTCATCCAGAACAGCAGCACAGACACTGTCACCACGAGCTGCTCTTCCCAGAAAGGTGCTTCTAGTGCAATGAGTGAATGCATTATTGAAAGGGAAGGATGAAAGCTCACCTCAGCAGTCTCTGCACTGGGTGACAAGGTACAGGTCAGAGTGCGGTCACCCATATTGTATGGGTACTGCTGCAGGAACCTGTACATGGCCTTGGCTGACTTGGCACTGTCCAGCTGCAGAATTGCCTGGAAGGAGAAAAGCCCAAGAGTTAAGTAACTGTGCAGCTACTGATCACCAATGATCCCCTCAGGCTGCCCTTCTTCAGGCTCAACAGCCTCAAGGTTCTCAGCCTTTGCTCCTCACAGAGATACTCTACAGTCCCTTCAGCATCTCTGTAGCCTCCACTGGACTCTCTCTGATAGTTCCCCATCTCTCCTGAACTGGGGGGCCCAGAGCTGAGCTCAGCACTCTAGATGTGGCCTCATTAGTTCAGAGTTAAGAAGTAGAACCTCCTGGTCACACTCTTGATGCACCCCAGCAGACCATTGGCCTTTCAGGCTGTGGGGGCACAGTGCTGCCTCATGGTGAACTTGTCCACCAGCACACCCAGGTTCTTCCCCACAGAGCTGCCTTCCAGCAGTGTTAGGAGCTAAAAAAACTCAGCAAAACTGGATTTATAAAAAACAGAAACTAAAGTCACAACATTGTGAAGTGTCCCAAACACAAAGCAATTGCAGCAATTCTGACACCTTCACTTCTCAGAGCAAACTGAATTTTTTCTTCACTTCCACAGCTTACCAAAGTGCTCCTGTGCTGTTCACAACAGATAAAGCCAAAAAGTAAGGATTGGATGCTTGGCTTCTGACTTCCCCTCAATGTTCAGAAGGGGTGAGAAACTCTGCCTGTCATTAGCAGAACACTCTGGGTACTGGGGAGCTGAGAGCCTCACTTGCCTTGTTTCTGTTCTTCAGGACAACGTAGTTGTTCACTTTCCCAAAGCGAAGTCCCACACAAACTGCTTCAAGCTCTCTGTAGCCATCATCTGGCAAGTTCCCAAGATGCACAAACTGGTTATGAAAGCTCCCAGCCTTAGCCTGAAGAAAATTGATGACAGAACTTGGGTTTCACTTTGGAACACGCTTCTGGTAGCTGCTCAACTTAGCAAAGCCTCACAGAAAACTCTTTTGTGGCTCAGAGCACACTGAACAAGAGCATGCACACACATCCCTGCAGCACATCTGCAGCTTCACATCACAACAGACTCTGCTTCTCAGTTAAAAAAAGCACAAAAAGGCTCAAGTTAAGGGAGCTCAAGGGCCATGAGCATGATCAGAGGGCTGGAGCTTCTCTACTATGAGGAGAGGCTGAGGGAGTTGGGGTTGGTCAGTGTGGAGAAGAGAAGGCTCCAAGGAGACCTAATTGTGGCCTTCCAGTATTTGAAAGGGGCTACAAGAAAGCTGGGGAGGGACTTTTGAGGCTGTCAGATAGTGACAGGACTGGGGGGAAGCTAGAGGAGGAGAGGTTAGAAAGAAGGTCTTCAGCATGAGGGTGGTGAGAGGCTGACACAGGTTGCCCAGGGTGGAAGCCTCATCCCTGGAAGTTTTTAAGGCCAGGCTGGATGTGGCTCTGGGAAACCTGATCTGGTGTGAGGTGTCCCTGGGCATGGCAGGGGGGTTGGAACTGGATGATGTTTGAGGTCTCTTCTGTGATTCTAGGTGGTTTATTTGAGATCTCTGTATTTCAACTTCAGGATGGAGGCTGAATGTATCTTGATAGCAACTGGATCCCATTTAATCTATTTTGATAGGACTGACTGCAAGCAACTTACCTTAGGGTCAGAATCTTTAATGAGAGCAGTAAATATTGCTTCCTTGAAAAGAAAAAAAAAAACAACAAAGAGGTTTTAAAGATTTGACCTGTAAAATCCACCTGTAAAAATCCAGCTTCAGCAGCAGCAGGTAACAGTCACTGACTTGCTGCTTAGGTTCTGCTTTGTTACATCAAAATCAGAACATCTGAACATCAGGAGCCAGAAAAGGCAGTGAAGAGAATTAAGCTTCCAAGATGATAAACCATCAGATTTTATACTGCTGTCAGCTGGGAAGAGCAGATCCTGCTGCTCTGCACTGAAATGTTACCACATATCCCAGAATTCCCACCTGTTTTAGCACTTACTTCATCCTTGACACTGGTGTACTGAGGCACCATGTTGACACAGAGCTGGTTTCCACCCAGAGACCTTGGGAAGCAGCTGTAAAACTTGACCATGGAGTCAGCAGATTTTCTCTTTATTTCGAAATAAGCCTTGGAGAAGAAAGGAAACAGCCACAAGTTCCAACTGGCAGTTAGCAAAAGCATCTCACAGCAATGCTTCCCTGAATCCCAGCACAGTGGAGGCTGGAAAGGATCTCTGAGGGCCATCTATGCAGGGCATCCACAGCAGCTTGCCCAGGATCACAATGGTCAGGGGGGCTGGAAGCTCTGTAGAGAAGGAGACTCCACAGCTTCTCTGGGCAGCCTGCTCCAGGACTCCAGCATCTTCACACCAAACAATTTCTCCTCGTGGTCAGATGGAACCTCCTGGGTTCCAGTTTGTGCCCTTTGCCCTGTCACTGGGAAGCCCTGAAGAGAGCCTGGCTCCATCTTCTTGCCCCCCAGCCTTTATTAATCAACACTGATCAGATCCCCTCTGGGTAGCTCTTCCCCAGGCTCAATAGCCCCAAATGTCTCAGCCTTTCCTCCCAGAGAGATGCTCCACTAATGGAGCACTACACTGCCACACTCCATAATCACATTTGCTGCTTCTCTGAGTAGGAATGCTACTAAACATCAATTAAATACCTTCTTATGAGATGATAAAATCAGCATATCCTTCAGTCCTCCAAAGGGTTTTGCCAGGTTGGAAATTTCCTCCATGGAGTAGCCTTTCTCAGGGAGGTTTGAAACAAGAACCACACAGCTATCATCCAGCTCCTGGGAACAAACAAGAGTCAGTATCACTGAGGTTCCTCATCTCCACGTGAAAAAATGCTGTTAACTCCACAAGGGAGCATTTATTGTGCTGCTGGAAACTGCCACTGAACTGAACCCTTGCTTGACCCCCTGTTAGAGCAGCTGCAGTGACCCCAAACCCAAAGAGCACGAAAAGGTTTTCAGGATTTAGCAGCATAATTGGAGAAAACAGTTAAAAATCTATCATGAAATCACCTTAATTACAGAGTAACAACATCACTTGGGTTGGGAGAGACTTAGAAGGTCACAGAATCCAACCCTCAACCCAGCACTACCAACTCACCATCAAAACCACGGCTCTCAGCACCACAGCTACACAGCTTTGAAACTGCTCTCCAGGGATGGGGACTCCACCACTGCCCTGGGCAGCCTGGGCCAGATCTTGACAACCCTCAAGGAGGAGAAAGTGTTCCTGTTCTCCTCTAGCTCCTTGGGAGAAGAGACCAACCCTACCTGGCTCCAACATCCTTTCAGGGAGTTGGAGAGAGCCAACAGCTCTCCCCTCTGCCTTCTTTCCTCCAGGCTGTACAACCCCAGGTCTCTCAGCGGCTCAGCACCAGCCTTGTTCTCCAGCTTTGTTGCCCTTCTCTGCACATACTCCAGCAGCTCAATGCCATTCTTGGAGTAAGAGGCCCTAAACTGAACCCAGTGTTGAAGGTGCAGCCTCACCAGCAGCTAGTACAGGGGCACAATCCCTGCCCTCCTCCTCCTGGCCACACTCTTGCTGATCCAGGCCAGGATGCTGCTGGCCCCTCTTGTGGGCACACTGGCTCCTCTTCAATCAGCTAATCAACCAATGCTAATTACTGCCTAATTGTGGACTTATCTACACCTGAGCAAATCCAGTACATATATTAACTCATCAAAAACTCAATCCAAATCCCCCACCATGATACCACCACTTATATGCCACTATTTTATACCCACAACCTGCCCTCGCTGCATCCAAAGAGAGGAAACTCACAGGAGGGCAACAGTGATGCTCAGAGTGAGGAAGAGCTTTTGAAGTAGCCAAACTCTCAGAAAAACATGGAAAAAAAAAACCCAAAATGAGTTGGGCAGATATCCATCAAATCACACAAAGCAGGGAGAAAATTAACTGTTCACTGTTTCTCATGGGAAATTAAGAGGCAGAGGATTTTAGCTGGAAGTTTTCAGGCAGCAAACCAAAAAGGCACCAACTGCAGCCTCTCAGCTCTCCAAGTTCAGGCACCTTTCCACTGACCTTGCTGGCTGGTTCTGTGGCCTCTTCACCCTCTGTAGTTGTAACTGTAGCTTCTGAAAAGGAGTGGGAAGCATTTAGCAGTTCAGCAGAGGTCTCTCAATTCTGTTTTTTTGGGTCACTCTTTGTCACCACTGCCATTGTGAACAATGAACTATTCCTTCCTCGACCTTACAGCCACAAAGGAGACAGCTGGAGCTATGTGGATGCTTCCAAAGGGAACAGCTTTATGTAAGGATAAAAACTTCATTCCTATCTCTGGATCAGCAAGCACACACCTTCAGAGATGCATGGAATGGCTTGGGTTGAAAGGGACCTTAAGGATCACCATGGGCAGGGACAGCTTACACCAGCCCAGGCTGCTCAAGGAGACTCCACAACCTCTCTGGGCAGCCTGTGCCACTGCTCTGGGACCCACACCGGCAAGAAGTTGCCTCTTGTGTTGAGCTGCAACCTCCTGTGCTGCAGCTTCCATCCATTGCTTCTTGGCCTATCCCAGGGAGCAGTGAGAAGAGCCTGTCCCCCCACTCCTGACCCCCAGCCCTTATTGGAAGGCTGCTGGGAGGTCTCCCCGGTGCCTTCTTTTCTCCAAGCTGACATAGAGAACTTCACTACTGAATACCCACACAAACCTCAAATCTGGGGACCACCCAGACCCACCCCCTTGCTAAATGAGCAAGGTTACCCACAGCAGGTTGCCCAGGATGACAACATCCAGGTGGGTCTGGAATGTGTCAGTCATTGAATTTATTCTAATCAATTTTCTTTTCTGATGTCCTGGTATTTCCTGGCTCAAAAGCATTCTCATTTCCTTCCCAACAGCAGAGAATTGAGTCCACAGTGTTAGGCAGCAACTTACCTTGATCAGCTAAAGATTCCTTAAGCTCATCCGAGTCTGACACTGCCACTTGAGGTATCTGTGCAGCTTTCTCTGAAGAAGGAATCAATTCCAGAAGACAACTTTAGGCTTTAGACACCAACTAGGAAAGTAATTTCCAAATGGCACCAGCACATCAGGATTACCTAGCACGGGTGCAGGGTTGGGCAGCTCTGCTGCCTGCACAGCTTCTGCATCTCCATCCTTGTCAGCAATGTTCTGTGGTTCAGACAGTGATGTTTCCTCACCTTCCAGTTCAGCTTCTGTGGAGTTCTGGGGGTCTTCATCTATAGGAGATACAGAAGAAAAGCACTGTTTCATTTCAGGACATGGAACTACTTGATTGAATTAATAGAATAGAATAAGCCAGGTTGGAAGAGACCTCCCAGATCATCCAATCCAACCTATCATCCAGCCCTAGCCAATGGCACTAAGTGCCCCATCCAGGCTTTGCTTGAACACCTCCAGGGCTGGTGACTCCACCATCTCCCTGGGCAGCCTATTCCAATGCCAATCAATCTCTCTGTGCAGAGCTTCTTCCTAACATCCAGCCTATACCTCCACCAGCAAAACTTGAGACTGTCCCACCTCATTCTGTTGCTGGTTGCCTGGGAGAAGAGACCAACCCCACCTGGCACTCTACATTTTTCTGCCAGACACTCACAGGTCTCCTATCCAAGTCCTCCTCGTTAAAGGCAGGCAGAAACCAGTGAACAAGAAAAGTCTGGCAAGAGAAGTCCATGCCTGTGGTTAAAGACCTGCTCTGGAGACAGGCAACAGAGGGGTGGAGAAGCATCTGCTCATTGCTCCTCTGTGATTTGGTATAGGAGATCCTGCTCTGGCAGGGCGGGTGGACTGGATGAGCTTTGAAAGTCCCTTCCAGCCCCTGACATTCTGTGACTGTTCCTCCAAGTTCTTCTCAATCTCACCTTCAGGATTTGAAGTTTCCTTGCTTTTACTGCTTCCTGCCACTGTTGGTTTCTTAGTCTTTTCTTTTTTACCTACATGGAAACATCCCAAAATGAAAGTCAGCAGGAATGGTTATTTCTTATGCTACTCACGAAGGATATAAAAGAGACAAACAGAGATGATTTCATCTGCAAAAAATTAATAATAATTTAATCTGCAAAAACCTCAACTTGATAGGACAAAAATAAACCAAACCAAAAGCACAACATCATACAAACCCTAAACCCTAACAATTCCAACAAACATGGGAATGAAAGTCAGGAAATGGAACAGCTTTGGGGACAAAACTTCAAGAGATGAGGGCAAACACTTAAAAATCACAGACACTAAGCATGAGTGAAGGAGAAGTTTCATTGCTACTTGAGAGTTAGCTTTGGTGGGATTATTTAAAGGCAGAGTGAGTGAGTAGCATGAAAAAGGGGGGGGACAGGTTCTGCTCACTTGCTGCCTGGGATAGGCCAAGGAGCAATGGATGGAAGCTGCAGCACAGGAGGTTGCAGCTCAACACAAGAGGCAACTTCTTGCCTGTGTGGGTCCCAGAGCAGTGGCACAGGCTGCCCAGAGAGGTTGTGGAGTCTACTTGTCTGGAGCCTTTGCAGGCCTGTGTGGAAGTGTTGCTGTGTGCCCTGAGCTAGATTGTCTGGTCCTGCTGTGGCAGGGGGGTTGGATTGGATGAGTTCTTTGCTCCAGCAAGCAATGGGGCTGGATGTCCCTTCCAAACCCTAACATCCTGTGATCTTCTCCTATCTCCCTGAACTTACTTTCAGCCACTATTAAAAGAAGTACTGGCATAAAAGTGAGGCTGGACAGGGCTCTGGGCAACCTGATCTAGTTGAGGATGTCCCTGCTTACTGCAGGAGGGGTCAGGCTAGATGACCTTTAGAGGTCCCTTCCAACCCAGACCATTCTGTGATAATAAAAGGAGAGAATCAGAGAGAGAAGGTGAGAACTGTTAAAAGTCATCCAGAACTGTACCTGTGCTGGGTTTGATTTTCTTTGTGGTGGTGTTCTGATCTTTTCTACGATGAGCACATGGAGGAAAAAAAAAGAAGGAAAAGAAAAATCACCTTCAGAGACAACTGCTTAATATCCAAAGCAGCTGAAAGCGCTCAAACTCAGTAAAAAACAAGAAACCAAACAGATCTGGACCCATCTGCTTTGCAGTGGCTATCAGAGGGGGACAGGATGGCAGCACTTACTTGGTGCTCGGCGAAGCCTTTTTAACAGGCTGAGTCTTTTTCTTGACGCTCATTTTGGGCTGGAAAAGGGCAGAAAGATGAAATTTTAATGCACAGTTACATACAAACGTGTGTACCTATGTCTTAAATAGATTACCTCTATCTATATTAATACAGGAATAATATTCCAGGGTTTAAACTAATACAGCACAGAAATACCACACCCAGCTCTGCACTGCAACTAGGATGTGCAGATTCATACTCCCTTTGAGCTGCTCTTCATGAAACAGAACTAAAAATGCCATAGGAGCTGCTAAATCTGTTTTTCTGGTGTAGAGGTGGTTTTGGAGCACAAAACCCAAGGTTTGCTCACCTTGCCAGGAAGTGCTTTTGGCTTCTCTGCCACACTGATCTTCACCCGCTTGCCGTTGACCAGCACTGGCGTCATCTCGCCGAATTTCACAGCTGCTATCACAGCTTCCTTGTAGTTCATCTCCAGGAAGGCCTGGAACACACAAAGGTTGCTGATGGGACACAGCTGGAACAAGTGGCTGACACCCAGGCAGGCTCTGCTGCCCTTCAGTGGGACCTGGGCAGGCTGCAGAGTTGGCACAGGGGAACCTCATGAAGGTCAACGAGGGCAAGTGTAGGGTCCTGGACATGGGAGGAAAAACCTCCTGCAGCAGGACAGGTGAGGAGTGGAGTTGCTGGGAAGCAGCCCTGAAGAGAAGGACCTAGGGGTGCTGGTGGACAACATCACCATGAGCCAGCAATGTGTTCTCATGGACAAGAAGCCAAATGGTCTCTTGGTGTGCACCAAGTGTGTCCAGCAGGTCAGGACAGGTCTTCCTCCCCCCTCTACTCTGCCACAGCAAGGACACATCTTGAGTACTGAGTTCAGTTCTGGGCTGCCCAGTTCAAGAGAGACAGGGAACTACTGAAGAGAGTCCAGCAGAGACTACAAAGCTTCTGAGGGGCCTGAAGCAGCTCTGTGAGGAGCAAAGGCTGAGCCCCGGGACTGAGAGCCTGCAGAAGAGCAGCCCCAGAGGGGATCTAAGCAATACTGATCAATAGCTAAAGGGCAGAGGGCAGGAGAATGGGGCCAGACTCTTCAGTGGTGCCCAGTGGCAGGACAAGGGACAATGGGCACAAATTGGAACCCAGGAGGTTCCATCTGAACAGGAGGAGAAGCTTGTTTAGTGTGAGGGTGCTGGAGCAGGCTGCCCAGAGAAGTTGTGGAGTCTCCTACTCTGCAGAGATTCTAAACCCACCTGGGCATTGTGATCCTGGGCAAACTGATGTAGGCAACCCTGCTTTAGCAGGGAAGTTGGACTGGATGATCTCCAGAGGTCCCTTCCAACCCTCACCAGGCCAGGACTGTGGCATTAGGCAGCAAGAGAGATCGAATTTCTGCAGCTAATTCACAGCAGGAACGTTTCCAGCTATCTCAAGAGTCCCTCTGTGCTCTTTAAAGGACAAACTGCTGAGGAAGCCTCAGCTGAGGACCCAAACACTGCTCATTGCAAACACCCTGAGGTCAAGCATACCTCATTCCTGGAGCGCAGCACAATGATGTCACTAACTTTGCCAAAAGGCTGAACAATCTTTCTAATGTCTTGGTCTGAGAAGCCATCATCTGGTAGATCAGATATCTGAAGGACTGTCCCGCAGCTCAGCAGCTCCTTCCTCAACAGCTGCAAATCGAAAACAAAACAAAAAATAGAAATTTTCACTTCTGGACCAGCAAAAGAAAGCAAAAAAGGGTCTAAAGTTAAAAAAAAAAAAAAAGAAAAAAAAAGAAAAAAAAAACCTTCTTACCGCACTATTTAACTTCTATGCTTCAGTTTTTTTGGCTGACAGGGGAAAATTAACACCTTCTGATTGTATGTTTTATTTTTACATACATAATAAGCCACTCCAAAGAGAGCTCC
>VWZI01012597.1:118745-142379 GCA_013396835.1 Psilopogon haemacephalus
TGAAACAAAGCCCCTCCAAAGAGAGCTCCTCACTCTCTGTGTGAAACAAAGCCCCTCCAAGGAGAGCTCCTCACTCTCTGTGTGAAACAAAGCCCCTCCAAGGAGAGCTCCTCACTCTCTGTATGAAACAAAGCCCCTCCAAAGAGAGCTCCTCACTCTCTGTATGAAACAAAGCCCCTCCAAGGAGAGCTCCTCACTCTCTCCATGAAACCAACAAATGCCCAGTAGAGAAAGGACCCAAATTTAATGGACATTTCTTTGTTGGAAAAGCACCAGAGAGGTTTTGCTTCCCCCATTTGTATAGAAAAATCTTTGTTGTGCAATGAGATTCTTTGAATCACAGAGACAAAAAAAAAACCATGAAGAGACTCACTCTATTGTAAGAAGGACTAGATCCTTCTTTCGTTCCAGTGGCTGAGTCTTCCTCATCATCTTTGGTTTCTTTGTCTTCAGCCAAGTCCTCAGCCTCAGGAGATGAAGACTGTGACTCGGGCATAGAGGGATCATCTTTCTTTGAAGACCTGGTAGCAGAACTTGATTTCACTGGCTTCTTCACACTTCCAGATGCCTTCCTTACGAGCCCATGAGAGGATCCCGATCCTGAAGATCCCACTGATTGAACGGATTTATGTTTATTGAACTCTGATATAAAATCAGGTCCCAAACTCTTCACTATTGCATCCAGCGCTGCCTTGCTGTCTGTGAGTGGAAGGGGAAAAGGAGGCTGTGGGTAGAGCCTTCTGGCTCTCTACAACTCCCTGAAAGGAAGTTGGAGCCAGCTGGGGGTTGGTCTCTTCTCCCAAGGAACAAGAGGGAACAGCCTCAAGCTGCACCAGAGGAGGTTTAGGTTGGACATGAGAAACAATTTTTTTTCCCCAGGAAGGTTTGTCAAGGCCTGGTCCAGGGCAGTGGTGGAGTCCCCATTCCTGGAAAGGTTTGAAAGCCATGGAGAGGTGGTGCTGAGGGCCATGGTTTAGTGGTGACCTGGCAGCGCTGGGTTAAGGATTGGACTCCTGACTTTCTAACCTAACCAGTTCCAAGATTCTGTGATTCTGCATCAGGGACTCCCAAAAACCAGCAAGTTTTCAAGACCTGGATCCTCCTCTGCCACACTGACACAACAGTACTCACTGCCTTGGTGCCTTCTGCTAAACTCTGTGTCCTGCTCTGTCTGGCTCCTTGTCCTACAGGCTGATGATTTAATTTATTCTTTAATGATCCAAGCTTAATTTCCTGTATGCTTTCTTTCTGTGGGAAATTTACATTCCGATTATTAATTGCCTCTTTTCCTCACTTTTCTACTCTAAAATGGTTTGCATTTCACTCTGCAGTTCTCTCTGGAACTCCTCTGTTCCTTCAGAGCTTTTCACCTAGACTTCCTTCCCAGTGGGCTCAGTACCTAGCAGAAAGATGAGGACAATCTTTTTAGTAGGACCTGGTGCAACAGGACCAATGGCTTTAAACTAAGAAGGGAGACTTAGACTAGACTCAAGGAAGATTTTCACTTGTTTGAGTGGGGAGGCACAGTGCTCCTCAACCTCCCTGGAGGTGTTCAAGGCCAGGTTGGATGAGGCCTTGAGTGACCTGTTCCAGTGGGAGGTGTCCCTGCCTGTGGCACAGGGGAGTTGGAACTGGCTGAGCTTTGAGGTCCTTTCCAGCCTACACCATTCTATGATTCTATCTCCAGAGGTCACTTCCAGCACTTCATCATGCTGGGATTTGGGTAGATTCAGATGGGATGTCAGGAAGAAGTTTTTCACCATGGGGGTGGTGAGGAATGGGACAAGTTGCCATTGAGGTGGTGGAAGCTCTGGTATGCTTGAGGACTTCACAGCATCCCAGCAAGGTCAGAGGGCTGGAGCCCCTCTGCTATGAGGAGAGACTGAGGCAGTTGGGGGTGTTCAGTCTGGAGAGCAGAAGTCTCCAAGGTTACCTCATTGTGGTCTTTCAGTATCTGAAGGAAGCTGCAAGAAAACTGGGGAGGGACTTCTTAGGCTGTCAGGTAGGGATAGGGCTGTGGGGAGTGGAACCGAGCTAGAAATGGGGAAGATTCAGCCTGGATGTTTAGAAGAAGTCCTTTACCATGAGGGTGGTGAGACACTGGCACAGGTTGCCCAGGGAGGTTGTGGAGTACAGAATCACCCAACGTGATCAAAGATCACGTTGGGTGATTCTGTGCTTCACAACCTCCCTGGAGGTGTTTACAGCCAGGCTGGCAGAGGCTGTGGGCAGCCTGCTCTAGGGTAGGGTGTCCCAGGGCACGACAGGGGGGATTGGAACTGGATCCTTCGAGGCCCCTTCCAACCCTCACAGTTCCCCCCCGGCGGACAGGCAGTGCCCCACGCTGCATGCAGGCCGTACCTCGCGAGTGGCTCGACCTCCTGGACGACCAATCGTGGCTGGAAGACCTGTGAGGCCTTGGGCTGGCCGACCTGCGAGGCCAGGGACTGGTTGACCTACGTGGCCGAGGGCTGGTGGACCTACGAGGCCTTGGGCTGGTCGACCTGCGAGGCCTGGGGCTGGTCGACCTACGCGGCCTGGGGCTGAGCCTCGGGTGGTGACGGGAGCGATGCGGAGACCTGGACCTGTGCCTGGGGCTGAGGTGCCTGGGGCTGAGGCGCCTCAGGTGCCGAGGGCTGCGGCTCCGGGGCCGGGGCCGGTAGCGTCCTGGGCTGCGCGACCTGGAGCGCGAGCGGCGATAGTAATAGCTGGAGCTCGGGGGCCTGGAGCGCCTGGGGCTGGGGCTGCCCGAGCTGGAGCGACGCCGCGGGGTCTGGTTCTCTTTCCTCTCCGCTGCATTTCTGAGGGCGCGAAGGAAAATCGAGAAGAGTTTTGAGAAGGCAGGGGGGAAAATTAAATAAATAAAACACAACCAAACTGAGGAAGGTTGAGAGGTTCTGGACTGCTAATCCATTGTGCTTTGCACGCGTGGGTTCCAAGAGTGCGTCCAGCAGATCCAGGGAGGTTCTCCTCCCCCTCTACTCTGCCCTGCTCAGACCTCATCTTGAGGACTGCCTTCGGTTTGGGGCTCCCCAGTTGCGGAGGGACAGGATGCTGCTGGAGAGAGTCCAAGGGAGGGCTGCCAGGGGACAAGAGGACTACCTGAGGAGGAGAGGCTGAGGGACCTGGGGCTGAGCTGCTGGGTCACTCAAGTTTATAAAACAACCTGAGAATCAAGCCCACAACAGCTCCCCACGCAAATTGCTAATGAGCGTATGACAGCACTAATAAAGCCTGCCAGTAAGCAGAGGAGGAGAATTAATTGCATTAATTACTCCTGTACCTATTAACAAAAAAACAACCTGTAACCAAAAGGCAGTTACCTCTTTGAAGAATGAGCCTCAGGGTTCCAGTCAGGGTATCTGTGAAATGACAAAACACACAACAGTCACTGAAACAGCAGCACTTGAGCACAAGTTACTTTATTCTGCACTCCAGGAGCACCAAGGCTCAGCTCAGCCCTTACTCCACAGGCTAAACCCACTTCAGAAAGCACACAGTGACCACCCTCGTGCTGCAAGAGCATGACCAGCAGGTCAAAAGATGCTCTCATCCTCCTCTGCTCTGTCATCCTGAGTACTGGGTCCAGATCTGTGCACCTCAGCTCTGAGAGACAAGGAAACACTGTAGGGAGTCCAGCAGAAGGCTATGAAGATGAGGGGGCCTGGAGCATCTCTGAGGAGGAAAGGCTGAGAGCTCTGGGGCTGTTGAGCCTGGAGGTGAACAGCCCCAGAGGTGATCTGAACAAGAGCTAAAGGACAGGGGGCAAGAGGATGGGACCAGACTCCTTTCAGTGATGCCCAGAGACAGCACAATAGGCACAAACCAAAACCCAGGAGGTTCCATAAGGAACACAATGAAAAATTTCTTTCCTGCAATGATGCTGGAGCCCTGGTCCAGGCTGCTCAGAGATGTTGCAGAGCCTCCTCCTCTGCAGAGACTGCAAACCTACCTGGACACTGTGACTCTGGACAATCTGCTCTGGGTGGCCCTGCCTTAGCAGAGGGGTTGGACAGGACGATCCCTAGAGGTCTCTTCCAACCACAACCATGGTGGGATTGAGGAAACCTGTCAACCATGACAGATCACAGCCACTCACAGCAACCACTTTTAACACTGAGGGAACTTTTCAAACAGGTTCCTTACTCTTGGCGTAAGTGGCGACAGCTTTCGATGTGAGACGGAGTGTTCTGATGCAAGATCCAGTCCTGGGGGGAGAAAAGACATCCAGAGAAGTTGGGATCAGAACAGAAAATAACAGCACTGGAGCACAATCTCCAGTTAGATATGGTCATATTTTACCTTCCATCCAATTTCACCTGACAAGGCCAAATTTCTCCCTTATCATTAAAATGATTCTTGATTATCCAAAGCAGTTAAAGTCCAAGGAATTAAGAAGCTGAACCAAATGTATCTTATCAAACAAGTCTGTGCCTCCCAGTAACACGCTGGGCTGATGTCACCACAGTCAGAACACAAAAGGTTGATCCAGCAGCTGGCTGCATTAAAGGAAAGGCAACCATCAGCAGCCTTTGCAGGCTGTCGGAGTGATGATCACCCACACAGCAAATTAAGCTGACTGGATGGGAAGCCCCAACACAATGTGGCACCCTGGAGCCAAATGTTGGCACAGAGGCAGGACTCGGCATGCCTTCAGCTCCAGAACGTTCACATCTGATCACTTTACAGCTAAAGGTCAATGGAATCAAATCTTCCACATAATTTTATGTTAAAAAATCCTCAACACCCAAGTTTTACACAGGAAATAGATGATGAGACAAACCCAGACTCAGAATCGTTGCTCTCGGTCCTCTTTTCCAACCTCAAGTCCAACCCTGGCCAGGCCCCTCTGTAGAGCTTCCAACTCTCCAGCAGATCAACACTCCACCCAGCTTGGTGTCACCTGCAAACTGACTTGAGTGTGCCCTTGAAACCCTCACCCAAATCACTGATAAAGAGATTAAAAAGAACAGACCCCAGAACTGAGCCCTGGAGAACACCACTTGTGACCTGCCTAATGAAAGCCACTTCTGCAGTCACACAGAAACAGGCAGGTTGGCAAAGCCCCTTAGGATCACCAAGTCCAACCTAGAACCCTGCTCTACAAGATTCACCTTCAACCATATCCCTAAGCACCACATCCAAACAACCCTTAAACACATCCAGGGTGGGTGACTCCACCACCTCCCTGGGCAGCTCATTCCAGTCCCTGACCACTCTCTCTCCATGAAAAACTTCTTCCTAACATCCAATTAATTTTGCTGCTGAGAAGAGGCATGATAGCTGAAGCCAGCTGTAAGGTACCAGGCCAATGACAATTAAGTATCCTTAAAACCCAACTGTTGACTGCTTTGATCTTCGAACACCAGCGATAATGGCTGAATGGTGCAGTGGCAGCCCCAGCTCCACAAACCAGCCCTCTGTAAAAGAGTGGCACTGTGAAAAGCCACCTCACTTCTGAGCACACACCCCTTTAGAAGACAACAGCTGATCCAACCTGCAGCTGGCAGCAGCAGGAGCTCCTGCTCAGCCACAGAACTGCTGACCATGCTGGCTGAAAGCAAAGCTCGTGATGGTTTACTCAGAGCTCACGAGGTGGAAGAATTGCTGCGAGCAGGGCAGAGCTTTGGCAGCGCAGAAGGTGGTGAATGCAGCACCATCAGCCTGTCAACACCAAAGGTGTGCCACCAGACAGGGACCCAGATGATTTGTGCTCACGTAGAAGACGGCAGAGTTCAAGGACACAATGATTTGTGCAAGCAGAACACACAGCACACGCCAGTAAAGGACAAACAGCTCAGCAGTGTACATCAACTTTTCCCTAATTTGACATTACTGAGCCATCTTAAAAGCCACCACTGATCTGTAGAGTCAGGCAAGAAAAGAACACTGCTGAAGGGCTGCAACAAATTCCTTGTGGAAATGGAATGAAGCTGGGCTTCCAGTGTCCCACGCTGTGTTCCCACACGACCAACATGCATACAAAGTCCACCACATGGTGCTTGCAGGAATCTTCAGCTCCCATCCAGCGAGCCTAGTGGGCAACAAAGGGACATTCTCCTTCCTAACAAACATAACCTTCTTCTCCCAGCCTTCCTTAGGCCAATCCCTCTTGCACTTCTCAATTACAGGAGGCTCCATTTAGAATCACTGAATCCTTTAGGTTGGGAAGGACCTTTAAAGTCACCAAATCCAACCATTAAGCCAGCACCACCAAGCCACCACTAAACTATATCCCTCAGCAGAACATCTACACAGCTTTCAAACACCTCCAGAAACAGGAACTTCACCACTGCCCTGGGCAGCCTCTTTCAGAGCTTAGCAACCATCCTGAGAAAGAATTTTTTCCTAAAGTCCAGCCTAAACCTCCCCTGGCACAACTTGAGGCCTCTTGTCCTGTAATTATTCTAAACTTCTGTGTAAGACTACTGTTGACACTTGAGCTGTAAAAGAAGTTGGCAGGAAAAAGAAGAAAAAAAATAAAAGCCTGTCCCCAGCTTTCTTATAGGCCTTTGTAAGTATTGAAAGGCCACCAGCAGGTCTCTCCCTGTAGCCTTCTCTTTTGCAGGCTCAACAACCCCAACTCCCTCAGCCTGGCCTCACAGCAGAGGGGATCCACCCTCCTCAGCACTGCTGTCACCTCCACTGGCCCCACTCCAACAGGTCTCTGTGCTGAGAACTCCAGAGCTGGCCACAGCATTACAGGGGAGGCTCTCAGCAGAGCAGAGGGATCAGCGCAGGACAGGTTGGATGCCAGCTTATGTCCAGCTTTTCACCCACCAGCACTCCCAAGTTCCTCTCCACAGTGCTGCTCTCCAGTTAAGGCTGATCTAAGGATTGCTTGGCTACTTAAGAAGAGATCACCTTCACCTTAAATCTATTTAAGCCAGCAAACAATACCTGTAACACAGTCAGTGTGATCCCTCATGCTGACAAAGAGCACAAATCTACAGTGAGCAGAGTGGCAGGTGCTTGAGGACACAGCAATCCCACTTTGTTGTTCCAGCACAATTCCTTTTCTGCTTGCAAGTGAAGCTGCTCTTCCAGGTATTCAGGAAACATCTCAGTATGTTGAGTGGTTTGGAAAGAGATCTGAAATAAGACAACACTAAGGAGAGATTCCATTTACCCAAGACTAGAACTGGGTAATCCTCGTGGGAAAAGGCTGCAGAGCATCACCACACCCATTTTTGAGACACATTCTAGATCAACAGGCCACTTCGGCAACAATTAATTCCTGTTTAAGCTCAAAAAGCCCTTTCTTGAGTGTCTTTTCTCAGAGCACAGCACTGTAGACAGCCATCCCTACCAACACCATGAAAACCTTCCTAGCATAAGGCAAAAGGGCAAATCCTGCACATTTCTGGTGCTGCTCCAACAACAACTAGCTTCAAGTCCTCAGTAATCATCACTCACCCCAACCCCACAAAGTTTAAATCCTCAATAGCCTGTTAGAGAGCTGGATCTGGCTGAAGGACCACAGATGGCCATGGGTGAAGCCACTGTGATTTCTGAACAAAAAGCCACCTCTGAATAGCTATAAACCATTCTGTACAAGAGGTGTGAAGGACTCTTCTTGATTACAGAAAAAGAGAAATCCATTTGCTTGCTCAGCTGTCAGACACTCAAATCAGAACTCTGCATTGTGGGATGCTGCAGTCATCTGGAGGCTATCTTCAGCTTTGATCTCATCAGAGTTCATTAATTAAGCAACTTATGTAAGGAGAAAGGCCTACAGAGAGAAATGGTTAAATGAGATGTGACGGGGAATGCCAGAAATGGTTTTCACTCCAAGCCAAACCTCAATGTTTCATTGCAGTTATGGGAGAGCCAAGCTGGAGGAACAAGAAGGAACTTCAGGTGATGCAAATGAGATGGCTCAGCCACCACCCAATGGTCGCTGCAGCTCCAGGGGCAGATGGACACTCCAGGAGCAGGAGTCAGGTCTCACATCCATCCAGAATCATGTTGGTTTAATACACTACCACCAGGTAACACTCTTGAAGTCTTTTCCAATCAGCAACAAAGATTCTGCTTCGAGAAAAATAATTCTGGAGGAGTTTGTATCTACTCCAAGTCTGGGTTAAAACGACCCACAACAAAAGACAGCTTGGTGCTGGGAGTAATCTGAGCTTGAAACCCAGCACTTTCATCTCTTTGAAACATTGGTTTTCAAAAGTCCAGTATCTTTGAGCACAGTCAGTGCCTTTCTTCATCTTCCCCATCCTGTTTCCATCTTATCCCCTTTGCCTGTCTACTTCCATGCCAATTTCCCACCTTACCAAGACACCATTTAGAACACAGCGTTTTTGTAACTGCTTGCTGCAACCTCAGAGAGCCACAGGCTGGGTTTAGGTTGGGAGAGACCTAAAAAGCTCATCTGGTCCTTCCTCTCCAGTCTAAACCCCCTCTTCTAGTTTAGAGCTCTTCACCCCTTGTCTTGTCACAACAGGCCCATGTGAAACACCAGAGCTGAGCAGAAAAGCAGAATCCCCTCCCTCCACCTGCTGCCCACATTGTCTCAGATACAGCCCAGAACATGATTTTGCTGCCACACATCACCAGCATACGCTGAGCTTCTTGAGTGACACCTCCACAGGGCTGCTCTCCATCCCTTCATGCCCCAGGCCTGTATTTGTGCCTGGAATTACCTCAGTCCAGATGCTGATCTTGTACTTGGCCTGGGTTGAACTATAGGAGGTTTGCAGAGGCCCAACTGTCCAGCTTGTCCAGGTCCCTTCTGGATGGATCCAATCACTCCAGCATGTCAACCACACCTCTTGGTTTGGTGTCACCTGCAAGCTTGAGCACCCTCAATCCCACTGCCTGTGATCCAGTGTTCAGCAGTGCTCATACAATGACTGACTCCCAAGCAATCTGCTTCAGAGAATCCCAGCATGATGAGGCTGGAAGGGACCTCTGGAGAGCCCCCAAGTCCAGCCCCCCATGCTCAAGCAGGGGCACCCACAGCAGATTGCTCAGGACCACAGTGTCCAGACAGGTTTGGGATCTTCCCAGAATGGGAGATTCCACAACCTCTCTGGGCAGTCTGCTCCAGGGCTCCAGCACCCTCACAGCAAAAAAAAAGGTTTTCCAGTTTGTTTAGGTGGAACTTCCTGGGTTCCAGTTTGTGACCACTGCCCCTTGTCCTGCCACTGGACACCAATGAGAAGAGTCTGGCCCCATCTGCTTGAACCCCACCCTTTAGCTATTGATCAGCATTGATCAGATGCCCTCTGAGGCTGTTCTTCTCCAGGCTCAACAGCCCCAGGGCTCTCAGTCCTTGCTCCTTACAGAGAAGCTCCAGGGGCCTCAGCATCTTCACAGCCTCTGCTGGACTCTCATGTGCCAAGGACAATAATCCACAGATGCAGCCACACTAGGGCAGAGCAGAGGGAGAGGAGATCATCCCTTGACCTGCTGCCCACAATCTTCTCCATGCACTCCAAGGGATCCTTTGCCTTCTTAGCCACAAGGGTACGTTGCTGGCTCATGCTGAACTTCTTGTCCATCAGGATTCTTCTGTCTCTTTTCCATGAAGCTGCTTTCCACCAGGTCACTCCCAAGACTTGCTCCCCTGAGGGCTCGGAACAGTCTGAGCTGCCCAAGCAGCAAGGAGGGGTACATGAAGAAAAAAACAAAAACTGATACAGAACAAAATCAATACACCACAGCTAGAAGAAGCCACAACAGGGAGCAAAGGTTGAGTAGCTGCCATCAGGTGAGGACATCTGGAGAACACACACTTCGCTGCAGCACCTTTTAGACAAGAAGGTATCACCTTGAGTAAAACTTGAGGTGACTTGTGAAGAGGTTTTGCTCAGGTTTAGAAAGCACCAGCAAACAAAATACCGAACAGTCCATACCTCTGGCAAGGCCTTTGTCTAGCAATTCACAGCACCCCAAATCTATCCATTTCACACCTTTGCAGTTCAATTCTTCCCCTTCAAGTTCTCAAGGCTGCCCAGACAGCCACACTCCTGCCTGGCCTTGAGTGCTTCCAGGGTAAACCAAACATGAAAAGGGATTTTTAGTCCGCAGCCCCGAGACAGCTTCACACCAACTTACCCATTTCTTCCACTTCCAAACACGCAGCACAAACAGGACTTGGTGATCTTCCATCCTCCTGCAAAATGCTTCCCCTCTACCCTCTCCCCTTGGGCTTTCCACACATTTGCTGAAGATTCTTTTAACCATGAAACTAATAATGACTTTCAAAATTTTTTTTTTAAATCAGTTTTAACAGGTTAAGCCCAAGCCTTCAAGGGAAAAAAAAAAACCCCACAGCTTTTCTCTCCCCCCAGTATTCACCAATTCCTTCCATTTCTTCTTTCAAGAGGTGAAACTCTTATTGGCTTCCTAGCTGAATGCTCAGTCGGCTGAATGAAGCATTTTGTGCATCCCTCAGAGCCAGCCTCTGGGACAGTAGTGTCACACAGACCATGTCTGGAAGATTCAATCTTTGCAACTCAATAGGCTGCTTTGTTTTAATGCAGACTTTGGAGGAGGAGGAGGGGGTGAAGAAATTATTATCTTCCAGCTACCCTATTGAGACTGGATTTTGGCATACATCTGAGCCACCCGCGTGACATTAAACACCCAAACCCAGCATAGTAGGGGGTTGGAAGGGACCTCTGGAGATCTAGTCCAAGCCACCTGCTAAAAACAAGGTCACCCAGAGCATGTTGCCCAGGATGGCATTCAGGAGGATGATATTTTGCTTAGAGAATCACATCACCATTTTGGTTGGCACAAATCCCCAAGATCGAGTCCAACCCTTAACCCAGCACTGCCAGGTCACAGCTAAACCACATCCCTCAGCACCACAGCTACACAGCTTTGAAACGCCTCCAGGAATGGGGACTCCACCCTGGGCAGCATCCCTAGAAGACACTGACCTCCACTAGATCCCAACCTTCTTCCAAGGAGCTTCAGAGAGCCAGAAGGTCTCCCCTCAGCTTCTTTTCCCCAGTCTGAGCAACCCCAAGTTCCCCCAGCTGCTCCTCACACAATCTGTGCTCTAGACCCCTCACCAGCTCTGTTGCCCTTTTGGACATGCTCCAGCACCTCAACATCTTTCTCGGAGCGAGGGGCCCAAAACTCAACCAATACAGTTGGACTGCATCAATAAAGGGTTGGTTTTGTCGCGTGAAACCCTCTGCAGGAGACATAAATCACTTTTTAGTAACAAAAAAAAAAAAAAAAAAAAAAAAAAAAAAGAGCAAGATATAAACCCAACGTGCATGGCAAACTGTGAAATGCAGTTTGGAACAGAAGAGGCCGTGCAGCAGTTTACAATGATTTACCAGCACCAGCTTTCTATAGCACATCTCAAACTGGCGACCCGCAGCACAACTCATTTAAGGCCCAGGAAATCATTAGTTCATTAAAAGAGGGCAGCAGGTAAGATGCCGAGGACAGGTTTATGGAATAAGCTTTTGAGAGCCACTCACCTTCATATGAGTGCATTCAATGTTACACAGAGAACACATATGTGGGAATATTCTCGGCGACGTGGCATAGTAGTCATTCATCATTGATGGGGTGGGCAACTTTTTGGTCTTCTGGGCATCAGACTGTGGAAAGACAGGAAGCCAGGATGCTTTCACAATGCCAAAAGGAGATCTAAAGGGCTCGTTGGAGGCCTGCGGTTGGTAGGGTTTGGCTGCCGGCGCCGAGCTGCTCTGGGCATTGGGCTGGCTGGTTCCAGACTCGTGCTGAGGTCTCTCGTGGGGGTTTACAGCTGGGAGTTCAGTTGCAAAGGGCTGCTGGCTCATGGGTGGCATCACGTGCTGGGATATGGGCTGCTGGACGATAGGAGGCATGACCGGTGGCATGATGGGTTGCACCAAGGGCGGCATGATGGGTGGCATGATGGGCGGCATGATGGGTGTGATGACAGTCTGGGACACGGGTTTCACCCCAGGGAGTCCAGGAGGAGTTACACACATCACAGCCACCTTCGCCGGAGCCTCGGCTGGAAAAAAGGATCGAGTGCTGGTGGAGTCGATCTGGAACCTTGTCTGCTTGATCAGATCTTCCACTTGAAACACCGGGTTGCAGGGCACGGCAGGCGGTGGGACAGCCACTGGCACGCTCTGCTCCCGCGGGAATTCTTCCCTCTTCTCTGCGCTCGGCACTTCAGGAGGATAGACACGAGCCTCCAGGGGCTCCTCGGGCAGCACTTCGGGGTTGAAAGGACGCACCTCCAGAGGGTCCTCGGTGTAACCGTACTTGCTCGCGTGGCCATAGTCGATCACTTTGCTCTTGACTGCTGCACCGCCGCTACCCCCCGCAGGTTCTTCTCCCCGGCTCTGATTGGGTAGGCCAGGCAAAGGCTGCCCCATCTTACGGATGCGGATTTCTCTCAGGATCAGCGGCATGTTCTCGGGCGTCAGCTGATCATCTGGATAGCGGCTGAGCTCCTCCAGATCTTCGTTGGACAGCCCAAAGCTGGCTAGGATGCTGGAGGCGCTCTCTGGCGTGTAGCGGCTCTGGGCGTTGGAGTTCTGCTCTGGGATCCGTGCTGAGGCAGGTGGCTTTTGCCCCGTCAGCCCGGGCGGGCAGGGGCCGCTGTCCCAGCGAGTTGGGTGAGGCTCTGCCTTCTGCTCCTGGTGTAGGTTTGTCTTCTCTTTCACCTTCCTGGGATCGGGCCTGTGCAGAGTTACCCGAACGTTTATCCTCTGGGAACCTGTCCACTGCAGCGTCTCCTGCCCCGCAAGTCTCGGTGGGGCTCCTTGAGGTGCTCCAGGCGCAGGTTTTCTCGGAGGACCTCCTGCACCTCCTCCCCTAAAGACTGCTGGAGGCTTTGTGGCAGTAGGGTTAGGTCCTCTCGGCCTCGGAGGTAAAGTTCCTCTAGGGCTAAACATTGTGCTTTTCGGAATCACCTGACTTAACCAAGCATGAGGAGGTGCAGAAGCGCTGGGAGCAACCGAGGTCAACTGCTGAAGAGCCAACTGTGTCTTAATGTGAGCAAGCTGTAAAGGAGGAGGGCCCAACAGAAGTGGGCTCCCAACGCCAAGGTTCAAGGAATTCACAAGTGGTGCGAAACTTTCCAAGAACAACACAAAGCTGAAAGTTAAAAGACAAGGATTAGATGGGTTGATCTTTTCGGCTACCTTACACTGTGGGGTCTAGAACCAGTGAGAACAACAGAGGTCAGAACAAGGTGTTTTAGTGACAGTTTAAAAAGGTACTTTGGGATTCAAAACTCAGTGGAACAGGTTTGGTTTGGTTTTTGGTTTTGTTTTTCACTGCAGAACATCTTAACACGCAGTGGTTAACAGGTAATTAAGGAAAGGAACTTAAGTTCAACATCGCAGACAACATACCTGGAGATGACACTCAAAACTTTTCCAAAACTTGGCATTTCAGTGCTTCAGGACAGTTTGGATTCATTTACAATGACAATAAGCCAAAGTAGTAAACCCCATTTATGAGGCAAGAACCAAGTGAAAAGCGGTCTGCAATTGTTACAAACGCCAGTGGCTTGGTTACAATAGTTTGCAACCTCAACAGTTACAACTGGGATGTCAGCTCACTCTGGACTTGATCTGAAGACAGCAGCAGAGTTTTTTTTTCAGGAGGAGTCTCCCATGGCCACTCTCAGGGGTAAACTACTATACCCTGAAAGTATTCCAATGGTGTGGAAACATTGGAGCTCTGTGGCTAGAAAATAATCCACTTCCAGATGTTAAAGGCAAGATCTTTGATGGCAACAGCTTGCAACAGGTGTAAGGTCACAACAGAAACTGGAACCATCTACTTATGAGCACAAGGGCAATGGAAGCTGTCAGCTTTTATTTCAGCTCAAGCCACCAAGAACTTGGTCCCATCAAGCAGTGAAAAGAATGTACAAATGCAGGTAGAATAAGACAAAGAGATGCTCACACTAACAGATAAAAAAAAATCCATGAAATACCACCAAGGCTGAGAAATTCTTGGAGCAGACTCAGAGCAAGGTGCCTCATCTGCAGGACCAGCACAGACAGAAGCATTCCAACAAATCTTCACCCCACCCCTTGCCACTTTATCTACCCCAAACCAGACAATCAGCTGGTGCCATTCTTCTCACAGTCCTAGATGAGGTCTGAATGAGGTTTACTAGCAGCTTTTCACCGAGTGCACCTCTAGCAGGGCTTGCAGACACACTTGGGTGTTTCTGAACTCACACTGGACCTCTGCAGTGTTGAGGTTCTGATCTCACCAAGGCTACCTCCATCACAGGTCTGGTTTTCAAATCTCACTTGAATTGTCTCCATACAGAGGTTTTTGGGTTTTTTTACATGACTGGAGGTGGCTCTCTCATATCTGTCATCTGTAAAGACTGAAGCTTGAGAACAACTCAAAAGTGACACAGTTACAGCTTGAGAGGGGTCAACTATGGACAAGCTGCAAGAGACTCAGATTTTACAGCACTGACTTGTTGCTGCCTCCACAGTTTTAAGTTCTATTAGCAATCATTTAACATTAAATATGTACAAACTGCAGTCAGGCCAAGGACAAAAAGTACCTATGGTAACATCATCCATCTCTCTTCATCAAAAAAAAAAGAGGAAGCCATAACAAAGATTCCCACCAGACAACCCCAGAACACCAGGCTCTCGTCCAGCATCTCCCTCAGCAAATTAATTCATATTTAAATGGCAGCTGCATATTAGGCCAAGTTCATCCAGGCCATTTTCAAAATAGACCATGAAGCAAACACTTAAAATCATCTCCTGCCTGCCCTTTCAGACTTGCTGCTCGCTAAAGCTCTCAATACTGGAGAGCAAAAAAACAACACATCAAAGCTCTCATTGTGAAAGTGCTTAGAGAGAGAACAGAATCAAAGCCAACCATGAACCAGTGTGAAGGTATCAGCAGAGCTCATTTTAAAAATCACACAACTGTTTGGTTTGGAACAGACCTTTAAGACCATCAAACCCAACCCTTAACCCAGCACTGCCAAGGCACCACTAAATCATGGCACTCAGCACCACATCTCCACGACTTTGAAACCCCTTCAGGGATGGAGACTTCATCACTGCCCTGGGCAGCCTGTTCCAGGGCTTGACAAACCTCCTGGGGAAGAAATTGTTCCTCACGTCCAACCTAAGCCTCCCCTGGAGCAATTCAAGGCCACTTCCTCTTGTTCTTGGCAGAAGATGGGCTGGACCCCGCTGGAGAACAAGGCAATCCCAGGGAATTTCAGTTGCAGTCGTGAAGAAGCACAAGAGGTGAACTGTCAGCTCTTCACTCCTGGTCCATGCTGGGATGAAGTTACTTTGGTGCAAATTCTTCTTGTTGATTTGAGTGAATATTGTGGAGAACATGTGATGAATGTGTATTTTAATGATTATTCTTAATTACATGATTCACAGAGGCAAGGCGTGGAACGTGTTGGGTCTGCAGGGAAAGGGTTTGGTCTTCTCTTACATAAGGTTCCCCCTCCACCCAACTCTGCAGCCTGTCCAGGTCTCAATGGATGGCAGCACAGCCTGACAGGGTGTCATCCACTCCTCCCAGTTCCATATCATCAGCAAACTGGCTGAGGCTTCACTCCATCCCTTCATCCAAGTTGTTGACAAAGATGTTGAACAAGACTGAACCCAGCCCTGACACAGTGAGCCATCTACAATTAGATGGCATTGCTGAACACAACCCTCTTGAGCTCTGTCCTTCAGCCAGGTCTCAACACACCTCTCTGTCCACTCATCCGCCCTACACTTCCTGAGCTTACCTAGAAGGGTGTTATGCCAGATAGTGACAATTAGGCAAGGTATTAATTAAGCAAAAGAGTCATAGAGAGGTTTTTCTCAGAAGAGTTCAACAGAAGGCTGGGAATAGAGCATGGCAACACTGGGCCTGCTCCCTGACCCTCCAAAAAAGTTAACCAACAAACAGCCTTGGAATTGCATGCTCCCTAAACAGGACCACAACAACCACTGGTACCGTTAGAAGACAGGCACCAAGACCAGTCTCCTAGAGAAGACTGGCACCAGCATTTGAAACAATCTTCCTGGGTCAGGGAGGACTTTACTCACCACTACACCAACACAAACAGATTTGAGCACATCCAAGACATTTGCTTCCTCCTCACCTAGCCCCATCAACAATTCGAAAAGCAGAAGAGAGAGGTCAAACAGGTAAACAACCTCAGATTCCCTTCTGACCTTCAGTCAAGTGCTGCAGTGAAGCCTCCATCAGCTGGGTCTCCTAACTGACCTTCTCCAATGAAATGCTGGAAATGCTGGAAGCTTCCCAGAACGGCTGGGTCAAAGAAACATTCTGGTTAGAGAACACCAACATGATGGAGCTGGAAGGGACTTCTGGAGATCTCCCAGGCCAACTTTCCTACTAAAGCAGGGTCACCCACAGCAGCTTGCCCAGCGTCACAATGTCCTGGGAGGTTTGCAAGCTCTCCAGAAGTCTCTCTGAGCAGTCTGCTCCAGTTCTCCAGCATCCTCACAGCAAACAAGTTTCTCTTCCTGTTCTGGTGGAGCCTCTTGGGTTCCAGTTTGTGCCCTTTGCTCCTTATCCTGGCACTGGGCACCACTGACAAGAGTCTGGCCCCATCCTCTTGCCCCCCACCCTCACTTTAGCTTTTGCTTACCGTTCAACAGGTCCATTCCGGGGCTGTTTATTCTCCAGGCTCAACAGCCTCAGGGCTCTCAGCCCTTCACAGGCAGGGCAGCACCCAGCAAAGCTCTTTGGAAGCCCAAACCCTCCTCTTTCGTCCTCCACCCAATCTGTAACACTAAGCAGGACATCACAGGGTACAAAATGAGCAGCTGAGTGAGTTAAACATTAATGTTGTCAAATATCAGTGAAGCAAAGCAAGAAAAAAAAAAAAAGCAAAAAAAACCCATTACATAGCTATCTCAAATATGAAAGCACCTAGAAAAAAAATGCACAGAGACTGCAGTTCCCTAAAAGTAAACAAGATAAGAATGTACTCACTTGGGGGGGTGACCTCAGACACTCGCTCCTCACCATCTCCCCACCCTGACCAGATGGGGAAGTTAAACAAGAAAAGCTGATCAATATCTAAAGGCTTGAGGGGCAAGAGGATGGAGCCAGACTCCTTCCAGTGGTGCCCAGTGACAGGACAAGGGGTAATGGGCATAAATTTGGAACCCAGGAGGTACCACAAGGAAAACCTTTGCTGTGAGGGTGCTGGAGTCCTGGAGCAGGCTGCCCAGGGAGGCTGTGGAGTCTCCTTCTCTGCAGAGATTCCAAATCTGCCTAGACATTGTGATCCTTGGCAAGCTGCTCTGGGTGACCCTGCCGTGGTAGAAGGGTCCCTTTCAACACTCACCATGCTGGGATTCTGTAAAGGCACTCACAGTCTCCTCCCACAGGCAGAAGATGCTCAACCAGGATTAAAGCCCACAGCCTTGTAAGTCCAAAACCACCTTCCTCTAACCCCAGTTTTCACTGCCATGCAGGACATTACACAGCATGGAACAGCTTCTGTTCCTCTTTCACTAGCTGGCAGGGATGTGGCTGTTACATTATCAACCATGACCACATTCATCTTCCCACTGCAGCTCCAAGGCCTGGATCTCCTTCGCAGGTCCCTTGACCTTGCTCTGTTTTATGCTTTCAGAAGGCTCTGGATTATTCTTCTCCTTTCTCAAACACCTTCCATGGTGAATTGCCCAGGATGATAATGTCAGTGTACAGCTGGTCTTCAGCAGGCACCACAGTCCACCAGAGCCTTGTGCTCCAATATAAGGCCATCAAACCAGTATCAAGCAGCCAAAACCATCACCCCTCTTTCTCTCTGGCCACCTTAGTCCTGGTTGGAGCACTCAGCATCCAGCTCCTGCAACAGTCAAACAGACATCCCTTCAAGAGCAGGAGAAGCAACAGCCTCAGCCTTTCTGCAGCATCAGGGCCCTGCTGGATGATGCCAGTGCGTCCACCAACACCAACCTCTGCTGCACAGCCCACGGGCGTTGGACATCATCTGGATGCCTGCACACCTCCACCACTTCCCTTGAGTAATGTGCTGGTCCACAGCCTACCAGATCTCTCTGGAGGAAGCACTTTATCCTCAACAGACGTTTGTGCTGGTCTCATACTGGTACAGCTGCAGTGTCCACCTATATCTTCCTTAGATCCAGGGACCCTCCAGATCCTTTGAGGGTGCTGAACAGGCTGCTGGCACAGGCAGTGCTGAGGCATCTCTCCTTCAGTGGTCTGCCTTTCTGGGCCCACACACCTGCTCAGGCAAACACTCCCAGGCCACGGGAGGTGAAACCTGTTCTAGGCTCCTGCCCAAACCCTCCCACATGCTGGTGCCACCCAGGAGCCAGCGGCTGCAGAGCACATTCCCAACTGCCATCCCCAGCCAGGTGGATCCACAAAGAGCTGAACACGGAGCAGTGGATTCAGAGTGTGAGATGGCAGCAAGGCACTATTGTTACAGTGAAAATCAAAACCAGGTTCAGCAGTACAGTAATGTTTCAGTCACATCAGGTTCTTCAAAAAACCGTAGGGCTGTTGCAACAAGGTTGGCAGGATCCATCTCAGAGGAGGAGGAACACGGTGGAATTGCTGCTTAACTCCAGGGGATGGTTCCCAGACTACTGGGATGACAGCAGCCAAATACCAGACCAGGCTCAAAGCTCTGCTTTTACCACAGGTTTCCCAGACAAAACAAAAAACCCACAGCAAATAGCAAAGGCTGGCAGCTGCCCATTCCAAAGCCCTACAAGCAGCAGCTCATCAGCACTAAGTTGTCTAGCACACTCCAATCAAACCTGTTATCTCTCCATCCCAGCTCGGGCTCCTCTCTCAGCTTCAAAAAGAACGGTGGGATGCTGATCCTGGCCAGCAGCCAAACAACCCCAAAGCCATTTGTTCACCCCCAGTCTCCAGCCTGGCAGGACAGGGAGAAAAGGAAGCACGAAAAAAAGTGAGGAAACTCACAGGTTATGGTAAAGACCGAAAAAAAAAAATAAACAAACCCTCCAAGTAAAGCAAAAGCAACTATTACCACCTCCATAGGTAGACCAAAGCAAAGACAGATTCCAAGCAGTTATTATCATGGAAGCCAAACCCACCTTTTTCTTCTCCTCTACCCTGGTTTTTAGTGCATTATATGGTTAAAAACCATCCCTTTAACCACTGCAGCTCACAGCTGTGCACTGCTCCAGTTGAGAAAGCCCTGACACTGTATAGCCACTGTTCAAGGCTAGCCTAAACACCAGTGGTGACCATGGGTTTAACCACAAACCCAAAGCATGGCTCACAGCCTGCTGGGCAGACCTTTAACTCCATCCCAGCCAGAGCCCAGCAGTGCTCAGTAACACAATCCATAGAAACAGCCCCAAAAAGCTCCATTCCACACCAGCGCTGATGATGGGGTTCGATGCATTGAGTTTAAGACAAGCAGGGAAAAAAATAATCCAAAACCACACAATCAGCAGAAGCTTTTCAGCAAGGAATTCTTAAAATAGGGCAATTTAGCCCAAACCCTATGTTAGGGCAATATAAATCCCACATGGTGGCTGGGAAGTGAATTTACAGAGAGACACCAGCTCTGAAGCACACAGAGCTCTGCACACCCTGGTGTGATGTGCCCAAAAACCTTGCAGACAAAGGACAAATACTAGTATTTCTGACTAAAACTAACTTAAAAAAAAGAAAAAAAAACCAAAAAACACCAAACTTCACTCAGAATATTGCACTTCATGGCAAAGAAGTAAGAAACCACTCTATTTACCTTCAGAGACTCAATGTTCTTCCCATTTCATACCAAGAAAGGCTCCTTTTTGGGAAGGATTAACACAAGCACAGCAGAGCTTGCACTGAGCTCAGTCCCAGAACCAAGCTGCAAGATACTCAGAAAGGAAGAAAAAGGAATCCAGCGGAGCTGGGAGCTCTGTAGCCACTCAGAACCCCACCCTTGGGCAAACATCCCTCAGTTCTACCAGTTGTCAGAGAAGCTGGAGAAGAGCTCAGCCTACTCCCTCAGGTCCTCCACCCTTCCAGCTCGGCCTGAGTGTGCTGCTAGTTCTGGCAGATGATTTTTGTTTTTCACCCTCTTTAAATCAGAAAAAAACCCCACACAATTAAAAGATACTTCTTGCCCTTAAAGGCTGACTTCTCAACGGGGAAAATAATTACCTCACTTTTACACCCAACCTTCACGAGAAGCTCACAGCATAGCTATCATCTAATATTCTAAAGGACTGCTGGAATCAGGGAGGAGAACATAACCCAAAAGTGAATACAACATTTCCAAAGCAATTCTGGGCTAGAAACCAGGATAGGAAGATTGCTGAGTTAAGGTTTATCAGTTAACTACTTCTCTTTATCAGTTAGCCACTTCTTCAAAATAACCCTACATAAAAAAAGGAAGAAAAAAAAAACCCAAACAAATACATTTAAAACCCAAGAAGTTGCATCACTGCATTAAAATAATCATAACATAGTAAAAAAACACTACAGCAGCATAGGTCCAAGTTGCTAAAAACGAGGTTAAAACCCTAAATGTACAGGAGCTCACCCAAAAACCTTATGAACCGGCCTGTTCTGAAACACTTACTAGTTTCAGGTGCAAAGAAACTTTTGTTTCTGCCGTTTTGACCAGATGCAGGTAATTTACTGACAGCTTCAAAGAGGAGAAATGGCCAAAAGTATCTTTTTAAAACCCCCACCACCACGACTGAGGTGCTAGAAAGCAGATGGAGAGCTTCCAAAGGTGATGAAAACCAACCTCTCCAGCTAACCACAACCCGTTGCTTCACCCAATGGCCACTTTAAAGCCAAAAACGCTACTCCCAAAGTGTCAGGTCGCTTTGCATCCACGCAGCGTGCTAAATTAATGGATTTAGACCCATAGAATCAGTCAAGGCTGGAAGGAACCTCAAGGACCATCCAGCTCCAACTCCGCTGCCACGAGCAAGGTCACCTCACACTAGATCAGGCTGTTCAGAGCCTCACCCAGCCTGGTCTTAAACACCTCCAGGAATGAGGCTTCCACCACCTCCCTGGGCAACCCCTTCCAGGCTCTCACCACCCTCACAGTGAAGAACGGAAGGTCTGAGCTTCCAGAACGCAGCTAGACAGAAAGACAAAACTAAGGCTCGGAAAGCCAACAGGGCACTCCCCTAACTTAACCGAAGCCGTGGAAAGCTGGGATTGGGCGGCTGCGAGTGGCACTAACGCGCTTTTTCGGGCAGCGCGCAGGCTGCCGGGGTGCCAAGGGCTCGGCTGCAACGCAGAGATGCCTCCGGGCCCCCTTTCCGAGCGCCTCTTTATTCACCTGCCTGCCGCCAGCCAAGAGAACGCAGCAGGCTGCAGGGTCCAAGCTCTCAGCCTGCGGCGCCCGGCAGGCCGCTCCAGCCCCGCCGCCGCCGTGCCGAAGCTACCCCACCCCCGGCAGCAAAATGAAGCACGGAAAGGCCTCGGCGGCCGCCAGCTCCGAGGCCCTGCAGCGCCTATAACCGGTCAAAACTCGCCGTTCCCCACCGGCTCGCTTCCGTTCGCCGTTACGCCGCGGGCCCCTCCGCGGGCAGCCCAGACCGCAGCTGCTTCTAAGGCCTCGCTGCGGCTCGGTGGGCGTTGGGCAGCCCGGCGGGCAAGCGGGGCCGGGCCCAGAGGGGTCCCTCGCGGGGGTAACGGAGGGCGCCGCCTGCCCCCGCCGCCATTTTGTGCGCGTGTGTGTCCCCCCCCTCAGCCCCCGCTGCGCCACACAGGGCCGAGGGGCGGCCAAGCTCCTCCCTCCGGCGGGGAGCTAGCGAAGGGGCGCGACTCGCGGCCGCCCTTCGCTAACGCTTCCTTGGCGAGGCTTTCCCCACCGGCTTGCCCGCCGCTGATCTCCCCGCGGCGCGCCGAAAGCAGGCGGGCCGAGGCAGCGGCGGAGACGGAGCTTCCAGGAGGCAGAAGCGCGCAGGGCGGCTGCGCGCCGAGGGGCCCAGCGCGGCTGCGCAGAGCACGCGGGCGGGCGGCGCAGGCGCAATGAGCCTCGGGAAGCCCAGGAGGGCGGAACCGCGGCGTGAGGCAGCCTCGTTAGGGGAGCTGCGCATGCGCGCCCCCAGGGGGCGCCAGCTCCTTCCCTCGCCGCAGAGCATGCTGGGAGCGCGGGGCCCGGGGAGCCGCCGAGGGGAACTGGGCTGGGATGGGCTGCGGGAGGCCAACCCTGGGTCCAGCACGGCCAGGAGTGGGATACTGCCCGCTGATCCATGGAGCCAAAGGGGGAGCAGAACAGCAAACCCACTGCTCACTGATCCATGGAGCCACAGCGGGAACAGGACATCGAACCCACTGCTCACTGATCCTTGGAGCCAAAGGGGGAACAGGACATCGAACCCACTGCTCACTGATCCTTGGAGCCAAAGGGGGAACAGGACATCGAACCCACTGCTCACTGATCCTTGGAGCCAAAGGGGGAGCAGAACAGCAAACCCACTGCTCACTGATCCTTGGAGCCAAAGGGGGAACAGGACATCGAACCCACTGCTCACTGATCCTTGGAGCCAAAGTGGGAACAGGACATCGAACCCACTGCTCACTGGTCCTTGGAGCCAAAGCGGGAGCAGAACAGCAAACCCACTGCTCACTGATCCTTGGAGCCAAAGGGGGAACAGGACATCGAACCCACTGCTCACTGATCCTTGGAGCCAAAGTGGGAACAGGACATCGAACCCACTGCTCACTGGTCCTTGGAGCCAAAGCGGGAGCAGAACAGCAAACCCACTGCTCACTGATCCTTGGAGCCAAAGGGGGAACAGGACATCGAACCCACTGCTCACTGATCCTTGGAGCCAAAGTGGGAACAGGACATCGAACCCACTGCTCACTGGTCCTTGGAGCCAAAGCGGGAGCAGAACAGCAAACCCACTGCTCACTGATCCATGGAGCCAAAGGGGGAACAGGACATCGAACCCACTGCTCACTGATCCTTGGAGCCACAGTGGGAACAGGACATCGAACCCACTGCTCACTGGTCCTTGGAGCCAAAGCGGGAGCAGAACAGCAAACCCACTGCTCACTGATCCATGGAGCCAAAGGGGGAACAGGACATCGAACCCACTGCTCACTGATCCTTGGAGCCAAAGGGGGAACAGGACATCGAACCCACTGCTCACTGATCCATGGAGCCAAAGGGGGAGCAGAACAGCAAACCCACTGCTCACTGATCCATGGAGCCAAAGTGGGAACAGGACATCGAACCCACTGCTCACTGATCCTTGGAGCCAAAGGGGGAACAGGACATCGAACCCACTGCTGACTAATCTGTGGATGCAAAGGCCTGCAAAGGCTCCATCCAGACAAGGAGACTCCACAACCTCTCTGGGCAGCCTGTGCCACTGCTCTGGGACCCACACAGGCAAGAAGTTGCCTCTTGTCTTGAGCTGCAACCTCCTGTGCTGGGGCACTTTGCTCCTCCCTGCTCTGCTGGCACTTGCAGCCCCGCGACAGCCAGGAGCGTCCCCAGCAGATGGAGCTGGAGGAGCTGCTGCCAGGCTGCGATCCTGCATCTTCGATGGGGACAGGGCAGGGGACGAGCAGCTCTGTGCCTCTGATGGGGACGGGGCAGGGGACGAGCAGCTCTGTGCCTCTGATGGGGACAGGACAGGGGACGAGCAGCTCTGTCCCTCTGATGGGACAGGGCAGGGGAGGAGCAGCTCTGTGCCT
>VWZI01012597.1:145608-157492 GCA_013396835.1 Psilopogon haemacephalus
GGGACGAGCGCGCTCTTGGAGGCCAACCAATCCCAAGGCGAGGAGGTGGATAGGAATATCCAATCAGATGGCCGCGGCGTGGGCGGGACCGCAAGCCGGAGTGACAGCGGGCTGGTGCAATAGGAACACGCTGGCGTCCCCCTTCCACTCAACCGGGGACGGAGCTCAGAGTAAGGGGGCGGAGCTATGTAGAAGAGCTGACCAATGGGGTGACAAGCTCGGGTAGGGCGGGGCGAGTGGGCGTGTCCCCGCCGCGGCGGGGTCTGGCGGCGGCGGCGGCGGCAGCGGAGGGCACCGGCCCGACCCGGCCCGCAGGTACGGGGAGGGGGCTCTGGGGTGCAGCCCCTTGGCCGGGCCTCTGCAGCCCACTGGCCTCTCGGGGCGAACACACGTGGGCAGGGGGCTGGTGGGGGCCTCCGGTGGGCACAGGCTGGGCGGGCCCCAGCTCGGCTGGAGTTAAAGCACCACTGGTCGACGCTTGTGGGTCTCGACCCGGTCCTGGCCGCGGTCATAGGTCTGGAACCAGTATCGATCCAGGCGACACTCTCAGGTGCCCACCCGATCCCGCTCAGGGCGACGCTCGTAGGTGCCGACCTGGAGCCGGTCTGGGTGACACTCGCAGGTCCCGACTCGGTGCCGATCTGAGCGATGCTCCCATCGCCAATCCGGACCTGGACGACACTCGTAGGTACTGTCCCAGCCTCGGTCTCAGCTCGGCCGACGCTCGTAGGTCTTGACCCGGGCCCTGCCTTGTCCCAGCTGCACCTCACATCTCAGCCACGTCTCAAGGCAGCGCAACCCTGAGGATCCGGCAGGCCTCATCTGGGCTCCCCGGTGGAGGCTCTTGACACAGCCCCTAGACCTCCGAACCCACCCCCGAAGTAACAACAGCCTCGGTCTCTCTAAACAGGCCCCAGGCTCCTCTGTGCATGGTCCAGAGCCCTGGGGCACGGTCAGAGGGGCATGTCCCCAGGCCCACCGACCCAGCCTGCGGGGAGCAGATGTGTCCAGCAGAGAGCCACGGGGCAGGAGCCCCAACCCTTCTGCCATGCTATGATGCCATAGCTCCAAGAGGCACCCCCGGCACACAGGCAGGCAGCCTGAGGAGTTCTCTTTGCCAGCTGCAGCAACTGAAAGCTGCTTTCTCCAATTCACTCCCTAAAAACCAGCCCAGAGTTGGCCGTGGAGATGGAGCTCCAGGGTGGGCTTGGGCTGGGAGGAGGTTGCCCTCCCCGCTCCGGACCAGCCAGCCCACACCAGCCGTGTTTACAGGGGAGGACATTGGCGAGGCTCAGCGTGGCACAGCCAGCTCCTGGCATGTGCCCTTCAGGTGTTCTGTTTCGTGCTGGCTTGTCAGGTTTCAGGCTGGCATGCAGCGACAGGTCAGATGCTGCTCCAGGAGCGCCGCGGACGGGCAGGGAAAGTGCTGCCCGCGTCCGACGCGCCGAGGGATTGATTGCTGAGATGCGCTGCGGGATCCCAGCCACAGCCCTCGACACACAGCCTCTGGGACAGGCTACACGAAGCCATCAGTCGCAGGGGTTTGGTTCCTAAGAGCCAAAAAAAAAAGTGCGTTAGGATCGCATGAGGAGCGGCTGAAGGAGCTGGGGGTGGTTAGCGTGAGGAAGAGGAGGCTGAGGGCAGAGCTCATTGCTGTCTACAACAAGGGACATTATAGAGAGGCTGCTGCTGGGCTCTGCTCACAGGTAACTGGAGACAGAACAAGGGGGAATGGCCTCAAGCCGAGGCTGGGGAGGTTTGGATTGGACGTTAGGGAAAAGTTTTTAATGCAGAGGGTGATCAGGGACTGGAATGAGCTGCCCAGGGAGGTGCTGGAGTCACCCACGCTGGTGGTGTTTGAGGGTGGTTTGGATGTGGTGCTTGGGGATAGCTTGAGCTGGAGTATCTGGTCCTGCTGTGTCAGGGGGAGTTGGACTGGGTGAGCTCTTTGGGTCCCTTCCAACCCCTGACATCCTTTGAGCCTGTAACATGGTTGAAGGTGAATCTTGCAGAGTAGGGTTCTAGGTTGGGCTTGGTGATCCTGAGGGGCTTTTCTGTGGTGCTGTGTGGAAAAGGTCCATTTTTTTCTTCCTATGTTAAAGAATTCTGTGAGTTTCCCCTCCGAAGAGCTCCTGCCCAGCAGGTGGAGGGGACAGTCATGAGCCTGGAGAAGAAAAGGCTTCAGGGAGACCTTTTGGTGGCCTTTCAGTGCTTGAAGGTGCCGATCAGAAAGCTGGGGACAAGCTCTGGTTGTGAGGAAGACGAGGGGTGATGGTTTGAAACTAAAAGAGAGGAGAGAAGGAAGAAATTTCAACTTTGAAAGGTGGTGAGGCCCTGGACTGAGTTGCTTCATCCCTGGAAACATTCCAGGTCAGGTTGTTTGGAGCTGTGAAGTAACCTGCTCTAGCTGCAGACATCCCTGCTGGCTGCGGGGGTGCTGCACTCCATGTCCTTTAAAGGTTCCTTCCAACCCAAACCATTCCCTGGCTCCAAAAGAAGAGGCAGGCAGTGTGTGCCTGAGGTGAACACGTGTCCTCACAGGATTCCCTACTTGGCATGGGCAGCAGCTACCAGCCCTGAGCAGGCAGATGCTGTCTGTGAGCTTGCCCATAGCTGGACTTCCATGCAAACTTCACAGGATGTCAGGGGTTGGAAGGGACCCAAACAAGTCACAGAGTCCAACCCCCCTGCCACAGCAGGACCAGACAATCCAGCTCAGGGCACACAGCAACACATCCAAACAGAGTCTGCAAAGGCTCCAGCCAAGGAGACTCCACAACCTCTCTGGGCAGCCTGTGCCACTGCTCTGGGACCCACACAGGCAAGAAGTTGCCTCTTGTGTTGAGCTTCAACCTCCTGTGCTGCAGCTTCCATCCATTGCTCCTTGGCCTATGGCAGGGAGCAGTGAGCAGAGCCTGTCCCCCCTCTCCTGACCCCCAGCCCTCACAGATTTACAAACATTGATCCAATCCTCTCTGAGTCTTCTCTTCTGCAGACTAAACAGCCCCAGCTCCATCAGCATCTCCTCCCCAGGCACACTCTACAGTCGTGTGTGCCCCCCCCCACGCCACGCCCAGCTACCATCCCCCAGATACTTTTAAGCACTTCCAAGTGCTTGCCCCACAGGGGAAGGTTGGAGTTGAGAAGCAGGCTGCTTCTTCCTCCTCCCCCGACGCTGCAGTTCGGCTTCCCCTCGCAGGCGGCTGCGGGACGGTGAGGTGAGACCCTTGGCTGCTCCCCTCGGGCTCATCCATCGCTCACGGCTGCGCCGTGCCCCGGGCACCGCAGGACACTGCCCGCCCCCGGAGCTGGCACCGCCGCAGCCCTCTCCCCGCTGCTGATGTGCCCCGTGCTCATCTTGTCAGCAGCTGAAATCCAGGCTGCTGAAAGGCAGCCAGCCCGCAGCCTGCTCTTCTTTGGTGTTGACAGGGCATGCTTTCTGCCAGGCTTTGGTGGGGCTGCAGCCTGCTGCTGAGCCCTGGCAGCTGCCACCCTGCTCCTACCAGCGGTGCACGGTTGAAGGATGGAGCAGGAGGAGCCGAGGTGAGCTCCCAAAAACAGGGAGGTGGAGCTGGCCCAGCCCTCTCAGCCTTGCTTCTTGTCCTTGTCCCCATTCAGAGTGGCAGGGCAACTGGAGCACTGCCTGGGGAGGAAAGGCTGAGGGACCTGGGGCTGCTTAGGCTGCAGAAGAGAAGACTGAGAAGGGATCTAATCAAAAGTTCTAAATCTGTGAGGGCTGGGGGACAGGAGTGGGGGGACAGGCTCTGCTCACTGCTCCCTGCCATAGGCCAAGGAGCAATGGATGGAAGCTGCAGCACAGGAGGTTGCAGCTCAAGACAAGAGGCAACTTCTTGCCTGTGTGGGTCCCAGAGCAGTGGCACAGGCTGCCCAGAGAGGTTGTGGAGTCTCCTTGGCTGTAGCCTTTGCAGACTCTGTCTGGATGTGTTGCTGTGTGCCCTGAGCTGGATTGTCTGGTCCTGCTGTGACAGGGGGTTTAGACTGGATGAGCTCTTTGGATCCCTTCCAACCCCTGAGATCCTGTGAGCCTAGGATGGCTTGGGGTGGGGGGGGAGGGAAGCATCCAGTAGCAGGTGAGGCCAAGCCCCAGCTGTGTGTGCAGGAAACCCTCGAGGTGCTTGGTAAGTGCCTCCTGTGCATGCAGAGCTCAAGCTGCTTCTGCAGAGCCAGAAAGTCAAAGCATTCAGTTTGCTGCCCTCACCTCTGCTTCCCACTGCTGCAGAAATTGCTCCCCTGAGTTTTTCTGGTTCCTCTTGGATTCCTACCTGAAGGGAGGTTGTAGCCAGGTGGGGTTGGTCTCTTCTCCCAGGCAAGCAGCAGCAGAATGAGAGGACACAGTCTCAAGTTGTGCCAGGGCAGGTTCAGGCTGGATGTTAGGAGGAAGTTGTGCACAGAGAGTGATTGGCATTGGAATGGGCTGCCCGGGGAGGTGGTGGAGTCTCCATCCCTGGAGGTGTTCAAGACAAGCCTGGATGGGGCCATGGTCTGGTTGATTGGCTAGGGCTGGGTGCTAGGTTGGGCTGGATGAGCTTGGAGCTCTCTTCCAACCTGGCTGATTCCATGATTCCCTGCCTTGCCCTGTATGTGCTCCAGGAAGCATCTCCTACCTCCCATCAAGTTTCCCCTCCACCACTGCTTGGGCAGCTGGAAGGTGCTGCCTGATGGATGGATGCTCTGCCCAACACCTTCCTGCTCCCAGCCAGCTCCTCGCTGGGCAACGGTGCTGCTTGCTGGGCTGCAGAATCCCAGCCTGAATCCGGGTGAGCAGCAGGACTTGTCTGTGAGCTGCTGGCTCTGTCCTCTCGGAGATTAAAAGTAGCTGGAGGAGGAGGAGGAGGAGGAGGATGCAGCTTCAGGAAGCGCTGGAAATGAGCGTTTCTCGGGCGCAGCTCAGCCAAGGTGTTGGCCGTTTCTGGTTGCTTTCAGCACGCCGAGGGGGATCTGCCGGCGCTGGGCTTGATGCGGCTGAGCAAATCGGGGCTGTATGGATGCTGCCGAAAATAGTGCAGGATGAGATTATCCCCCGGATTGGCGGTGGAAATAGGATGCAGCTCCTCGGCAACTACTGACGGAGCTCAAAATGGAAAAAGCTTCACATCTGCTGCGGGCTGCAAGCAGGGACTAAACCCACCCCCCAGCAGCCCACAAGCCAGAGGGGGAAGCACCAGGAGGGCAGCCCAATGTTACAAGTCACAAAATGTTAGGGGCTGGAAAGGACCTCAAAAGATCTTCCAGTCCAGCCCCCCTGCACAGCAGGATCATCTCTTTCTTTTTCTTTCTTACAGTCTAGTTTTCTTTTTGTTTTAAACCCACTTTCCCCTCATCTTCCTCCTCTCCATCTCCTCCTTTCTTCTTCTTTCTCCTCCTTCCCCCTTGTCTTCCTCCTCTCCATCTTCTCTTTTCTTCTTTCTCCTCCATCCCCCTTGTCTTCCTCCCCTCCATCTTCTCTTTTCTTCTTTCTCCTCCTTCCCCCTTGTCTTCCTCCCCTCCATCTTCTCTTTTCTTCTTTCTCCTCCTTCCCCCTTGTCTTCCTCCCCTCCATCTTCTCTTTTCTTCTTTCTCCTCCTTCCCCCTTGTCTTCCTCCCCTCCATCTTCTCTTTTCTTCTTTCTCCTCCTTCCCCCTTGTCTTCCTCCCCTCCATCTTCTTCCTTTTCATCTCTTCTTTCTTCTGTCTTCTTCCTTTCTGTCTTCTCTTTTCCCTATCTTCCTTCCCTCCATCTCCTCTTTCCCCCATCCTCCTCCTTTCCTCTCCATCTTTTTTCTCCCCATGTTGCTGCTTTCTTCTCCACCTCCTTCCTTTTCCCCATTTTCCTCTTTTCCACTACACTTACGCAGCAGCAGCAGCAGCAGCAGCAGCAGCAGCAGCAGCAGCAGCAGCAGCAGCAGCAGCAGCAGCAGCAGCAGCAGCAGCAGCAGCAGCAGCACCTCCCCTTCCTCATCCTATCTGTCCTTTTCCCACCCCACCCTGCACTTTCCCCTTTTATCCCCCAAACCCTCAGCACCTGCTGTTGGAGCCTCCTCCCACCCCAGCTGTGGCCACTTTACCCTCCCTGCCCACTCCCCTTTTTAATGGGCCCCGGGACAGGCAGAAGCCTCAAGTTTGCCCAACTGGGCAGAGGATCCTCCTCCAGTTCCTGACTGGTGAGTGCCTGTGGTGCACACTGGGTGGCTGGTGGAGGTACTCAAAAAGGCCGGGGGGCCTGCTGGCCCCCCGGCTAGGTAGGGCTAGGCTCAAAGATTGCTCTGACATTGCTTACTGGTGCTGGCTGTGCCTCCTCACTCAGGCTGAGCTCCTCTCTCTTTAGCTGCTTTGTTTTGCTCACTTGTGTTGAGCTGAAGTGCTTGGCTGAGCTGCAGCTCCTGAGGCAGTAGCACTGCGTTGTCACAAGATTGAGCCTCTAAGGTCATCAAGTCCAGGCTAACCTGGGAGACTTAAAGTCCTTTAATTACAGAGAGCTGAGAAACAGTAGGCAACTCCTCCAGGTCTGCAGTAGCCTTGGTGCTGGGGAATCCCAGAACCTCAGCCTAGTGGGCAGTGGAAGGAAGCTCCTTCTCCAGCCTTCACTGGGAGACCTCCACTATCCCTCACCCACAGAGTGCTCTGAAGCCCTCACTCCAACCCTGACCAGAAGCCCAGAAGGGTTCCACACTGGGCCGAGGAAGGGAGGAGAGGGCTGGCTGGTTTTGCAGGCCACTTCTCAAGCACTGTGAAAGCAGCAATTAGCACGGGGCAGCTCCTCAGCCTCATTTCCCAAGGGATCCTGCTGCTCCCCTTTCAGGTCCATCTGGTTCCAAAGCCCTTGCTCCTTCTTCCACCACCTTCTCCTCTTGCCTCACACAGTAAACACAACCATTACCTTTCTCTAATCTCCACCTGCAAGCTAAGGGCTCTGCTCTCTGGAGGCCCAAGCCACTCTTTTTATCTCCCAGACACTTTTTTTTATCCCCCAGTAGCCCTGTGGGTTTCCCTCCAGTAGCCCTGAGCCTTGCCAGCTGCCCCATATGTCACTTGTGATCTTCTCCCTGTCTGTGCTTCCAGCTGGGTCTCACCAGGGAACCCAGAGTCTGGCTTTTTTTCTGCCAGGCTGCAATCCAGCTTCAGCCCAGCCCATGCTTCATCACCACCCTGATGTCTTTCAAGTCTGTTTTTAGCCCCTCATCCCCACCCCAAGCTTCTCCTTTCCATTTTACTGGTGCAATGGGTTTGATGCTAGGCTCTCCAGTTCAGTGAAACAGGGAACTGCTGGAGAGAGCCTGGCAGAGTCTGCAAAGCTCCTGAGGGGCCTGGAAGCAGCTCTGTGAGGAGCAAAGGCTGAGAGTCTGGAGAAGAGCAGCCCCAGAGGGGAGCTGATCAGTGCTGATCAATAACTAAAGGCTGGGGGACAAGAGGATGGAGCCAAACTCTTGTCAGTGGTGCCCAGGGCAAGGGACAGTGGGCACAAAGTGGAACCCAGGAGGTGCCATCTGAACAGGAGGAGAAACTTATTTGTTGTGAGGGTGCTGGAGCCCTGGAGCAGGCTGCCCAGAGAGGTTGTGGAGTCTCCTTCAAGGTCACTCCTTGAGTTCTGAGGAGTTGGGAGCCTCTTGCTCCTGCCCTGCAGCTTTGAAGGGCAGAGATTCCAGCCCTCCCCAGCCATTGTGCTGCTGGGCAAGCTGCTGTAGATGCCTCTGAGGTCCCTTCCAACCTCCCCATGCTGGGATTCTCTGTGACCCTGTTGAAGCCAGAGTGCAGCTGGGGTAAGAATGCTGGTGGCAGGGGGCAGAGGATGCAGCACCAACCTCCCATCCGTGCAGCTGAGCACTGGCAGGGCAGGCAGGAGGAAGAGAAGCTGTCAAAGGGAAGAGAAGGGCTTAGGGCTTTGCTCTGGAGCCTGGGTGGGTTGTCCTGCAGGCTGTCTGCACACAGGCTGATTCCCAAAGCTATTTATAGAGCAGGAGCCTGAGCCTGAGCCTGAGCCAGCCAACCTCCTGCAGCACCCAACCCGCCCGAGCAGCCTCTGCTGAGGTTTGGGCTCTGGCCACGCAGCCTGGGAGGGTGAGGAGGGACCATATGTCCCTCTGCTTGAGCCAAGCAGGCAGCTGTGCTCTGTCCTTCTTGCCTGGTGCCGACTTCTTAACCCTTTGGAGGTGAGGAGGAGGAAGGTGGCTCCAGCCATGCTTGGCCTGAGGCAGGGATGCTCCCGGGAGCCAGCCAGGGGTGAAGCCTGGGGAGGGTTTTGCCTCCCAGGAGCTCCTCAGGCTTGCTGCAGCTGACTCCAGGTTCTTCTGCCATGTGCTGTCTGCTTGGATGAGGTCAGGAAATGGTCTGCTGGAGAGCAGAGGCCCATGTGTGTCCTCCTGGGGTGTCCAAGTGCACTGTCTGGATTATTAATAACTCTGCTTTGAGTTACTCCAGTGCAGGAGCCCAAAGCATTCCTGCTTGGAGCCTCTCCTGCCTGCACTCTCTCCCCTCCCATTCCAACCACAGTGTGACCTCATTGTCTGCCACCTCTTGTGCCATGAAGCTTCTGCCCTTCTTGCATCAGCAAGAGCCTGGCCAGCAGGACCAGGGCAGGGCTTGTCCCTCCCTGGACTCAGCACTGCTGAGGTCACTCCTTGGGTTCTGAGGAGTTGGGAGCCTCTTGCTTCTGCCCTGCAGCTTTGAAGGGCAGGTGACACTCACAGGGGGGAGCAGAATGGTGCCACCTCCTGCAGAGGGGTCAGGGCTTCAGTGCCATGTCCACACAGAGCCATGTGCAGGAGCAGCCTGTCCTCTCCAGATGGCAGTGTCAAGATGGTGATGCTGTGTTGCCATCTTCCTGAGCCATCCACGCTGATTAGTTTGCCCTCTCCAAATCACTTGGACTAATTAATTAGCATTGCTGATTATTTGCAGCTCAGCAGAGCCAGGACCACCTGGTAGGCCCAGCTGGGGTTGGGTCCTGCAGCCTTGGAGCATCATGGCTGGACTGAATGACCTTCAGGATCTTTCCTGGTTTAGTGCCTTTAAGCATCACCCAAATACCAGACTGAGGCTAAATTTCCATCCCCCACCTCATCTTTTCCCATACTTTTTCCTTGCCAGGCTGCTCTTCCAGCCCCAGGTGAGTGTGGGAGCACTGAGGATGATGAAGATGGCTTTTAAGGACTAGTGGGGACCTCCCAGGTTGCCTCCATGCTGCAGCTCCTCAGGATCCATGTTCTGGCTCTGGCTGTGCAGCTCTCAGGAGGTGCTTTGTGTTCTCTGGATGCCTTTTCTGAGCTCTCAGCCTCCAGGCTGAGGAGTTTGGTTTTTTGGTTTTTTTTTCCCCCACAGCCTACATAATCTTCCAGGGGAAAAGAGGAACAGATCCAAGGAGCTTTCAGACTTTGCATTAATCTGAGTGTCGCTGGTGAGCCCTGAGCTTGCTGCGGCTTCTCTGGCTCCCTGGCTGCTGGGTTGGAGCATCAACAGGCTGCTGTGGTGACTCACAGCAATGACATGCAGAGCAAAGCACACACAGCCAGGCTGCAAAATGTGCTCTGCCAGGCTGCTTTGCCAGGCAGGGATGGTTCTGCACAGCTAGGGCTGCTGCCAGGGGCTGCTGGAACACTCTGAGCACTGACTCGGGGGGCAGAAACCACCATTCTGGATCCTTCAGGGGCAGCTGGTGGGGTGTGGATGTTAAGGGAGAAGTTCTTCCCAGCAAGAGTGATTGGCATTGGGATGGGTAGTGGAATCCCCATCCCTGGAGGTGTTTAAGAGGAGGCTGCATGAGGCACTTAGTGCCATGGGTTAGGTAATAAGAAGGGTTGGGTGATAGGTTGAGTGCCATGGGTTGGACAATGAGAAGGGTTAGGTGCTAGGTTGAGTGCCATGGGTTGGACAATGAGCAGGGTTAGGTGCTAGGTTGAGTGCCATGGGTTGGACAATGAGCAGGGTTAGGTGCTAGGTTGAGTGCCATGGGTTGGACAATGAGCAGGGTTAGGTGCTAGGTTGAGTGCCATGGGTTGGACAATGAGCAGGGTTAGGTGCTAGGTTGAGTGCCATGGGTTGGACAATGAGCAGGGTTAGGTGCTAGGTTGAGTGCCATGGGTTGGACAATGAGCAGGGTTAGGTGCTAGGTTGAGTGCCATGGGTTGGACAATGAGCAGGGTTAGGTGCTAGGTTGAGTGCCATGGGTTGGACAATGAGCAGGGTTAGGTGCTAGGTTGAGTGCCATGGGTTGGACAATGAGCAGGGTTAGGTGCTAGGTTGAGTGCCATGGGTTGGACAATGAGCAGGGTTAGGTGCTAGGTTGAGTGCCATGGGTTGGACAATGAGCAGGGTTAGGTGCTAGGTTGAGTGCCATGGGTTGGACAATGAGCAGGGTTAGGTGCTAGGTTGAGTGCCATGGGTTGGACAATGAGCAGGGTTAGGTGCTAGGTTGAGTGCCATGGGTTGGACAATGAGCAGGGTTAGGTGCTAGGTTGAGTGCCATGGGTTGGACAATGAGCAGGGTTAGGTGCTAGGTTGAGTGCCATGGGTTGGACAATGAGCAGGGTTAGGTGCTAGGTTGAGTGCCATGGGTTGGACAATGAGCAGGGTTAGGTGCTAGGTTGAGTGCCATGGGTTGGACAATGAGCAGGGTTAGGTGCTAGGTTGAGTGCCATGGGTTGGACAATGAGCAGGGTTAGGTGCTAGGTTGAGTGCCATGGGTTGGACAATGAGCAGGGTTAGGTGCTAGGTTGAGTGCCATGGGTTGGACAATGAGCAGGGTTAGGTGCTAGGTTGAGTGCCATGGGTTGGACAATGAGCAGGGTTAGGTGCTAGGTTGAGTGCCATGGGTTGGACAATGAGCAGGGTTAGGTGCTAGGTTGAGTGCCATGGGTTGGACAATGAGCAGGGTTAGGTGCTAGGTTGAGTGCCATGGGTTGGACAATGAGCAGGGTTAGGTGCTAGGTTGAGTGCCATGGGTTGGACAATGAGCAGGGTTAGGTGCTAGGTTGAGTGCCATGGGTTGGACAATGAGCAGGGTTAGGTGCTAGGTTGAGTGCCATGGGTTGGACAATGAGCAGGGTTAGGTGCTAGGTTGAGTGCCATGGGTTGGACAATGAGCAGGGTTAGGTGCTAGGTTGAGTGCCATGGGTTGGACAATGAGCAGGGTTAGGTGCTAGGTTGAGTGCCATGGGTTGGACAATGAGCAGGGTTAGGTGCTAGGTTGAGTGCCATGGGTTGGACAATGAGCAGGGTTAGGTGCTAGGTTGAGTGCCATGGGTTGGACAATGAGCAGGGTTAGGTGCTAGGTTGAGTGCCATGGGTTGGACAATGAGCAGGGTTAGGTGCTAGGTTGAGTGCCATGGGTTGGACAATGAGCAGGGTTAGGTGCTAGGTTGAGTGCCATGGGTTGGACAATGAGCAGGGTTAGGTGCTAGGTTGAGTGCCATGGGTTGGACAATGAGCAGGGTTAGGTGCTAGGTTGAGTGCCATGGGTTGGACAATGAGCAGGGTTAGGTGCTAGGTTGAGTGCCATGGGTTGGACAATGAGCAGGGTTAGGTGCTAGGTTGAGTGCCATGGGTTGGACAATGAGCAGGGTTAGGTGCTAGGTTGAGTGCCATGGGTTGGACAATGAGCAGGGTTAGGTGCTAGGTTGAGTGCCATGGGTTGGACAATGAGCAGGGTTAGGTGCTAGGTTGAGTGCCATGGGTTGGACAATGAGAAGGGTTAGGTGCTAGGTTGAGTGCCATGGGTTGGTTACTGAGAAGGGTTAGGTGGTAGATTGAGTGCCATGGGTTGGACAGTGAGAAGGGTTAGGTGCTAGGTTGAGTGCCATGGGTTGGTTACGGAGCAGGGTTAGGTGCTAGGTTGAGTGCCATGGGTTGGACAATGAGCAGGGTTAGGTGCTAGGTTGAGTGCCATGGGTTGG
>VWZI01012598.1:0-15576 GCA_013396835.1 Psilopogon haemacephalus
AGACCTTGTGAATAGTCCCTCCCCAGACCTCCTGTAGGCCCCCTTTAGATATTGAAAGGCTACTGAAAGGTCTCCTCAAAGCCTTCTCTTCTCCAGGCTGAAAAGCCCCAACTCTCATAGCCTGTTCTCATAGCAGAGGTGCTCCAGCCCTCTGATCATCTTTGTGGCCCTCCTCTGGACTTCTTCCACAGTTCCACATCTTTCTTGTGTTGGGGGCTCCAGAACTGCATGCAGTACTCCCGGTGGCGTCTGATGAGAGCAGAGTAAAGGGGGAGAATCCCCTCCCTTGTCCTGCTGGTCGCACTGCTCTTGATGCAGCCCAGGACACAGTTGCTGTCTGGGCTGGATGTGCCAGCTCATGTTGAGCCTTTCATCAACCCAGACCCCCAGGTCCTTTTCCTCAGGGCTGCTCTCCAGCCATTCGTCACCCAGCCTGGAAGTGAATCATTCCCATATACTAGTTATTGAAGTTCCAGAGTATAAAAGAATAGCTGTTACACTTAAGTCAACTATTCAGACATGACTTACGAAATCCTAAGCGCAGATCATGAGCTGAAGCTTTCACAAAAGAGAACTAAGCACGTGTCAATCCATTCCTCTGCAGCTGTGTAACTCAGGGACATCATGAATTACTGCATACTGCCAAGACTGTACAGAGGCCACCAGTTCTCATTCATTATGATAATCGTAGCCATCTGTGGAATTTCATTATGCAAAATGGCAACCTTCAGCTCTTGAACAAAGTATCATCCAGCCTTCAAAAGAATGCATTTAAGCTGGTCTTCACAAGCATTCTGCATTAAAAAATAACATAAATTTATATATTCCATTCAAATCAGCACAAATACAGTGATGGATTTTTCAACAGTAATAAAATTCAAACAACTTACCAACACAATTCTTTCCAGAAGAATCAGGCTGGTAGCCACTGTTACAGTTGGCAACGAAAGCTGCCACGTAAGTTTTCACAAACTCCATTAGAGCAAATATCAGCATCCAGCGCACACTCATTAATATCTGTATTAACACAACACAGAACATAATCAGATACTGAGAGATCTAAAAACCTGACCTTGCAATGTATATGGACAACATCCGACTCTCTGGATGCTGGAGTGGTCTTTCAGAGCAAGGTTATAGCAAAGGTGCACCAGAAAGCTGAAAGAAGTGATTGTTCCCTTCTGTTTGACACTAGTGAGGCCCAGTGTAGAATACAATGTCAATTTGGGCCACTTTATGAGGTTCACACAGGTTCATCCCTGTAGTCTGTCAAGGTCTCTCTGGATGGTATCCCTCACCTCTAGCAAATCAACCGCACCACCCAGCTTGGTGTCATATGCAAACTTGCTAAGATGTCAATGTCACTATCAATGTCACTGATAAAGACATTAAATGGTATTGGTCCCAGTACAGACCCCTGGGAGGCATCACTTGTTACTGGCTTTCTCTTGGATGTTGAATCATCAATTGTAACTCTATCCATATGACCATCCAGCCAATTCTTTATCTGTCTATCAGTCCATATATCAAACACATCTATCTCAAATTCAGTGTAGAGAGAACAATGTTGTGGAAGGCCATATCAAAGGCCTCTCAGAAGTCAAAGTAATTGGTACTGGTAGCTCTCACATTGTCTGCTCCATCTCAGAAGGCCACCAGACCAGTCAAGCACAATTTGTGCTTCATGAAGCCATATTGGTTATCTCCAAACACTTTCCTCTTCCATGTTTGGACATAACTTCCTGGAAGAACTATTGCATGTTCTTATCATGAGCTGAGGTAACTAGTTCTCAGCATCTTCCTTTCCATCCTTTTCTGATAAAGGAAGGTGATGTGCCCTTTTCTGTACTCAGTGGGTATTTTGCCTGACTATTTCAGATATGCTGGAAAGTGACTTAGAAACTACATCTCCTAGTCCCCTCAGGACTCTGGGATGCGTCATGTCAGGTTTGTGTACATTCAGATCTTAAACCTGATGGGAGAGATTATTTTCACCCAGTCTCTACATTGATGCACAGTATCTTGAGAGATATGGGAAGAGTGACCACCAGTGAAAACTCAAACAAAAACCACTGCTGGTTACCTTAGCCTTCTCCATGTCAGCTGTCACTGGTTCTTCTGTCTCATTTATTATGTTTGCATATATTTGCATACGTTTTCTTACAATACTCCTTTTCTGACTAATGTACCTGTAGAACCTTGTTGTATTCTTCCTTGCCAAACTCAGTTTTGTCTGAGCCCTAGTTTTCCTGGTCCTATGCCTCCATATACGGGTAGCATCTGTACATTCTTCTCTGGCTTTCTGTTCCTGGTTCAACTGCCTTATACTTTAGCTTGACCAGGCAGGTCTTCTGCCTTCCTTGTTTGATTTCTTAGATGTGGGAATTGAGAGCTCTTGCAATCTACAGAAATATGCCCTTAGAGATCTGTCAGCTCTGTTCCCTTGTCCCTCAGGGCAGTTTCCCAGGGGTTTCCATTCACTAATTCCTTATACAATTGGCATTTTGTTCTCCTAACATTCAGGGTACTGGCTTTACTCTTCATTTGGCTTACATCCCTCAAGATCATGAGTTCCATCAGAGTGTGGTGACCCAAGGTACCATCCATTTTGACTTCACTTATTAGTCCATTTGTTTTGGTATGAAACAGGTCCACTATAATATTCACCCTCTGGTAAATATGTCTATTCATGTGTTCTGACTCTCTTGAACTGTTTACAACTTGCTGAGATGTTTTTCCAGCAGATGACTGGGCGATTAAGAAAAACATGCAGGATAAGGAGTTGTTTAGCCAGTAAGAGGAAAGATGAGAGGGACATCTAATAGCAGTTTTGCAATCTTAATAGATATAGAGAAGACAGAGCTAGACTCTATTTTGAGATACACAATGACAGAGAAAGACCGAACAGTTAAAGGTTACAGTAGGGGAAACTTTACTGCAGATCAGGAAAAAAGTTCTTACTCATGGGAATCGTTAATCACTAGAATAAGCTGCCCAGAGAATTCTTGGAGATTTTCCAAACTCCATTGGGCCTTGAAAAATCTAATTAAACTTTGAAGTTTCCCCTGTTCTGAGCAGAAGGTTACATTGGATGACATCCAGATAGCTTTTTCAATCTAAATGAACAGGGAACTGCGTGTGTGTAAGAATACCTTGATGAAAAATAATTACCCTGTGCACTCATTGCCTGTGGTTTAAGGATATAGGTAAGAAGTTCTAAATTCTGAGGTAACACAGATACTTTTACCCTGGGCAACCTGTTCCTGGGTTAATAACACAGCAGAAATTACAGCACTTGATGGAAACATCAATTTTTTTTTCAGATTGACCAAATAGAATGCTGAATTTGGACTGGATGATCCTGGAGGTCTTTTCCAACTCAGCTTATTCTATTCTATTCTATTCTATTCTATTCTATTCTATTCTATTCTATTCTATTCTATTCTATTCTATTCTATTCTATTCTATTCTATTCTATTCTATTCTATTCTATTCTATTCTATTCTATTCTATTCTATTCTGTTCTATTTGCTGGAGCACTTCTCCTATGAGGACAGACTGAAAGAGTTGGGGCTGTTCAGTCTTGAGAAGAGGAGGCTCTGAGGTGACCTTATTATGGCCTTCCAGTATCTGTGAAGTGGGTCTACAAAAAAGCTGGGGAGTGACTTTTTAGGATATCAGGGAGTGACAGGAGTAGGGGGAATGGAGCAAAGCTGGAGGTGGGGAGATTCAGACTGGAGGTGAGGAGGAAGTTCTTCACCATGAGCGTGGTGAGACCCTGGAATGGGTTGCCCAGGAAGGTGGTTGAGGCCACATCCCTGGAGGTGTTTAAGGCCAGGCTGGATGAGGCTCTGGCCAGTCTGTCTAGGGTAGGGTGTCCCTGTCCATGGCAGGGGGGTTGGAACTAGAGGATACTTGCGGTCCCTTCCAGCCCTGACTGATTCTATGAGTCTACTGGAGAACTTAACCACAGACTAGTCAAACTGTTCTCTGCTGCTGAGATGATTCTATTAATTTACAGTCCCACAATTTTTTCCAAAATATTTCTATGAACTACAAGAACAGGTACATATTAGCTTTAATATTTTTGCATTTGACAAAAGAGGATTTTTCACTATTAAGTTATTCAGTATTAAGGTGGACCCAGGTGAACCTCACTAGGTTCAACAAGAGCATGTGCGGGGTACTGCACCTGGGCTGGGGGATGAGATGATAGAAAGTAGCTCTGCAGAAAATTACTTGGGCTTGCTGATGGGTGAGAATCATAGAATCACCGAATCAGAGAAGGTGGACATCAGCAGACAGTGTGAGCTTACAGACAAGAAGGCAAATCACATCCTGGGCTGCATTAAGAGGAGCATGGCCAGAAGATCCAAAGAGGTGATTCTGCCACTTTGCTCTGCTCTGGTGAGGCCTTACCCAGAGTACAACGTCCAATATAGGAGCCCTCAATACCAGGACATGGACTTGATGGAGGAGGTCCAGAGGAGGGCCAGGAAAATGATCAGGGTGTTGGAGCATCTTTGCTACAAAAACAGGCTGAGAGAGCTGGGGTTATTCAGCCTGGAGAAAAGAAGGCTTCTGGGACTCCTAACAGTGACCTTCCAGTACCTGAAGGGGGCCTACAAGAAGGATGGATGGAGAGAGACTCTTTACAAAGGCCTGCAGTGATAGGACAATGGCTTCAAACTAGAGAAGATTAGATTTTGATTGAATGTTAGGAACAAGATTTTACCATGAGGGTGGTGGAACAGTGGAACAGGTTGCCCAGGGAGACCATTCTATGATCCTATGACTCTACTTCTTCCCATACAGTAAGCCTATTACTTTAAATAGTTTTCTTTCCAAACCCTTGGAAGAACTGTAGGGGTGCTGGCCTTGTTCTGACTTCACAAAAACCTTGTTTTATACTTGTGCTGCTGAACTTTTTATAAGGAACATTTCCTCATTGAGTTTAGATCATGATTTACATCCACCCAGATATGCATTTGAAAAAAATCATGCTACTCCTGGATTAAACTAAAATCTATGAAATATCTGAAAATTTCGTAACAAATTATGAATTAGGATGATATTTCAGCTTTAAATATATTTTTTGAACAAAAAGTTTTATGTACTTTACTAAACTTCTTTGTACTTTGGGACAAATCACACATGTCACTGGGCTAGCAAGAACAAGAACAAATGTAGTCTTGCACCTGGGAACACATAACCCAGGACAGCATCTCAGACTATGACCTGCCTGGCTGGAGAGCAGCCTTGTGTAAAGGGAGCTGGGGGTCTTGGAGGATAACAAGCTCAGTATGAGTGAACAGTGTGCTACAGTGGCAAAGACCGTAAACAAGATACTGGGTTGCATCAACAAGGGCATTACCAGCAGAGGTAAAGAAGTCATTGTCCTAGTCTAGTCCGAGCTTGCCAGGTCACACCTGGAGAACTGTGTACTGGTCCCTGTTGTACAAAAAAGGATGTGGTCAGGCTGGAAAATGTCCAGAGAGGGGCCATGAGAATGATCTGAGGACTGGATGTCCTGCTGTATGAGGAAAAGGGTGAGAGAACTGGGCTCGTTCAGCCTTGAGAATAGAAGACTTAGGGGAGACTTTATGACCACATATCAGTATATGAAGTGTGACTACAAGGACAATGGAGACTCCCTTTCATAAGGAGTCACATGGAAAAGACAAGAGGCAACGGGCACAAGTTACTCCTGAGAAGATTCCCATTGGAATCTAGAAGGAATTTTTTCACCATAAGAACAGTTAGAGAGTGGAATAATCTCCCCAAAGAAGTTTTGGATTCCCGTACATTAGCTAGTTCTAGGATTCAGCCTACAGTGTGCTTGGCCATCTGATTTAAACTATGCTTTCACCTAGAGCAGTTGGACCAGATGATCATTAGGGTTCCTTCTAACCTGGCATTCTGTGATTTTATGAATTTCATTACTCTATCTTTCCTTATCATATTGTGACTTTGGAAGGTCCAGCCCTTCCTGTTACTTTTTATATTAAGCCAGATTTCAAAGTCTCTGACTTTACCTATATCCAGATTTCTCTCACATAAAGACATGAAGGCTTGTCAATCACAAGTTGTATGAGAGAAGCAGAGACACAGTGAGGGAGTGCGGTAGGGCTAACAATATACATATCAACAAAAAGCTCCACTGATAAAGTGTATTACCACTCTTGATAATGAGAACGCATGAAGAACAAACTAGAACTTTTATTATAGATTGAATGTGAGATATTTTCCTTTAGGAAATTAAATTGGTAAAAATAGTCCCCTAATATAAGCAGTGATAGAAGTAGCCGCAATGGACCTGCACAAGACGTGTATAAAATGCTAGGGTTTTCTTTTGAAACCAAATAGAGGAAATTCAGTTGAGTCATGAACCACTGTGAGATTACAGTCCTTATCAGGCAGCTGGTACAGACCATAACTGGCTTTACAATTTTAATGAGAAATTTTATTTCCCACATACCCGGCAGATCCTCATGATAGGATGCTGTTTGCGTAATGGTATTTTGGTAGGCCACAATATTGCCATACAGATGTTTTTTCTCCATGAGATTTAGATATTCTTCAAATGGAACTGGTATAATTCACTGCAAAGAAAACCAAGAGAACTTACAGATTCTGTGGGTTTCATATTACTTGTAAGTTTGGCAACATGTTAAACTATGAGTTCATAGAGAAGAAAAAATTATGCATATACACTTACAGTCCTGAAAAGAAACAGTTTCCTTTATTATAGTACTATTTTTAAAAGTTATGTAGGCTGTTACTAACTATAATGATCGGAGGCTATCATTCTGTTCCTACTGAACTCTTAGCTTTAATCCTGAGAAGCATAAAAGCCATAGAAATGGAATGTCTAGAAATATTAAATGTACAGTATCTGCTTTAATTTTGCTGTAACTTTATTAACTCATCAGAGAACTATCTAGCAAGAAATCATATTGCTGTGTTCCACCATTCCTTCTTCAACCTGCTCTACTTATTCAACAGCTGTGGCATGTGTTAGCCCTGCTTCTGTCCTGGCTCAGCTATTATTTTAAAAATTGTTTTCTCTGTAGTAATAGAAGGAGCTGGAAGTTTACAGTTCCCAGAACTAAATGCAAGTGATCACTTTCAGGCCTTTTTTTTTTTTAGTAGAAGGTTTTTTAGTAATCTCCCTTCTAACTTTAACTCACCAGAGAATTGATCCCTCCACAGAAACACTCCACTGAACACAGGGTCTGGAGTAAAAAACTCTATTGCTATCCCAGCTGATAGAACATCAACTGCTCCCCGTCATTCCTCAAATGTTGAGAACTCTTATGCCTATTCTAAACAAAACAACTTATAGGTGAAATATTTCAAATGGGTTACTTCTTTTCTCCCATCCTTATCAAGGGTACTGCAAAATGTTGTACAGATCCATTCTGGTCTTTTCTTTAAATGACATTTAACTATGGTATTTTGATAATGAAAATACTAAAGTCAATATATTAATCTTCAGGCAAAAAGCTCTAGTGGAAAGAAAAAATGTAATTCTGAGTGCATATTTTTTAACCTTGAATAATATACATAATAGAAAATGTGAAACATACCTCGTCCATCCACAGTAATACCTATTCCACTGCTACACAGGCCATGGAATTCAGCTACTCAGTTGAAGCAAGAGATATTGGGGAAAAAAGAAAAAGTTCTTTCCAGTGTTTTGCCGTCTTTAATTCTAAACCAAATCCATACCTTCTCTCAAAATAATTTTCTCAAGTTGTACCTAATAAAAAGCCAATGTTCACATGAAATAACTATTCACAGATGACATAACTGAAGATGTCAAGCAGCACCCCACCATGACCTTTCACATATATATAAAGCTGAAATCTGGTAACAAGAATTAGTCAAACCAATTTGTTATAATATTGATAGTACTGTCTCTTTAAATTATTGCTTTCAACCATGCCAGTTTTACTTTATTTCTTCTAAACAGTTTTCTGCTGTATCAGAAAACTACAATGAATGGAAATACTATCTAAGATGCATCGTCTCAGTTCTATACTCAAGAGAGTTCTATAAATCGACCCCTAGATTTATTTGCAGAAGTGATTCTTACAAAATTAAAGAGATTTCTAAAATGAGTATGGGCTGCTCTTTTACAATAGATTGATCTGACTAGGAAATTACAGCATTTACAGTTAGAGAACTCAGGTTATTCTCCTTAAAATGTTGTGACTGATAGTCAAATCAGGGACTCAACCTCATAGCATGCTTGTAATTTTGAATTTTGTCACTGTATGACCAGCTCTAGAACTAAGATCACTTCCAACATTACAATGCATAAAAGCAGAAACAAAACACGAAATACTAGAGTTCTTCTTCAAAGGAGCAGATGTTTTCAGAGTTAGTGTATAATTCTCTTAGGTATCCTGTGCACTTCTCTTCAAGCATGAAATAACTAGCAACCTGATTCAAGTAAGATTTTTTAAAGTTAGTATGTTCACTGTGTTACTTAAAGAAACACAAAATTTTACCTGAGTTTTTAGCAGGGCAGGGGTGACATGGTTCTCCAAAACCATAGTCAGGACTGGAACAGCAACATTCAGACTTCGTCACAGCACCAGGGAAAGAATGGACACACGTCCCTTATTTGATGCCTCCATAGCATGTGCTACGCAGATGAGTATCTAAGAAAGGGCAAGTGAAGAAGTAATTCATTTCTTTAATCTGAGAATGAGGTGTGTGCATACGATTTCAAAAAGAAATTTTTAAAAACTCAGTAATTTTGTCCACAAAAATGGTTACATTGGCTACATCTGCATTGATCTGCTACAATAATCCTGATGGCATCACAGCCAGTTCTCATGGTTTGTTGGCTCTCGGGAGTATTTTCAAAAGCCCTTTTAAACATCCTAAACTAGCATATTGTGTGTGTTTAAAAGTATTCCACAGAGCCAACAAAAATGACCCACACACTAGAACAGCTTTGATAAATACATCAACACATCCACAGGAAATAGAGAATGGCTTTGGTCAGCATGTTATGAATTATTTTTTCCCTTTGAAAACTGCTACAACCATAACGTTGGCATGCAAATCTCTTTCTTACTTCCAAAACAGTTCCTCAGGTAAGGCAGCTCACCAGCAGCCCAGGTCCAGTAATATGGGAAGCTACCTTTCCAAAAGGAGAAGCACTGCCTTCTACTATACTTTAAAATTCTGGTAAGAAATCCAGCTTCTGCAGATTGTTCAGACCAGTGTTTGAGACCAGTGCTGTTTAACATCTTTGCCAGTGACATGGACAGAAGAATCGAGTACACCCTCAGCAAGTTTGCAGATGACACCAAGCTGTGTGGCACAGTCGACTTGCTAGAGGGCAGGGATGGCATCCAGAAGGACCTGGACAGGCTGGAGAGGTGGGCCCAGGCCAAGCTCATGAATTTCAATAAGGCCAAGTGTGTTGGTTTGAGCTAATTGGAAAATTTGTGTGAAAAATTAGACTGCTGCCTGAGAGTGAGAAATTAAACACTGTGTCCCTTCACCCAGTTTTGACTGAGAGAGAAGCAGGTTGTTTTGAGAATGTTCCCAAAACATCCAGATAAGGCAGTGTGCTTGTGCAGTTCAGTCGGCTCTGGGTCGAGCAGGCTTCACCAGCTTCTTTCCTTTGTCTCTCTGCCTTTGAACTAATTCAGAGTAAAATCACTAAAACCATTCATTCCTTCCTGCCACTAATCTTTCTGACCAATCTTCAGCTTATCTGCAGCATCATCAAGTGGTGAGATAAAGCTGGGGGNCAAGAATGAAGTCCTGCACCTGGGTTGGCACAATCCCAAGCACAGCCGCAGGTTGGGTGGCAAATGGCTGGAGAGCAGCCCTGAGGAAAAGGACCTGGGGGTCTGGGTAGATGAAAAGCTCAACATGAGCCTGCAGTGTGTGTGTGCGGCCCAGACAGCAACTGTGTCCTGGGCTGCATCAAAAGCGGCGTGGCCAGCAGGGCAAAGGAGAGGATTCTCCCCCTTTACTCTGCTCTCATCAGACCCCACCTGGAGTACTGTGTGCAGTTCTGGAGCCCCCAACACAAGAAAGATGTGGAACTGTTGGAACAAGTCCAGAGGAGGGCCACAAAGATGATCAGAGGGCTGGAGCACCTCTGCTATGAGAACAGGCTACAAGAGTTGGGGCTTTTCAGCCTGGAGAAGAGAAGGCTTTGAGGAGACCTTTCAGTAGCCTTCCAATATCTAAAGGGGGCCTAGAGGAAGTCTGGGGAGGAACTGTTTACAAGTTCTTGTAATGACAAGACAAGGGGTATATGGGTTTAAGTTGGAAGAGGAGAGATTTAAACTGGATGTTAGGAGGAAGTTTTTTACAGTGAGGGTGGTGAGACACTGGAATGTGTTGCCCAGGGAGGTTGTGGCTGTTCCCTTCCTGGAGATGTTCAAGGTCAGGTTGGATAAGGCCTTGATCAACTTTTTCTAGTGGGAGGTGTCCCTGCCTATGGCAAGGGGTTGGAACTAGATGATCTTTGAGGTCCCTTCCAATCTAAACCACTCTATGATTCTATATGATGTGGCTTTCCTAACAGGTTTTGTATGTAAACTGGTACCACTGTTACATTAGGGTTAGAGTATCAAAGCGTTCTCAATACCTAGCTAGCAATAGCAACTTATCGATTATGCACGACTAGGTAGTGGGAAAAGCAGCACTGCTACCTAGAATGGAAGCATTTCTGAATGTTTGTCATTGAAATGTTACCAAGGAAATTCCTCTGCCACCTCTGGAGGAAAGGCTGGAAATTATGGCCAGAACTACCAAAACTTACTAGACAAATAAATCAGGCAATACTTGTAAGGTCTTCAATCATGACATAAAAGACATCAGAAAAATTATACAGGGCAGTCACAGAACTGTAGGACTCATCATCTGCACACTGCCAATCTTGCAACTAATTTAGTCATATGAAACAATGCGAATGACTTCACCAGTAAGGTGTAGAAAGATGTATTTTCAAGGTTGTGTGGCCATCCAGCAAGATTTGGACAGACTCGAGAGCTGAGCACAGAGGAACCAGATGAAGTTCAACAAGCACAAGTGCAGAGTCCTGCACCTGGGGAGGAATAATAAACTGCACCAGTACAGGTTAGGAGGTGATCTGCTGGAGAGCAGCCCTTTGGAGAGCAACCTGGGAGTCTTGGTGGATAAGAAGTTCTGCATGGGACAGCAATATGCCCTTGTGGCCAAGAAGGCCAATGGGATCCTGAGGAAACTCCTCAGTTTAAGAGGGACAGGGATCTGCTGGAGAGGGTCCAGCAGAGGGCTACAAAGATCATTAGGGGACTGGAGCACTACATGATGAGGAGAGACTGAGGGACCTGGGGCTTTTTGTCTGGAGAAGACTGAGAGGGGATTTAATAAATGTTTATGAATATCTGAGGGATGGGGGTCAGGAGGGTGAGGCCAGGCTCTGCTCACTTGCTCCCTGTGATAGGACAAGGAGCAATGGATGTAAGGTCCAGCACAGGAGATTCCACCTCAACACAAGGGGGGAACTTCTTTCCTGTAAGGGTCACAGAGCACTGGAAAGGCCTCCCCAGAGAGGTTGTGGAGTCTCCTTCTTTGGAGACTTTCAAGGCCCATCTACATGCATTCCTCTGAGATCTGAGCTAGACTGTATGGTCCTGCTCTGGCAGGGGGGTTGGACTCAATGATCTCTTTGGGTCTCTTCTAACCCCTGACATCCTGTGAACCTGTGAACCCAACCTTTCCAGGTATAACCATCTGCTACACTTACCCAAGAACTATGATAATATTTCTCAGGCTGCTTTTTATGCATTTTGTATTTTGTTTTGTTATGCTTTTTTTTCCAGCAATTCCAGGATTAGATGTCTTTTTTATATTCGCTTATAGGATAATACTGGAGATCTTCTAAAGTGGATGTGAGGGGACAGTCTTAATGTGTAGCTGAGAATGGCAGGATACAGGACACAGACGGAGTAAACAGACTTTAGTTTTGAGAATTATACTTCACAGAATCACAGAATGTTAGGGGGTGGAAGGGATTTCGAAAGATATCTAGTCTAACACCCTGCCAGAGCAGGATCACCTAGAGTAGACCACGCAAGAATGCCTCCAGGTGGGTCTTTAGTATCTCCAGAGAGGCAGATTCCACAATCCCAGTGGGCAGTCTGCTCCAGTGTTCTGACACTCTCACAGTGAAAAAAAATTTCCTTACATTTCCATGGAACTTCTTGTGCCTCAGCTTTCACCCATTGCCCCTTGTCTTGTCATTGGGCATCACTAAGCAGAGCCTGGCTCCACTCTCTTAGCACTCACCCTTTACATATTTATAAACATTAATAAGGCCACCCCTCACTCTCCTGCTCTCCAAACTAAAGAGACCCAGTTGTCTCAGTCTCTTCTCATAAGAAAGATGTTCTACTCCATTACTTCTACCTTCACTTGCTGGAGCTATGGAAAACTCTTTGTTTCAAGCATCTCTATGAGTAGTCCAGAACATAGCTTTAATATATGTTCCTTATTAATCTGCCACTAAAACCGTCATACACTGTGGCCTGGAGATGAGCCTGAGTGCACTCAGAAACTGAGTATGTCTAAGTGAATCCAGACAATTATCCACTTAAAAGATGACCTAAAAAAAAATTGCATGAAAAATCATACAGGGATGTTCAATATTCTGGGCCAATTCAAATAAGAACTGGTAATTCCTTATGTATTCTGCCTGTTCTTTAAGTGCTGCAAGATGGCTCCTATAAACCATGATTGCCTATACATAAATACTTTTCTTACTTTTGGTACACCATGTAACAGATAGCTCTGGAGCACAATTAAATATGCTCACTCTCAGAAGTCCAGATGCTATCCTGTTATGCTCTGCCACAGAAGGGAGGAGTTCCCTTTATTCATATGTCTGAGAGAGAATGGAAAAGCAGTTCACAAAAAGAAAATGGCAAGAGAAAGTGCAGGAAGAACTTCAAAGATGTAAAGTGTAGAAAAGAGCTGAAGGAAGGAACCAAGTGCTTTTTAACATGTTTGTTTTATTAGAAGAATCACAGGGAAATGGGGAGGACTGCTTAAGCAGTTACAGGAAACAGTCTTACCTACACAGGTAGTGGTTCACAAAGCCTGTGTAGGATAAAGGATCAAGGTAGTTTCCCTGGAATTGTATACAGGAGTCGTACAGCAGGAAGAATGTCCTCCCTTTGCTCTGCTCTGCATGATGTAAGCAAGGATGAGAAAGAGAGACAATGTTTTATCTATGGCTCAGCTGATGCTGGGCTCTCACAAAGCTCAGGTTCCCCATGTCACAACTGGTCTGAGCATGCACCTTAATGCTCAACCTGCACTGCTCCCCATGTGTAGTTTGGTCATCCTTTGACTACTAATTTCAGAACACTAGGGTATTTGTTTTATGACCCAGATCAGATTTTAGCATTGGTGTTGCTGTAACTAACCCTGTACTTATGAGAAACTCCCCTGTTTCCCAGAGAATGGCATTTCTACACCCTAAGATTTTGTGGTGCTGCACTTAAATATCTGCAGATGTTATCACCACTATACCTGTGGTCAAGTTACAGTGGACCAGTGGTTTACCTATTCTCAGTGAAAGATATAACACTGAGATGATTTACTGCACACATCCAGGCACCTTAGAAAATCAAATCAGGCAATGCTCATTGACAGGCACTTCAAGGTATGGTTCTACAAAAAAACCCAAAAATGTGTAAAATAAAACTTGGCTATTTCATCCAGCACAGCTATAGCTTTGGGAAGATATGTGAGCTGCAGACTGAATTATAATTAAGTGTCTCAATAGAGAACAAAAAACATTGCACCAAACTACAGCTGTAGTTCAGTACAAGTTCTGAGGTGATACCTAAACACATACACACAGAGCCAGCTGAGGTATCCAGGCATGGAGCTGCTGTTAGAAGTACAGCCAGACCTGAAGTGCTTGCAAATACAAGTTTGGCTCTGACTGTTTGTTTTCCAGGCATTTGTTCCTTCTTGATGTATTTGGTTTTTATGAACTTGTACAGCACTTTGTGACTTTCTGCCATACTTAATAAATAAAAAAGCTATTTATTCTACAAACAGTCCCAGCAGAATCAATGACACTATTCAGAAGGAAAATACATCCCAGAGTGAGAGAACTGCAATGTGAGCTCTTTGTTTTTGTATTTTTGCTAATTGCCTGGCACAAATGTGGGGATACTGTTAAAAGGAAACCTCATATAATTTATTAACTATCAGACTACAAATACTCTTCTAGAAGCCAGAACGCCTGAAAGTATTATTTAGATTGTATATGGGAGAGAAGAGCCAGACAGAAATTTTTTGTAGTTAACACAGCGTATGTATGCATACATACATATATATTCTTCTCTGATAATGATCAGCTTTACAATCACTCTGTTTATTAGATTATTAGGCCTCCTGGTCTTTCTGCATTTAGGGACAGAGGACATTTTTTTTGAGAGCCCAAGCATGGCTGTCATAAGTGGAAAGCTTGTCTCACGGATTTAGTGAAAGTTTCTGGACTTGATGATCTTGGAGGTCCATTTCCAGTTTGGATTATTCTATGATTTTATNTGGAGGTCCATTTCCAGTTTGGATTATTCTATGATTTTATATTATATATGTATTTTTTAAAATTTACATATATGAGCATACATACACAGAATTCTGAACAGCAAATTGGCTTAAAAATTCTATTCTCAAGTCCCTCATGAAGATATTTTTGTTACACAATATTTAAAATTTGTTATGTCACATTATGCCTACAGTAATTACCTATTTTCCCAAATATGTCAATATTCTGCCTTACGATTTTTTTCATACTAAGGGCACTTCCTGCTGAAATTTTATGCATTTATGGTAAACCTTATATCTATGTGCCCTGCAAAGCTAGAGATTTTCAAAGAAAATCAGAGTTCACAGATCATGTCAAACTTGTGAAGGCTTTAGATGCTAAAACTATGGTAATATTAGGTAACTGAAAGTAGAGAAAATTGAGCACTTCATTGATTCCTGCAGCTGTTTCACTAACAGAAGTAAAAATGAGGCCAACTTGGATCACAAAAACCCCCATACTGAACAGCCTGTACTCAAATCTGGTTTTGCTGCTGTGCCACTAAGCCATGAAACTCCTGTATTTAAAAACAGCATCTTCCTCTTCTCATTGGTTTACCTTTTCATAGCTTTCCTCCAAATCTTTAATACACCAGAAAAACACAACTTGGCTACTAGACAGGTGAGAACAAACTATGGTTTTGTTGGTTCTATCTTTTGTTTAGTTTTGCTTACTAAAAACTCTCATTTCTGTAAAACAACAAATATCTGGTTCCAACTGAGAAACAGGAGAGAATGTTTTGGCTTTTTATTAGCCTATTTTTATGTCATTATGAGTGCACTTTTAAAAAATTAAGTGGTAGCAGAAAAGGCCAGCTTGTGCTGCCACTTGATAGGGATGCTTGCAATAGATTTTAAAGAATAATGAACTGCATGATTAAAAATTTTATTTTAAAGAAATTGATAAACAAATAGGAGAAGCTTCACACTCACAGGCCCTGGTACTCA
>VWZI01012599.1:36490-49161 GCA_013396835.1 Psilopogon haemacephalus
ACTGTTCTTTCCCTGTTAACACATCAGTGGTATTGACAGCTCTGCAGAATGGGGGAACTGAGCCCTTCTGTCTACACAACACCCCGTGCATGTGCATCATCACGACAGGATAATGAGGTTCTGCTTGGTGATGCTCTGCAGCATGCCTGGCATCTGCTTTCTCGCTGGGTACATCTATCAGCAGCCAGCCTTGGATCAGCAGTGGTGTGGGCAGCAGGAGGAGGGAAGTGATTTGTGCCCCTGTGAGGTCACAGCTTGGTTGCTGGGTCCAGTTTTGGGCCCCTCCGAGAAGGGTGTCGAGGGGCTGGAGTGGGATTAGAGAAAGGCAGCAAAGCTGGGGAAGGGGCTGGAGAATAGGGCTGGGGAGGAGCAGCTGAGGGGTTCAGTGTGGAGAACAAGAGCTGAGGGGAGACCTCATTGCTCCCTGAAAGGAGGTTGGAGCCAGGTGGAAGTTGGTCTCTTCTCCCTAGAATGAGGTAATAGAATCATAGAATGGTTTAGATTGGAAGGGACCTCAAAGCTCAGCCAGTTCCAACCCCCTGCCATAGGCAGGGACACCTCCCACTACAAGAGGTTGCTCATGGCCTCATCCAACCTGATTCTGAACACCTCCAGGGAGGTTGTGGAGCACAGAATCACCAAATGTGATATTTGATCACATTCGGTGCTTCTCTGCTCCATAACCTCCCTGGGCAACCTGTGCCAGTGTCTCACTACCCTCACTGGAAAGAACTNCCCCCTTCAGATCCTGGAGGATCCAAGGAGACTCCAAGGTCTCCTGGAAGCCTTCTCTTCACAGTGAGGGTGGTGAGACACTGGCACAGGTTNATTTGATCACATTCGGTGCTTCTCTGCTCCATAACCTCCCTGGGCAACCTGTGCCAGTGTCTCACTACCCTCACTGGAAAGAACTTCCCCTAACATCCAGTTTCACTCTCCCTTCTGCCAGTTTGAACCCATTCCTCCTCCTCCTCTCATTAGCAGACCTTGTCAATAGTCCCTCCCCAGCCCTTCTGGAGCCCCCTTCAGATCCTGGAGGATCCAAGGAGACTCCAAGGTCTCCTGGAAGCCTTCTCTTCACAGTGAGGGTGGTGAGACACTGGCACAGGTTGCCCAGGGAGGTTGTGGCTGGTCCCTCCCTGGAGGGGGTCAAGGCCAGACTGGATGAGGTCTTGAGCATCCTGAATTAGTGGGAAGGGTCCCTGCCTATGGCACAGAGGGGTTGAAACTGGATGACCTTTGAGGTCTCTTCCAAACTAAACCATTCTGTGATCTTGGAGCTCTTTTCCAAGCAAAACAATTCTGTGATTCCATGAAGCTTTCCTGGCAAATAGGAGTACAGATCAGAGGAGAACTCTTGGGTGAGTTTTCATGTGGTGTTGCCACTGGGTTCTTGGTGTAGAGTGGGAAGAGTCTCCCAGCACCTCCCTCAGCAGCTGATGGTTTCTTAGAGTACCAAGGCAATTAATGTGGGCAAGCAGGGAGTTGCAGGCACCCAGTAATTAAGAAGGAAAGCACCTAAGGCCAGCCTAACGAGGTGGTGTGGGTGTCCTTGCACTTTGAGATGGTTGCTTTTAATTGCAGCAATTTTAACCGCTGGGGAATCAAGGCAAGGAGTGAGCTGTGAGGCTGCCATTGGGCAGGGAGCCTTCAAACCAGGTGAGATGCAACCGATGGGCTCTGCCCAAAAAAGTACCTGCCGGAGGGCACCTTATTTAAATGAGAATGTGTAGTCCTGTGAGCTGTCAGCAGTAATCCTTTTACAGGTCTGAGTAAATGCTGAAGCTCTGGCATCTAGACCGTTCTCTTCCTTATATAGGGCTGGCTAAGTGCTGGGCAGTAATGAGATTGGAATAAAAGGCTTTGGTAACCCAGAGGAACTGGCAAGACCCAGCTGAATCTTAAACTTATCCTCCTGTGTGCCTGGATTCAAGTGGTCCTTAAGTTCAGGGATCCTGAGCTAGTGGAAGGTGTCCCTGCCCATGGCAGGAGGGTTAGAACTGGATGGTCTTTGAGGTCCTTTCCAACCCTGATAATTCTGTGAGTCACAAAGTGCATTGGGTTGGAAGAGATCCTCAAAGGTCATCTTGTGCAATCCCCCCCAGCAGTCAGCAGGGACACCTCCAACTAGAGCAGGCTGCTCAGGGCCACAGCAAGGCTGATCCTGAATGGCTTCAGAGATGGAGCTTCCACTACATCTCTGGCCAGTGTCTCATATTGTGAAGAGCTTTCCTCCTGATGTCCAACCTAAATCTTCCCTGCTCTAGTTTCAAACCATTGCTCCTTGTCCTATTGTTACAAGTCACAGGATCACAAAATGTTAGGGGTTGGAAAGGACCTCCATAGATCATCAAGACCAACCCCTCTGCCAGAGCAGGACCATGGAATCTAGCACAGGTCGCACAGAAACACATCCAGATGGGTCTTGAAAGACTCCAGAGGAGACTCCACAACCTCTCTGGGGAATCCTCCCCAGCTTTCCTGTATGTCCCTTTCAGATACTGAAATGTAGCTCTTCAGGTGTCCCTGGAGCCTTCTCTCCTCCAGGCTGAACTGCCCCAACTCTGTCCCTCTAGCAGAGACGCTGCAGCCCTCTCTGATCATCTTTGTGGCCACCTCTGGACCTGCTCCACCAGGTTGATTTATCTCTTGTGTTGGGGGGAGTCCCATGGTTGGACAGAGCAGTCCAGGTGAGGTCTCACCAGTTCAGAGTGACAGAATCAGCTCTCTCCATCTGCTGGCCACACTGCTTATGCTCCAGCCCAGGGTGTCTCTGTTCTGGAGCTATGAATGTGAATAGTGTTTGGTCTCTGGAGCTGTGGGCTCACTGAGATGGAAACCCCTGCATGCTGCTGGAGTTTTGCCTTGATTGTGTGGGAAAGAGAACAGGAATCTGGCAGTTAACAGGTACCAAAACATCTTTAGTGTAGCTCATCACGATGGCTCTTAATCCAGAGTGGTTGGGTTTGGTTTGTTGTCGTTGGAAGCTGTTGGAGCTGCATGAAGAGAAGCTTTTATCTTCTGGAATAAGAGAATCCATGTGGGGTGCTGAATTAATAGAATCTGAGCTGGGTTAATTCACAGTGTATCTGACACTTCCGCCTCTGCAGGCAAGAGTATGAACGTTCTGCTTCAGAATATCTGTTTGCTGTGGTCAGATAATGGGTCAAGGAGAAACCTCACCACCTGCTGAGGGAGTTTTCCATTGACAGCTTCAGTGCTTGAAAATCAAGTGGGAGGACAAGAGGAAATGGGCTTTAATTTGTGCCAGGAGACGCTTAGGTTGGATATTAGGAAAAAAAAAAATCTGGACCTCAGGAGTGGTCAGGCACTGGAACAGGCTGCCCAGGAAAGTGGTGGAGTCCCCATCCCTGGAGAGGTGTTCAAGAAGCTGTAGATGTGCTGCTTCAGGATACAATCTGGTGGTTGTGGTCTTTGGGTTATGGTTGGGCTTGATGATCTTAAAGGCCTTTTCCAACCTTAATGATTCTGTGATTTTATGAAGTGCAGGAGTCAGCTGGAAGATAACCAGTCCTAGAGAGTCTCAGCTTAAATGATGTAGGGATGAAGAGAAAAGCAAAGGCAATGTCAGAGAAAAGGTTGGAGCCAGGTGGAAGTTGTTCTCTTCTCCCTAAAATGAGGTGGTAGAATCACAGAATGGTTTGGGTTGGAAGGGACCTTAAAGCTCATCCAGTTCCAACCCCTGGGCATGGGTGGGGACACCTCCCACCAGCCCAGGTTGCTCAAGACGTCATCCAACTTGACCTTGAACACCTCCAGGGAGGGAGCATCCACAGCCTCCCGGGGCAACCTGTGCCAGTGTCTCCCCACCCTCACTATGAAGAGTCTTGCTAATAAGTTGAAGTAATTTTCTTTACTTCCTTGTTTACTCACTCTGGGAATTCAGAGATGAGAAAAGGAGGTTGGCAAGAGAGGAGGCTGGGATTTGGTGGAGAGGTTTTGTTCACCAAGAGGGTGGTAGAAATGTGACTTGAAGGAAAACTGAGTTAGGCTGCAGTGGAGCTTCTGCACCTGACCTCTGTTTTGGGCAAGATGCTGAGGCTGGAGGTGGGAGTTGGTAAGGAAGGAGGAGGTGAGTGGGTGGCTTCATTTTCACCTGGGTGCACCTGAGCTCTTTCTCAGAGTGGGTGAAGGTGGAACAACTGTGAAACATTATTATTATTATTATTATTATTGTTATTTAACTGAATTTTGTTTCATGTGGGTTTTTTTTTTTTTGGGGGGGGGGGGGGGGACTCATTGCAACTTACCCAAAGTGACCTGATTTAGTTAAATGAGGCTAAATATAACCCATGTGAAAAGTACTGACATGTGGGAGGAGACGACAGCAGTTGGCTCTCAGCCTCTCTGTTCTGCAGGGAACATCTTTTCACGACTGGTGACTAATAATTTTTCTTACTCTTGGTGGCTTTGGAAACAACATCTCTGCTCCATTACCCCCTTCTAGGGCAGGGGAAGAGAATGTGCGGTGCTTAATCCTGTTGCTTGTTATCTGCCTTTCTGAATTGCAGCTTACTGCTATGGACAGTGCTATCACCCTGTGGCAGTTCCTCCTCCAACTCCTCCAAGAGCCTCAGAACAAGAATATCATCTGTTGGACCTCCAACGACGGGGAGTTCAAACTGCTGCAGGCAGAGGAGGTGGCCAGGCTCTGGGGAATCCGCAAGAACAAGCCCAGTATGAACTATGATAAACTCAGCCGTGCTCTCAGATACTATTATGTGAAGGTAAACAGCATCTCTAAATCCACCTCCAATCCTTTATCCACCTTAATGAGCTTTGTTTCCTTTTTCATTCTCTTCAAGGGGACAGGTGTCACTCCTGCCTCCCAGCATTAAGCAAGGTGTGCGAGTTCAGCTTTAGAAGGGTTGTTTGTTTTTTTTTTATCCCTTCCTTGGGCTGCATTTCCTTCCCAGTGGTTATTTTAGAAGGTTCTCAGCCAGCTTTGGGCAAAAAAAATGTATGCCTTTGCTAACACCAGTCTTGGAACACTAATCCTCATCTCCAAAATACGAGCCCTTGCAAGGGTGAAAAACCTTTGCAGTCTTTGAATGCTAATCCTCATCTCCAAACCAGGAACTCTTGCAAGGGGTGAAAAACCTTTTGCTGATGGGAACCTTTGAACACTAATTCTCTTCCCCAAAATATGAACCCTTGCAAGGGTTAAAAACCTTTGGTTGATAGCAATCTTTGAACACTAATCCTCATCTCCAAAATATGAGCCCTTGCAAGGGTGAAAAACCTTTGCAGTCCTTGAACACTAATCCTCATCTCCAAAATGCTAACCCTTGCAAGGGTTAAAAACCTTTTGCTGATGGCAATCTTTGAACACTAATCCTCATCTCCAAAATATGAACCCTTACAAGGGCTAAAAACCTTTTGCTAATGGGAATCTTTGAACACTAATCCTCATCTCCAAAGTATGAGCCCTTGCAGGGGTTAAAAACCCTTTGTTGATACCAGTCTTTGAGCACTAATCCTCATCTCCAAAGTATGAGCCCTTGCAGGGGTTAAAAACCCTTTGTTGATACCAGTCTTTGAGCACTAATCCTCATCTCCAAAGTATGAGCCCTTGCAGGGGTTAAAAACCCTTTGTTGATACCAGTCTTTAGACACTAATCCTCATCTCCAAAATATGAATCCTTGCAGGGGTTAAAAACCTTTTGCCAATGGCAATCTTTGAACACTATTCCTCTTCCTCAAAATATGAACCCTTGGAAGTGTTAAAAACTTTGGCTGATAGCAGCCTTTGAACACTAATTCTCTTCCCCAAAATATGAACCCTTGAAAGGGTTAAAGTCCTCAACCCTCTACTTTAAGCAAGGGGATGCTGAGGAGGAGGAGATGGTGAATACTGCACCACCTCCAGATCTCTTCTGCAGTCCTCTCTATGAAAGGGGATCAAAAGGAAGATTTTTTTGGGGAAGCAGCACCAAAGAAAGTGTTTTTCTTTCTCTCCACGCATTCAGAATTGCCCTTTTGGTGCAGTCAGCAGGTTTAGTCCAGCAGAGGAAGATGCTCTTCTTGTGTAGCTGATATCTCTTCTTAATTTGGGAGAGCCTGTCCTAGCTGGTGTCCAAAAGTGGAGCTAGAATCTCGTTTGTGAGACCTTTCCCTTCATTGCAATCAACCCTTTACCCCAGGACTCTTCTTGTGGGGGTGTGGAAGAGTTAAAGCTCCTGAGGAAGCTGCCAGTTGGTAGCAGGTGGTCTTTTGCTTGGGGTTTGTTATCAGGGAGCAGAGATCCCACTTGGCCCTGGGAAATCTCATCAGTAAGTGATGATTGTCCAATAAAAGAAGAATCTTCTTGAGCTCCAAACCGTGCCTGGCATTTTGCTGAGGAGCAAAAACAAGTTTGACAGCTGCTGTTTTGTGGTATTGAAATAGCTGATTAGCCTTGCCTTCTGCTGACTCGTTCAGCTGCTTTCTTTTCTCTTATTATCATCTTCTTTAAGAGCAAAGGTGGATTTGATTGGAAAGATTAACTCTCAAACCTCTAAAGCTGCTTGGATTTGAGGAGGAAGTTCTTCACCATGAGAGTGGTGAGAGGCTGGAATGGGTTGCCCTTGCAGGGAGGTGTTTGGGGCCAGATCCCTGGAGGTGTTTGCAGCCAGGCTGGCAGAGGCTGTGGGCAGCCTGCTCTAGGGTAGGGTGTCCCTGGGCATGGCAGGGGGGTTGGAACTGGCTGATCCTTGTGGTACCTTCCAACCCTGACCAATTCTATGATTCTATGAATCTGTGATTCTCCTTTGGGAGGAGAAAGCCAATTGGAAGGCTGCTGTGTGGTTTTGAAAAGGGAAATAAGAGAAGCCATTCCTGAGGAGAGCTTGCAGGCTTATCTGTTTCCTCAGCCTATTTTTAGGCAGCCTTTGTAGGAAGAAAATGAAGCTGAAGAAGGGCTAAAGCTATTCCTGTCTTTTTTTTTTTTCACCCCCAAACCAGAATATCATTAAAAAAGTGAACGGGAAGAAGTTTGTCTACAAGTTCGTTTCTTATCCGGAGATTTTGAACATGGATCCGCTGGTGGTTGGCAGGATAGAAGGAGACCCTGAAGTGAGTGGCTTTGCAGAAGTCAGCAGTGCCCCCAAGGACGTGGAAAACTGTGGGAAGGAGAAGTCTCAGTCCTGTGCAAAGTCCTCCAGCCGCAACGACTACATCCACTCAGGCTTGTACTCCTCCTTCACCCTCAACTCCCTCAACTCTTCCAGCGTCAAACTCTTCAGGTCCATCAAGATCGAGAATCCAGCTGAGAAACTGACTGAGAAGAAACCCGCTCAGGACCTGACCCCCTCTGTCATCAAGTTTGTCACCATGCCCTCCAAAAAGCCTTCCTCTGCCCCCCTGCTCTCTACCACTTCAGCAATCTCTGCCACTTCCACTGCTTCTGCCATTTCAACCACGCCCTCTCTTCCCATGGGGTCGGATGAAACTCTGCAGACCCTGGAGACCCTCGTGCTGCCCAAGTTAACTGTCCCTGAAGCTCCAGCACCTTTGCCAAACCTAACCACCAGCTTCACCCCAACTCCACCCATCTCCTCGGTTTCTCCCACTCTGCAAGTCCCTTCCACGCCCCCCTCGCCTCCCCTGAGCTCCAATCCTGACCTGGACATTGACACGGACATCGAGTCTGTGGCTTCTCAGCAGCTGGAGCAGGCTCAGAGCCTTCAGCATCAATCCCCAGAGCCCAAAGAGCAGGATTCATCTGTGCTGGAGAAGGAGTTTGCCAATCACCTCTCCAGATCGAAGAAACCCAAAGGGCTGGAGTTGGCTCCTACTCTGGTCATTACAGGCAGCGATCCAAGTCCACTGGGGATTCTGAGTCCTTCTCTCCCAACTGCTTCTCTTACTCCAGCACTTTTCTCTCAGGTAACCTCATTCCCTTCCCCTTGAGTTGCGTTTTGTTGGTGTGTTTTGGTTTGTCTTTGACTAACAATAGCAGCCCTGTTGCATTTGAAAACAGGAAGGGGAGCTGAAAATGAAGCAGTAGGTTGTATTTGGAGTTCGGGAACTCAGGATGTCACTCCCTTCGCTGCCTTTTTTTGTTTGTTTGTTTGGTTTGGGTTTTATGCAGCATAGCTTTTATGCAACGTGATTTTCCTGCACCATAATTAATTTTCTTCACAGCCAGTGTTTAGCTTCCACCCCAAAAGCATGCCCAGGTGGTATCTCAGCCCTGCGTGTCTGCACAGTGGCGGCGTGTGGAGGCAGAACCCAAACCAGCACCAGCAAGATCCTCTGTAGATCTTGGCAGGGCGATGGTGAATTATTTCCAAACCCCTAAACCTTGCCTTTTATCCTTCAGGCTGATTCTGGAAAGACTTGAAAAATGAGAGAACCATTGGAGGTGTCTGTTGAGCAGCTTTGATTGTTTAGCTCGATTCAGTGGGCATTGACTTCAGGCCAGAGCAGTGAGACTTAACAGCAGTAAGAGCAGCTGCTTAATGTGCTTGTTATCTTTGTGTGGGAAAGGAAAGCTTTTGTGCCTCATGGAAAATCTGGGAGAGAACTGAATCCAACTCTCCTGTTCCAATGTTCTCCATATATTTAATCTCTTTCCTGTCATAAACTGCTCCAAGTGTGGGGAAGCTGCTGACTGAAAACTCAAAATGGGTGAAGACAGAGGGGGGAAAAAAAAAAAAGTCAGTTGGAGTTGCTCTTTTTTTTGGCAGCCTTTGGGATGTTTGCCTGTTGAGCTTGGGATAGCTAAAATGTTCAAAATCATAGAATGGTAGGGGTTGGAAAGGGACCTCTGGAGGTCAGCCAGTCCAACCCTCCCTGCCAAGGCAGAGCCACCTAGAGAAGGTCACACAGGAACACATCCAGGTGGGTTTTGAATGTCTCCAGAGATGGAGACTCCACAACCTCTCTGGCTAACCTGCTCCAGGGCTCTACCACCCTTAAATTAAAGAAGTTCCTCCTCATCATTAGATGGAACTTCTCATGTGCAAGTTTGTGCCTATTGCTCCTTGTTCTGTCCCTGGGCACCACTGGAAGGAGCCTGGCCCCATCTTCCTGCCACTCATCCTTTAAGTGTTGATCAGCATTGATCAGATCCCTCCTCAAGTCTGCTCTCCAGGCTAACCAGCCCCAATTCTCTCAGCCTCTCCTCATCACGGAGATGTTCCAATCCCCTCAGTATCTTTGAAGCCTTTTGCTGTTGCCTGTCCTTGAACCAGGGTGCCCAGAAGTGGACACAGTACTCAAAAGCTGGGTGCAAATGTCATTTGTTGTGGCTTACAGTGCCAGTGTCCCCCAGCCTCCCTCTGTGTGCTCATGGTTTGCTCTCTCTAAGCTCAGAGGCTGAGCTTTCCCAAGCCACTCAGAGGGGCTATGAGCTGAGTTGCAGGAGGAGCTGCTGGGTTCTAGGTTCCAGTGGGATTTGGCAGTGAGCAGGACAAGAGGCCAATGGCTCAGCAAAAGGGGAAGCAGAGCTGCTGCTGTGGTGAGGTTTGGAGGAGGGAGGGAATTGGGAGTTCCTGGAATTTGGAGCCAGCCCTCTGCAGCTGCAGGAGCCGAGATGCTTGTGGCTGGATTTTCACGTGCTGTGTGTTACTCCCAGTGCTGCTTCCACCCTGCTGACCCTCTTCTTGTCTTTTGCAGACTCCCATCTTGCTGACCCCAAGCCCCTTGCTCTCCAGTATCCATTTCTGGAGTACCCTCAGCCCAGTTGCTCCTCTCAGTCCTGCAAGGTTGCAAGGTGCTAACACACTCTTTCAGGTAAGTTCCAGCAACTTCAGCCAATCTCTCCATGCTTTGCAGAACCTTCCTCAGTAGATCTGCCAGAATCAAGCCAAATAGCTGAGACAGAGAGAGAGAGAAAATAGTGATCTCTTTTTTTTTCTTTTTTTTTTCTTTTTTTTTTTTTCTTTTCTAACCCCTCTGTTAGGCTTTTGAGAGCTTTAATTGTAGTGTCTACCCAGTTTTATTTAAGCATGTTGTAAATGTTGATGTTCCAGAAATGTCCTGAATTAATAACAGTCTGTTCTGTACTCAGAGATTGATTTGTTTTGGTTTTTTTTCTGGGTCTGTTTTTCCTGTAAAACTTTTATTTGTGGCAGAGCAAGAGGGGAGATTCTGCCTCTTTACTCAGCTCTTGTGAGACCCTCACCTTAAATCTTGCCTCCAGTTCTGGTGTCTCCAGTATAAAAAGGACACAGAGCTGCTGGAGTGAGTCCAGAGGAGGCCACAGAGATGATCCAAGGGTTGGAGCAGCTCTGCTCTGAGGACAGGCTGAGGGAGCTGGGGGTGTGCAGCCTGGAGAGGAGAAGGCTCCAGGGAGACTTCAGAGCTGCCTGCCAGTACCTGAAGGGATCCTACAGGAAGGCTGCAGTGAGACTTTTCTTGAGAGTGTCTAGAGACAGGGCAAGGGGGAATGGTTTGAAGCTGAGGGAGAGCAGGGTTAGACTGGAGCTGAGGAAGAATCATAGAATCAGTCAGAGTTGGAAGGGACCACAAGGATCATCTAGTCCCAACCCCCCTGCCATGGGCAGGCCTCATCCAGTCTGGCCTTAAACACCTCCAAGGATGCAGCCCCAACCACCCTCCTGAAGTTCTTCAGTAGGAGGGTGTGAGACTATGGAACAGGCTGCCCAGGGAGGCTGTGGCTGCCTCCTGCCCTGGTTGGATGAAACCTTGAGCAGCCAAGTCCACTTGAGAGGCTTCCATGCTCACAGGGAAGTTGAAGGAGATGATCTCTGAGGAGCCTTCCAACCTGAGCTATTCTGTGATTTTCCTGGAAGTTTGAATTTCATTGCTCTGTTGCTTGGTTTAATCATTTAGCAGTTGAAAGCCATCAGTTAAATCTCGCCAGCAAGTCAGCAGCAAAGATTGTGTTTGCAGCTTCTCTGGCAGTATGCAGCACAGCTCTTTCTCATCTCTCTCTCTGTTCTGTTGTCCTTTGATGTTTGAAAATTCCCAGCCCAAAAATCCCTTCTATTTAACCTGCAGTTTGAATTACTCAGCCTCTTCCTTTACCTTCCCCTTTGGAATTGGAGTAACCACAGTTTGCTGCCTCAGCTTGCTGAAGCAGAGGGTAAAAATGTTGACTGGTTGACTTTTGGGTTTCTATCTGGCATCTCCATGGAGATGAAGGAAGTAGCTCACATGTACCACGAGGACAGGGAATAAACAAGCAGTGCTGAAAATTCAGCTGGCTTGCTTGCTTTTATTTTTTTTTCCCCCCCTCCCTCTATAAATAGATGATAATTAACAGAGGAACAATTTAAGCCACGATTTCTCAACCAGTCTGCATTAAAGTCACTTATTAGTTCAGGACATGGGCAGAGGTCACAGACTGGGGACCTCCTGGTGACACTGGTGCTAGCTTCTGGGTGGCATTGAAAAAGTCAGCTCCTTGGACAAGAAGAAGAAGATTCTTTGAAAGTTTGGTGGGGTTTTTTGGTTTTGGTTTTGGGGTTTTTTTTTCATGTGTTTTGAGGGGTTTGACAACGATTTTAGTGAAGGAGGATGATGAGGGAGAGGGCTGGAGGGAAAGGCTGATGAGGAGAGGCTGAGGAGGTGGGGAGATTCAGAGTGGAGGTGAGGAGGAAGTTGTTGAGCGTGAGTGTGGTGAGAGCTAAATCTGCTCTTCTCAAGCTTGAACCCAGTGCTCCTCGTCCTGTCACTGCAGGCCTTTGGAAGCAGCTTCTCTCCAAGTTGTTTAGATGTGGTGCTTAGCAGTATGGTTTAGTGGTGAGCTTGGCAGAGTAGGCTTCATGGTTGGCCTTGATGATCTCAAGAGGCATTTCCAGCCTGAATGATCATAGAATCATAGAATGGTTTAGGTTGGAAGGGACCTCAAAGCTCAGCCAGCTTCAACCTCCTGCCACAGACAGGGACACCTCCCACTAGAACAGGTTGCTCAAGGCCTCATCCAACCTGGCCTTGAACATCTCCAGGGAGGGAGCAGCCACAACCTCCCTGGGAAACCTGTGCCAGTGTTTCACCACTCTCACTGCAAAGAACTTTCTCCTAACATCCAGTTTCAGTATCCCCTCTGCCACTTTAAACCCATTCCTCCTCCTCCTGTCATTACAAGACCTTGTCAATAGTCCCTCCACAGCCTTCCTGTACTGGATACTGAAAGGCTACTCTAAGGTCTCCTGGAAGCCTTCTCTTCTCCAGGCTGCAGAGCCCCAACTCTCTCAGCCTGTCCTCAGAGCAGAGCTGCTGCAGCCCTCTGAGCATCTTGGTGGCCTCCTCTGGACTAGCTCCATCAGTTCCATGTCCTGCTTGTGTTGGGTGCTCCAGAGCTGCACACAGTGCTGCAGTGCATGATAACACACACAGCTGAACAGCAGAGCTCCAATGACCTCTTCCCTAACCATTGCTGTGTTTTGTCTCTTAGTTTCCATCAGTGCTGAACAGTCATGGCCCATTTACTCTGTCTGGACTGGATGGACCTTCAACCCCTGGCCCATTTTCCCCTGACCTGCAGAAGACATAGCACACGAAAACTGCTGGCAAGGACATCTTGGCAAGCAAGGGAAAAAAAAGTTGGGACACTTCTCTTTCACCACCTTTTTTAAAACGAGCAGTTTCTAATTCCACAAAGGTTACCAACACTCATCTGTTTCTGCCCTTCCCTCCCCTCCAAAAAAAAAAAAAGCCTTTTATTTTTTTTTTTTCCTTTTTTTTTTGCAAAATCCTCC
>VWZI01012599.1:62273-73704 GCA_013396835.1 Psilopogon haemacephalus
CCACACTGTGGCTGCAGCAGCTAAAAACTAATGACTGAAGGCAAAAAAAAAAAAGAAAAAGCAACCCTAAAAAAAAAAATAAATCAGCACAACTCATTCTTGACTTAAAAAAAAAAAAATAATGAAAGGAAAAAAAAAAAAAAGCAAATTATTTTAATAATCAAGAGGCCCAAGCATGCTGAGTAAGAGGTGTCTGATGCTGTGGAAATATACAGGAGGAATCAACTGTGCAAAGGCAGACAGGTCCAGACAGGTCCTGCTATAGCTCTGCACTCGGTGGCTGCTGCCACTTGGGTCACTTTTTCCCCCACCCATCCCCCCCAATCCTCTTTTTGGAAGCAGATGTGGAGGTGACATGGAGCCTGGTGTAGAAAACTGCAATGAATTCAAACCCAGTCTTGTACTGTGAACTGTAAAGGGATTCTGTGTAAGAGGCCAAAAGATCTCTGAAGTTCAGTGCCTAAGCCAGGAGATCTTCAGTCAAGCCACGCAACGGAGAACCTCCTCTTTGCCATCCCCACTGCTGAGAGAGCTCATTCCCAGGAGCAGCTGCTTCTTCCTTCTCTCACTCCTCTGTCCTGAACTGGTGAGAAAGTTCATTTCCAGGAGCACCTCTTCTCCCCCTCATCCCTGCCATCCCCCTGCAGACACAGGCTCCATCTGCTGCTGCCAGTCTCTGCTGTTTGGTACCCGCGAGGTGGGCAGCTTGTGCTTAGCTCAACCCGGTGCCTGAGGATGTTGTCCTGATTCTGACTTACCCAACCTACTGTGCTTTTGATTGCAGACAGCTTGCATGACTCAGTCCATTGCATCTGAAATCATCCTTAACAGCAATGCTTCAGTTGGTGGCTTGGTTTTATTGCTTGGCTGGAGCTTGGCCCCTTCTTTAGCGTTGGTAGTGCCCAGTGTCATCCGTGGCTGCTGGTTTGTCAGGTGAGGCTTCATCCACATCTGAAAAATGGGACATTGAGGATTTGACCTGAGTGGCTCAGAGTCAGCTTTAAAAGAGAAGGTTTGGGTTGGGAGGGACATCTAAAAGGTCATCTAGTCCAAGCCCCAGGGATGTGGCTGTTCTGTCACCCACCACATGAGGTTGTTTGCTTCTCTGGTCATAGAATCAGAAAGTGGGACAGGTTGGAAGGGACCACTTGCAAAAAAATCTTCTCTGTCTAGAATTAGAATGGGAATAGAATAGGAAATGGAATAGGAAAAGGAAATGGAATAGGAAAAGGAAATGGAATAGGAAAAGGAAATGGAATAGGAAAAGGAAATGGAATAGGAAAAGGAAATGGAATAGGAAAAGGAAATGGAATAGGAAAAGGAAATGGAATAGGAAAAGGAAATGGAATAGGAAAAGGAAATGGAATAGGAAAAGGAAATGGAATAGGAAAAGGAAATGGAATAGGAAAAGGAAATGGAATAGGAAAAGGAAATGGAATAGGAAAAGGAAATGGAATAGGAAAAGGAAATGGAATAGGAAAAGGAAATGGAATAGGAAAAGGAAATGGAATAGGAAAAGGAAATGGAATAGGAAAAGGAAATGGAATAGGAAAAGGAAATGGAATAGGAAAAGGAAATGGAATAGGAAAAGGAAATGGAATAGGAAAAGGAAATGGAATAGGAAAAGGAAATGGAATAGGAAAAGGAAATGGAATAGGAAAAGGAAATGGAATAGGAAAAGGAAATGGAATAGGAAAAGGAAATGGAATAGGAAAAGGAAATGGAATAGGAAAAGGAAATGGAATAGGAAAAGGAAATGGAATAGGAAAAGGAAATGGAATAGGAAAAGGAAATGGAAAAGGAAAAGGAAATGGGAAATATGGAAAAGGAATGGGAAATATGGAAAAGGAATGGGAAATATGGAAAAGGAATGGGAAATATGGAAAAGGAATGGGAAATATGGAAAAGGAATGGGAAATATGGAAAAGGAATGGGAAATATGGAAAAGGAATGGGAAATATGGAAAAGGAATGGGAAATATGGAAAAGGAATGGAACTAGGAATAGGAATAGAACTAGAACTAGGAATAGAATAGAATAAGAAATAGAAGAATCACAGAATGCTAAAGGTTGGAAGGGACTCCTGGTCATCATCCAGTCCACCCTCCCTGCTAAAACAGGATCACCCAGGGCAGGTCACACAGGAACATATCCAGAAAGTCTTCAAAGGAGGAGAGACTCCACAACCTCCCTGCACAGCGTGCTCCAGGGCTCCAACACCCTCACACCAAAGAAATTTCTCCTCAAGTTGAAGTGGAACTTGCTGGGTTCCAGTTTGTACCCACTGGCCCTCATCCTTATCACTGAAAGGAGCTTGGCCCTTTCTTCTTGACACCCACCATGGGCCATGCCAGGTGGGTGACTCCAGGTGCAGTGACCTGGACACATTTTTTTTGTTTTCCCCTTTGCCACCCAGAGCTCCTTTTGTGAAAGGTGCTTGTAAATGCAAACACAGTGTGAAGACTGAGCTCACACCCTGGAGCCTGGCCGCAGAAATCCTTGCTCTGAGAGAAGGAAACCGAGCAGCACATGCAGACTGAGGTGATGCCAGAGAGAAGGCTTTAGTCAGGGAGGCTCTTCTCAGAGCCTGACAGCTGCCTCCTCATGGCAGACCTGCTTGTTCCCTGGATTTTAGCCAAGGAACACAGAGGGGAATCTTGTGCAGTCTGTGCTAAGAGCCCTCAAGTCCTGCTCACCCTGCGGGCAGAGCTTTCCCAGCCAGCCTGCCCTGTGCTTGTCTCCTTCCTCTGCAACCCACACAACCATTCTTCAATCCACACAACCATTCTTCAATCCACACAACCTTTCCCTATTTTCCTTTCTTTCTTTTTTTTTTTTTTTTTTTTTTCCCTTCCTTTCTTTTCTGTTTCTCCAACAGGGAAAAATAAAAACCAACAAATAATAAAAAAAAGCAAATCCCAAGCTGTGGCTGCCAAGGCTTTGTGGGCAAAGTCAAAGCAGGAAGAGGGGGGCCAGGAAGCAGCAGTAGGAGAAACATTTCCTTGCATTTTGCTGAAGGGCTGCACCCTCCATGTGTATCAGAGCCCTGTGCCACTCTTCCTCTCAATTATAAAGCAGGGCTGAGGGCTGCTGGGTTCTTACCTGAGGAGGGCTTGGGGTACATCCTGTGGAAAAACAAGAGCAGAGCGTAGAAGGTAAAGGCCAAGCCTCCAAAGATCATCCCACAGACCAGGAAACTGTAGCTGCCCTGCTCGTGTATAATCTGCGATGGGAGGGGAAAAAAGAGAAGTCAGCTGGAGCAGAAATGGCCTCAGCACTCAGACACCTCATTAGCATCACTGAGAGCTTGGCTCTTGGATAGCTCAAAACGGTTTAGGTTGGAAAGGACCTTAAAGACCACCATGGAGCAAAGCTGGAGGTGAGGAGATTCAGATTGGAGGTGAGGAGGAAGTTGTTGAGCATGAGAGTGGTGAGAGTTGCCCAGGGAGGTGTTTGGGGCCAGATCCCTGGAGGTGTTTTTGGCCAGGCTGGCAGAGGCTGTGGGCAGCCTGCTCTAGGGTAGGGTGTCCCTGGGCATGGCAGGGGGGTTGGAACTGGCTGATCCTTGTGGTCCCTTCCGACCCTGACTGATTCTCTGATCCAGTTCCAACCCCCTGCCATGGGCAGGGGCACCTCCCCCTAGCCCAGGTCACTCAAAGTCTCATCCAACCTGGCCTTGGACACCTCCAGGGAGGGAGCAGCCACAACCTCCCTGGGCAACCTGTTCCCAGCAGCTGTCCATCTCCTGGATTAATGTTTCTGCTGGCAGGCTGCAGGCAGTTTGGAGCATGCCTGGTCCACACTCACCGATCCCACCAGCAGCTGCAGCACCATCTCGCCAATCCCAGCTCCAGTCACTAGCACAGTTGTGGCACAGCCTGCAAAGGAAGTGGAGGTGACTTTGGGTGGAGCAGGCAGCAGGACCCAGCTGTAGCTCCTTTAAATTGCCCACTTCATAGCCCTCCCCCTGCAAGATTTGCAAATACTCATGTTTGTTCCCATCTGGTGTTGGGAAGGCTTCTTCCAAGCTGCTGAGGTGCAGAAAGGTAAAGGTTTTAAAGCTCCAAACCCACCTCCTGTTCTGTGGCTGGTTGGCACAGGTGATGTTTATTCACAGAATGGGTTGGGTTGGAAGGGGCCTTCAAGATCAGGCAGTTCCAACCTCCCTGCCATGGGCAGGGACCCCTCCCACCAGCCCATCTTGCTCAAGGCTTCATCCAACCTGGCTTCGAACACCTCCAGGGAGGGGGCAGCCACAACCTCCCTGGGCAACCTGTGTCAGTGTCTCACCACCCTCACTATCAAGAACTTCTTCCTAATTTCCAGTCTCAATCTGCTCTCCTCAAGCTCCAAACCATTGCCCCTTGTCCTGTCACTACAAGCCCAAGTCAAAAGTCCCTTCTGTTCTTCTGTCTCGCTATCCCAGAGATGAAAGTTGGTGGAGAGTCCTCTAAGAGCTGGCCACACTCAAGGAGTTTCAGTTCCCTGATCATCTGGATGGTGTTTTCAAAGCCTAGCTCCACCCTGAGCCTCTACAGCAGATGTTGCTGTCAGCCCCTGAGAGCCCTAAAGCTGCAGGAAACCAAGAACCTGCCTGGATCCCTGCCTGTGGAAGCTATCAGGACAATGAAGTTGGGCTTGGTGCCATGGAGACAAGGGGCAATGGTTTGGAGCTTGAGGAGGGCAGACTGAGACTGGAGATGAGGAAGAAATTCTTTCCAGTGAGGGAGGAGAGACACTGGCACAGGATGCCCAGGGAGGGTATGGCTGCTCCCTCCCTGGAGGTGTTCAAGGCCAGGTTGGATGATGCCTTGAGCCACCTGGGCTGGTGATTTGTTGAATAAACACCATGACCAACAGCAGCTCTTCCTTCCAGGCCTCCTAAGCATCTCTGAGGAGAGAAGGAGCTGCTGGGTGTGATGGTACCTGAACTCCAGCCTCCAACACCCACCTGCCCCACCAAGCCAGCCCAAATCCCAGCTCACCTTTGTACTGCAGGATGTCCTCAGTGTAGGCCAGCATGCTGGGGAAGGTGCTGCTGAGGAACAGCCCCAGGGATGCTGTCCCCACGAACAAGAAGACAACACTGGAGGAGAAGATGAGGAGCAGGAGGAAGGTAATCAGGACTCCGACCTGCGAACGACAGCCACAGAGTCAGTGGGAAGGCAAAAGGCTGAGCTCATCTCTAGCCTGGGAAAGAAAATAAAAGCTTCCCTGAAAAATGATCATGGTCTGGAAAATGGAAGTGAGCAGCCCTGTAAAATCCACCTGAATCAGTAAGGCTGGAAAAGAGACCTCTAAGGTCATCCAGTCCAACCAGCAACCCAACACCACCACGGCCCCAAGTGCCATGGCCACAGGTTTCTTGAACACCTCCAGGGATGGGGACACCACCACCTGCCTGGGCAGCCTGTGCCAATCCCTGACCACTCTTTGAGGAAGTAAAATTTTCCTAATCTCCAACCTAAGCCTCCTCTAGTGCACCTCAAGACCATTTCCTCTGGGCTTATCACTTGTTCCTTGAGAGAAGAGCCCAACACCCACCTGGCTCCAACCTCCTTTCAGGGAGCTGTAGAGAGCAATGAGGTCTCTGCTCAGCCTCCTTTCAGGGAGCTGTAGAGAGCAATGAGGTCTCTGCTCAGCCTCCTTTCCTGCACACTGCACACCCCCAGCTCCCTCAGCTGCTGCTCCCCAGTCCTGTTCTCCAGATCCTTCCCCAGCACACCCCCAGCTGCTCTTCCCCAGCCATGTTCTCCAGACCCTTTCCCAGCTCTGTTGCCCTTACTGCAGCCCCTCAATGTCCTTCTTGGAGTGAGTGGACATAAATTGACTCTCTACAACTCACCTGCTCAACGTCATTAGGCAGAGGCTTGGCTTAAGAATACAGCTGAAAAACCTCTTTTTTTTTCCCCCCCTCTCAGCAGATTCCACACTGCTTACACATCTCAGTCACTAATCAGCCTTGTGAAGCAGATTGAAGAATTGAGTCTCTCTCATTAGTTGCTTAGGAGCCAGGCACAGGAGTAGAGCCAACAACATCTGAACCACCCTGCCTTACCCTGTGGCTGGCTGAGGCTGTGGGCAGCCTGATCTAGGGTAGGGTGTCCCTGGGCATGGCAGGGGGGTTGGAACTGGCTGCTCCTTGTGGTCCCTTCCAACCCTGACTGATTCTTCAGCCTACCACTAAGAGCAAATCCATCCCAGCTGTGCCCAGTCCTGCACAGCACGGAGTCAGCAGAGGGAGCTCTGCAAAAGCAGCTCAAGTTGGCCATTGCCACTCCTTGAGGCTCCACTTGTGGGTGGTTGGAGGTCCAGCAGAGCTGCTTCAGTGCGGAGCACCACGATGCAAGAGAGATGTGGAGGTGCTGGAGAGGGTCCAGAGGAGGGCAAGAAAGCTATGAAGGGCCTGGAGAATAAATCTGATGAGGAGCAACTGAGGGAGCTGGGGATGGTTAGTGTGAGGAAGAGGAGGCTGAGGGCAGAGCTCATTGCTGTCTACAGCTACCTGAAAGGGACATTGTGGAAAGGCTGCTGCTGGGCTCTGCTCACATAGAATCATAGAATCAGTCAGGGTTGGAAGGGACCAAAGGGAGCAGCCAGTTGCAACCCCTCTGCCATGCCCAGGGACACCCTACCCTAGATCAGGCTGCCCACAGCCTCATCCTCTCACAGTTAATTGGAGACAGAACAAGGGGGAATGGCCTCAAGCTGAGGCTGGGGAGGTTTAGATTGGACATTAGGAAAAGGTTTTTCTCAGAGAGAGTGGTCAGGGACTGGCCAGGCTGCCCAAGGATGTGACCTGGGCACAGCTCTTCAGCCTGTGCAGGTCCCTCTGGATGGATCCCTGCCCTCTGGCAAGTCGACTGTGCCACACAGCTTGGTGATCCTGAGGGGCTTTGCCAACCTGGGTGCTCCTGTGCTAACTTTAAGGTCCCTTCCAACCCCAGCCCCATTCTACCCCCCCCCCATACCCAACGTGAATGCAGACAGAGCAAAGCCAAGTCTTACCACGTTGATGAAGACCATGGTTGCTGGCTTCATGCGGTAGGACACGGGGATGGAGATGAGCCTGCCCAGCGTGATGAAGCCCCAGAAGAGGCTGGGCAGGTACCCAGCCACCTTGTGCACCACCGACAGAGGCTCCTCCACTGCGTAGCTGTAGATGAAGCCTGAGTACTCTCCCTGCAGGGAAAGCAAACCAGGATGCCACATCCACCTGGTGGCCTCCAGGCTTTGCTACATCCACCTGGTGGCCTCCAGGCTTTGCCACATCCACCTGGTGGCCTCCAGGCTTTGCCACGTCCACCTGGTGGCCTCCAGGCTCTGCCACGTCCACCTGGTGGCCTCCAGGCTCTGCCACGTCCACCTGGTGGCCTCCAGGCTCTGCCACGTCCACCTGGTGGCCTCCAGGCTCTGCCACGTCCACCTGGTGGCCTCCAGGCTTTGCCACGTCCACCTGGTGGCCTCCAGGCTTTGCCACGTCCACCTGGCCCTCAGTAAGCCACAAGATTGTGACCCCCTGCCCCCAACCCTCTGGCTTTGCTACCAAGACTCAATGAAGCTTGTTCCCAGGGGCTTGCAGCTGCAGACAGACTTCCACCAGCAGCAGAACACAGGACTTCAGCTCTCCTGCTGGTTAGTCCTGCCCTTCCAGGGCTGGGTAAAAGGCTTGCCAGGAGCTCAGCTGGAGAGATGTTTCCTTCCCTACAGGCTGCCTCAGCCTTCTGGAATTGCAGAGTGTCCAAACCCATCACATTAAGCACCCAGAGTAGGCTCCAGCTCTCAGCTGGCCAAGTGAGCAGCAGCAGGAGCAATCCAGCTGCAACACCACAAAGCCTGAGAGAGGCCACAAACCCTCCCAAGCAGCAGGGCACTTCATCAGCCTGAGCCTGGTTAGCTTGAAAGGAGCTACCTCAGGACCCAGAGCGCTGCACAGGCAGAACCTCAGGTCCAGCTCACTGCAGGCAGAGGACACCTGTGGGGTTTGGGCTGGGAGGAGTGATCTGGGGAGGAGTAAAGCCACAGAGCTTTGCACAGACAAGCCCCCCTCCTCCATCAGCTGGACTCACCACAATCCCATCAGTCATGAAGAGAACAAGAGCCCCAGTGATGTGGACTGCAAAGTAGGTGAAAGAAGCCCCTCTGAAGTTTTTGCTTTGGCAGCAGCTGAAGAAGTCATCGTGACCTGCTGGAAAACAATGCAAGGCAAACTTAGCTTGGAAGGTCCCCCCCTGGGGCTGGGGTGGTTGCCAGCCCACAATGGGGATTTGTTTTATGCACAGCTGCAGGAAAGAGATTCATAGGGGGGATGAGGTTCTGGACAGCCTGATCTATAGTGTGAAGTGTCCCTGCCCGTGGCAGGAAGGTTGGAACTGGATGATCTTTGTGGTGCCTTCCAAACCTGACTGATTCTATGACATAGTGTGGACACTCCTAATTTCCACCAGTCCAGGGGCACCAAACTGTGTGGACACTCCTGAGTCCCATCCATCCAGGGGCACCAAGCTGTGTGGACCCTCCTGAGTTCTGCCAACCCAGGGCCACCAAACTGTGTGGACACTCCTGAGTCCCACCAACCCAGGGCCACCAGGCTTTGTGGACCCTCCTGAGTTCCATCAATCGATACTCCTGAGTCCCATCCATCCAGGGCCACCAAACTATGTGGACCCTCTTGAGTTCCACCAACCCAGGGCCACCAGGCTGTGTGGACCCTCCTGAGTTCCATCCTTGTGCCCCTCAGGCGGAGCTCCCTCCTCAGCCAGCGGCGATGGATCTCACTTGTGAAACCTCAGTGGAGACACTCACAAATATGGCTCCAAAGGCCTGAGAGGAAGCTGCAGCTCACCTCCTGCTGCTGCCTGTGGTCTCTGCAGGCTGCTGGGGAGGTCATCCTTGTCCGGGGGCCGCGTCTCCAGCGCCAGCTCGTCGGCTGACAGCAGTGGGTGGCTGCTGCTGCTGAAGCAAGGAACCATCCGCTCCTTGTAGAGCAAGAAGAACACAGCGATGGGCACTGGCAGCTGGGGAGGAGCAGAGAGGGGATGAGGGTGGGAAAAGGTCAAGCCCTGTGCAAAATGCAGCCACAGAATCATTTCTTAGATTGGAAATGAGATCCTCGAGTCCAATCCTCAGTTTCACATTGGCAAGTCCTGAGCTAAACCAAATCCCTCAGCACAACCTCTGAGCACTGTGAGTCGCTGGGGTTGGCAAGGACCACCAGGACCATCCAGCCCAACCTTCATCCCAGCAGCCTTCGTCACCAGACCACAGCCTCAAGCACCACATCCACTCTTTGTTTTAAACACCTCCAGGGATGGTGACTCCACCACCTCCCTGGGCAGCCTGCTCCAGTGCCTGACCACCTGCTTAGGAAAGAACTTCCTCCCAACATCCAATCTAGACCTCCCCTGATGCTACTTGAGGCCATCTCCTCTTGTCCCATCATTAGGAATTTGGGAGAAGAGACCAGCACCAGCCTCACCACGACCTCCTTTTAGGCAGTTGTAGAGGGCAAGTCCAGCTCCCACTCATGGCAGTGCCCTCAGCAGCTGCTGTGGCTTCCCCCAAAGGTGGTGGATCCTCAGGGCTCCTTTGGCACCTTGGCATGGCTCTGCACTTCTGCCTTCTCCTCTGCTCCAGGAGAGAAACACAGAGGTCAGAGAGGCAGTGTGGCCAGGGCAGGGTCCAGAGCAGGGCAAGAAAGCTGGGGAAGGGTCTGGAGACCAGAGGCTGCAGCAGGTCCAGAGCAGGGCAACAAAGCCAGGGAAGAGCCTGGAGAACAGGGCTGGGGAGGGGCAGCTGAGGGTGTTTAGTGTGCAGAAAAGGAGGCTGCAGTGAGGTGGGGGTTGGTCTCTTCTGCCCAGTCTCAGGTGAGGCTGTTTCCTCTCATTCTATCAAGTTTAGGCTTAAATGGAATATTCTGGGGCTGAAATTCTTTGTGAGGCTTTCTTCGAGCTGCTCCGAGACCTGCTCCAGCTCATCTCCAGCCATTAGCAGAGGTTGCTCAGCATCTCCTAAGAGATGAGCTCCTGGTTCCCAGGCCAACAGTGACAACACCAGAACAGCAAAGTGGCCTTAAATGGCTCCTGGATACAGTCTCTTGCTGAGGGACCTGGCACTGGAGAGCAGTGAGGCCCCAGCTGTGGTCCTCTTGGGTGCTTTAGAGCTCCCCGGACACCCAGGGATGCTACTGTGCAAGCTTCCAGCACGCAAAAGCAAGCAACCACCAGCCTCACCAGCACACCACCACCAGCACGCTGCCACCACGAGCCCCACCAGCACAGCACCAGCAGCTCCACCGGAAGCAGCCTCACCACCAACACCACCAGCCCCACCAGCCCACCACAAGCAGCTCTACTAGCACACCACCAGCAGCAGTCCCACCAGCCTCACCAGCAGCCTCATCAGCACACCACCACCAGCAGCAGCCCCACCAGAAGCTCCACCAGCAGCTTCACCAGCACACCACCACCACCACCATCAGCAGCTCCACCAGCAGCCACGCCACCAGCAGTACACCACCACCATCAGCAGTTCCACCAGCAGCTCCACCAGCACACCACCACCACCACCAGCAGCCATGCCACCAGCAGTACACCACCACCATCAGCAGTTCCACCAGCAGCTCCACCAGCACAGCACCACCACCACCAGCAGCAGCTCCACCAGCAGCCATGCCACCAGCAGTACACCACCACCATCATCCCCACCAGCACACCACCACCACCAGCCCCACTCCCTGCCGCCAGAGCTTTCTCCCTGCTCATTGCACACAGAGCCCCTGGGTTTGCACCTGCCCCCTGGCTCCATCACTGTGTGTCCCCTGCACCACCACATGCTCGGGGCCAAGCCTCCAGCCCTCTCCCACCCAGGGCTCTGCGATGCCTCCGCGCCCAGAGGGACTCCCTCTTTATTGATTTGCTTTTGGAACAGGAACCAGGAGAGGAGCAAACGAAGCTTGTTCTGCTCCTCACCAGCACCTCCCCTTCTCCTCCCTGCTCAACCAAGTGGTGTTTACTCTGCAGCAAAGTGGAGGAGAAAGCCAGGAAATCCCAAGTGACAGCTCCCATCGCCAGCACACCGCCGGGAGCTTGTTTTCTGCATGGCTGGGAGCAAAGTGTGGGAGCTCCAGCTCCAAATTTCCTGCCTTTTTTTTTTTTTGTTTGGTTTTATTTTGTTTGTCTGTTGGCTCAGGGCTCCATTTTTAAACGTATGGAGAACTCCCTCCCCACCTCTCTTGCCTCAATTCATTTACGAGGGCTTCATTGTTCTGGGAACAATGGGAATAGGAACAGTTAGTTCGGTCCCATGGAAGAAAAATGCTTTTTGCCTGATAGTTCGAATCCTTCCGGAGGTCAGGAGCAGATTTTTATTCTTCTAAACTGCAGATTTTGCAAAAAAAAAAAAAAAAAAAAAAACCACCCCCCAAAAAAAGA
>VWZI01012599.1:98731-123236 GCA_013396835.1 Psilopogon haemacephalus
TGCCACTACCACCACCATCATTACCGACACCGCCATCACCACTACCACCACCATCACCACCACCACATTGCCACCGCCACCACCACCACCATGACCACCACCACCATCATCACCACCACTACCACGACAACTACTGCCATCACCGCCACTACCACCATCACCACCACCACAACTACCACCACTACAATCACCACTACCACCACCACCATCACTACCCTTGCTACCATCACCACTGCTACCACCACCACCACGACCATCATCACCACCACTATCACCACTACCACCACAATCGCCACCATGACCACCATCACCACCACTTCTGCCACCACCACCACCACCATCCCCACCTGGCCCTGGGCTGCACAGCAGCTCCCTGCTCCAGGTGCCTATCACTCACTGTCAGGCAGCAGGTGGACTCTCTCCCCCAGGCTCTTGAAGTAGGGGTGCCGCAGGGCTGCCTCCGCCGAAATCCTCCCTTTGGCTTCGTACTGCACAAAGGCCCAGAGCAAGGCAGTTAGATAGGGTCTGCAGGGGCCAGCTGGCACTCCTTGGCCACAGGGGGTCCACAGCATGGTGGGGGGGGTGGAATGCAGGCGCTCAGCAGCTCCAGTTCTGGAGCCCCTGGGACAAGAGGGATGTGGAGATGCTGGAGGTGTGCAGAGAAGGGCCCTGAGGATGCTCAGAGGGTTGCAGCAGCTCTGCTGTGAGCACAGCCTGAAAGAGTTGGGGCTGTGCAGGCTGGAGAAGAGGAGGCTCCCAGGGGACCTTCTTGTGGCCTTCCAGCATCTGAAGGGGGCTACAAAAAAGCTGAGGAGGGACTTTTTAGGCTTTCAGGGAGTGACAGGACTGGGGGGAATGGAGCAAAGCTGGAGGTGAGGAGATTCAGATTGGAGGTGAGGAGGAAGTTGTTGAGCATGAGAGTGGTGAGAGGCTGGAATGGGTTGGGGCCAGATCCCTGGAGGTGTTTTTGGCCAGGCTGGCAGAGGCTGTGGGCAGCCTGCTCTAGGGTAGGGTGTCCCTGGGCATGGCAGGGGGGTTGGAACTGGCTGATCCTTGTGGTCCCTTCCAACCCTGACTGATTCTATGGTTCTAATGGCAGTGCTGCAGATGAGGGCTGATTCTGTGAGTCCCTCAGCCCCCGGGGTGAAGGGTGAGAGGACCACCCACAGTGGGAGGTTCTTTGGGACAGTGTCTAGGTGTAGGGCCATGGCTTGTTCTGCAGTCCTCTCCTGCCCTCTTCCAACCCCCTTTGCCACCCACCGAGGCTGCTCCACCACTCACCAAAAGAAGGTTTGTCAGCAAGTCAATGCCTTCTGAGTCCAGCCTGAGAGAGAGAACCACAGCATGCTTGGAAAGGAGCTCTGAAGATCATCTAATTCAACCCCTCCCTGCCCCTGTTACAGCAGTATCACCTAGGATAAACCACCCAGGAACCTGTTGAGGGGCAGTTTGGAAAGCCTCCAGAAATGGAGTCTCCACCACCATTCTGGGCAGCCTGTTCCAGGGCTCCAGCACCCTCGAAGTGAAGAATCTTTTCCTTATCTTTATATGGAACCTTCTGAGTTCCAGTCTGTGGCCACTGCCCCTTGTCCTGGCACTGGACACCATTGAGAAGAGCTTGGCTCCATCCTCCTGACACTCACCCTTCAGCTCTTGATCAGCATTAATGAGATCCCCTCCCCTCAGTCCTCCAGGAGGAAAGAAAACGTGGAGCATTGCAGCACCCAGCAGACACTGCAACCATCAATGCAAGGGACAAGTGGCAGCTGGGACCTTGCAGTGCAGAGCTGCATTCTGAAGCTGCCAGCACCAGGAGGAGGTAATTAAGTTGCTCTTCCTTTTCTGCTCCCACCTCTGAGCAGCACAAGCCCACCCTGGGCCCCTGCTCAGGGAGGTACCTTGGGGCGTGATTTATTAAGGGCTGAGCTCGGTACTGTGTGAAATTGTAAGCCTTGAACTCCTCGTTGGATGTGATTCCAGGCCAGGTGTCTTCTGTGGGGGTTCCTGGGGAGAAGGAGAGAAGCAAACCTGTCATGTTCACGTGGTGCAGAGAGGAGAACCTCGTCCATGCCAGTGCCAGGAGCAAGGGCAGGAATGTCACAGAATCACAGAGTGTCAGGGGCTGGAAGGGACCTCCAGAGCTCAGCCAGTCCAACCCCCCCTGCCAGAGCAGCATCACCCAGAGCATAGAATCATAGAATCAGTCAGGGTTGGAAGGGACCACAAGGATCAGCCAGTTCCAACCCCCCTGCCATGCCCAGGGACACTCTACCCTAGAGCAGGCTGCCCACAGCCTCTGCCAGCCTGGCCAAAAACACCTCCAGGGATCTGGCCCCAACCTGTTTCAGGCTCCTCACCTCCAGTCTGAATCTCCCCACCTCTAACTTTGCTCCATTCCCCCCAGTCCTGTCACTCTCTGACAGCCTCAAAAGTCTCTCCCCAGCTTTTTTGTAGCCCACTTCAGATCCTGGAAGGCCACAAGAAGGTCACCTGAGAGCCTCCTCTTCTCCAGCCTGCACAGCCCCAACTCTTTCAGGCTGTGCTCATAGCAGAGCTGCTGCAGCCCTCTGAGCATCCTCGGGGCCCTTCTCTGCACACCTCCAGCATCTCCACATCCCTCTTGTCCCAGGGGCTCCAGCACTGGATGCACTACTCCAGGTGGGCTCTCAGCAGAGCACAGCAGAGGGGCAGAATCACCTCCCTGGCCCTGCTGCCCACACTGCTCCTGCTGCAGCCCAGCCTCTGCTTGCCTTTCTGCCCTGCAAGTGCACACTGCTGCCTCATCTTCAGCTTCTCCTCCACCAGCACCCTCAAGTCCCTCTCCTCAGGGCTGCTCTCCAGCAGATCACACAGCAACACATCCAGGCAGGTCTTGAATATCTCCAGAGAGGGAGAGTCCCCAACCCCTCTGGGCAGCCTGTTCCAGTGCTCTGTCACCCTCACAGGGTCAAAAATTCCTCCTCACGTTTCCATGCAACTCCCTATTTCCCCAGGAGGCAGGAACTCACCTGCACATCCTGCAGCTCCTCACACCCCTGCAAGCCTGCGATGGGGGCTGCAGGTAGCTCCTGCCCACCCTGCTGGCAAGGCTTGGCCAGCAGCTCCCTGCAGGTTCCCTCAGGCTGAGCTTTTGTCCCTTCTCCTGCAGTCAGCCACTGCCCTCGCGTGGGGGCTTGGGAGAGCAGCACAAGACTCACCCAGCAGCCTGAAGATCAGATGCAGCTCTTCCTTCACGGTGGAGCCAGGGAACATGGGCCGGCCAGAGACCATCTCGTAGTGGATGCAGCCAACCCCCCTGCGGCAGCAGCACAAGCTCTGGGGTTAGCCAGGGAGGAGCCCTGCGGACCCCCTCCCACCCCCTGGCTAGGGCTGAGCTTCCTGGAGGAGGAAAGGAGCTCCAGAAGCTTCCAACAGGCTCAGAGGTTGAAGGTACTCAAAGAGCTCAACCAGTCCAAGTCCCCTGCCAGAGCAGGAGCATCCAAGCTAGCTCAGGGCACACAGGAACACATCCAGACAGGCCTGCAAAGGCTCCAGACAAGGAGACTCCACAACCTCTCTGGGCAGCCTGTGCCACTGCTCTGGGACCCACACAGGCAAGAAGTTGCCTCTTGTGTTGAGCTGCAACCTCCTGTGCTGCAGCTTCCATCCATTGCTCCTTGTCCTATCCCAGGGAGCAGTGAGCAGAGCCTGTCCCTCCACTCCTGACCCCCAGCCCTCAGAGATTATAAAACATTAATTCAATCCCCTCTCAGTCTTCTCTTCTCCAGCCTAAGCAGCCCCAGGTCCCTCAGCCTCTCCTCCCCAGGCAGTGCTGCAGTCCCCTCAGCATCCTCGGAGCTCTCCCTTGGACCCTCTCCAGCAGATCTCTGCCCCTCTTGAACTGGGGAGCCCAAAATTGAAGGCAGTATTCAAGAGGAGGTCTGAGCAGGGCAGAGTAGAGGCAGATGAGAGCCTCCCTTGATCTGCTGCTCACACTCTTCCTAAGCTTTTGCAGTCTTTGACCCTGCTGTGGGCAGTGTGCTGCAAAGACCCTGAGCCCCAGAGGACAGTGGAGAACAGCCTGGCCTTAGAGACAGCCACCCACCCTCTGGTGGAACCAAGCCTGTGGGCACCTACAGAGCTGCCCTGGAAGATGGAAAAGCCCAACCCACCACCTCAGAGACCTGAGAAGCTCAGCTGGGAGCTGAAGCTCACCACATGTCGATGGGTGTGGAGTATTCAGTAGATCCCAGGAGGACATCAGGGGGCCGGTACCAGAGTGTGACCACCTCGTTGGAGTAGGTCTTTGTAGGGACTGACTTGGCTCTGGCTAGTCCTGAGGATGAAGGGGATGAGCATCACAAGATCACAAGATGCCAGGGGTTGGAAGGGACACAAAGAGATCATTGAGTCCAACCCCTCTGCCAGAGCAGGACCAGACAATCTAGCTCAGGGCACACAGCAGCACATCCAGACAGGCCTGGAAAGGCTCCAGAGAAGGAGACTCCACAACCTCTCTGGGCAGCCTGTGCCACTGCTCTGGGACCCTTCCAGGCAAGAAGTTTCCTCCTTGTGCTGAGTTGCAACCTCCTGTGCTGCAGCTTCCATCCATTGCTCCTTGGCCTATGCTGGGAAGCAGTGAGCAGAGCCTGCCCCCCATCTCCTGACCCCCAGCCCTCAGAGATTCATAAACATTGATTCAATCCCCTCTCAGTCTTCTTTTCTCCAGACTAGGCAGCCCCAGGTCCCTCAGCCTCTCCTCCCCAGGCAGTGCTGCAGTCTCCTTAGCATCCTCAGAGCCCTCCCCTGGACCTTCTCCAGCAGATCCCTGTCCCTGTTCAACTGGGGAGCCCCAAACTGAAGGCAGTACTCAAGATGAGTTCTCAGTAGGGCAGAGTAGAGGAGGAGGAGAACCTCCCTTGATCTGCTGGACACATTGTTCTTAATACACCCCAGGACCCCACTGGCCCTATTGGCCCCTAGGGCACATTGCTGTGCCATGGATGTTCTCCCCCAGCACTCTCAGGTCCCTCTCCTTGGGCTGCTCTCCAGCAGTCACCTCCCAGCCTGTCCTGCTGCAGTTAATTCTTCCTCCCCAGGTGCAGGACTCTGCACTTGTCCTTGTTGAGCCTCATTTGGTTCTTCTGTGCCCAGCTCTGTCTGTGCAGGTCTCTCTGGGTGGCCTCACAGCCTGCAGCTGGATCAGCCAAGCCTCCTAGCTTGGTGTCACCAGCAAACTTGCTGAGCAGATTCTGTCTCAGAATCTGCTTCACCTCCTTGCAATGCTGCCCCTTGCCCCAGAGAGTTCTACCTACCAAAGTCAGCCAGCTTGAGCTCTCCTCTCTCATTGATCAGCAGGTTCTGAGGTTTGAGGTCTCGGTGCAGGATCTTCCTCCCGTGGCAGTAAGCCAGGCCACGCAGCAGCTGGAACATGAAGATCTGCAGGGAGGAGAGGGGGGCTGGCATTTAGCACTGGCATTTGGGCACCAAAACAGAGTCTGTCTCAAAGGCTTTCAAAGTCATGGCCAGGGAAGAGTCCCTCAAGGCTGGCCTGGGGTCAGGCACACTGCAGACAGGATGGTCAGCCCCACCACCAGCACTGCAGGAAAGAGGCTGAATAGAGTCTGCATGCAGAGGAATTCTACTTAGGGTGGCACTGCTTGGAGAAAGGCTGATGAAGCATCAAGGCAGGCTGGAAAAGGTCAAGGAAGAGTACAAAAGCTGAACTGAAGAGAGAAAGGGCATCCTGCCTCACCCAGCCCTGCAACACCCTGGACTGCACCCAGGGTGAGCTCCCCAAGGAGAGGCTGGCTGGGGGGTTCCCATCAGCATCCCCTTACCTTCACGTTGTGCACACTCATCAGGTTCCCACAGTTGTCAAGGTACTGTTTGAGGTCGTTCTCCTGCAATGAGAAGCACTCAGCAGCTTCTCCTTCCCTTGGTACCCATCAACCCCCTGCAGAAAGGTCACTGAGCCACAGAACTGCCGAGGTTGGAAGAGACCTTGGATGTCAGCAAGCCCAAGCACTCACCCAGACCTCACAGTCCCACCACTGCTGCTGAGCCAGCACCACTAAACCACATCCCTCAGCACCACATCCCTGTGGCTTTTAAACACCTCCCAGGGCTGGTGGCTCCATCACCTCCCTGGGCAGCCTGTGCCAGCCTTTCTGGGAAGAAATTATTCCTAATATCCAACCCGAAACCTCCCCTGGCAGATCTTGAGGCCATTTCTCTTTCTCCTGTCATAGAATTACAGAATCAGAGAGTCAGAGGATCAAAGAATCAGAGTCAGAGAGTCAAAGAATCAGAGAGTCAAAGAATCAGAGTCATAGAACCATAGAATCAGTCACAGAATCATAGAATCACAGAATCAGAGTCATAGAAATCAGTTACAGAGTCATAGAATCACAGAATCACAGAGTCATAGAATCATAGAATCAGGGTCATAGAATCATAGAGTCATAGAATCAAAGAATCAGAGTCATAGAATCAGAGAATCAGAGAGTCAAAGAATCAGAGTCATAGAATCAGGGTCAGAGAATCATAGAGTCATAGAATCAGAGAATCAAAGAATAAGAGTAATAGAATCATAGAATCATAGAGTCATAGAAGCAGAGTCAAAGAATCAGAGAGTCATAGAATCAAGAATCAGAGTCACAGAATCATAGGGTCAAAGAATCAGAGAATCAGAGGGTCAAAGAATGACAGAATCAAAGAATCAGAGTCAGAATCATAGAGTTATAGAATCAGAGTCATAGAGTCATGGAGTCATAGTCAGAGAATCACAGAATCATAGTCACAGAATCATAGTCATAGAATCGTAGAATGGTTTAGGTTGGAAGGGAGCTCAAAGCTCAGCCAGTTCCAACCCCCCTGTGCCACAGGCAGGGACACCTCCCACTAGATCAGGTCGCTCAAAGCCTCATCCAGCCTGGCCTCGAACGCCTGAACTGTCACTTGCTGCACGTGAGCAAGGGAAAAAGCCAGGAAAAGCCATTTAAAGAGGGGGAGCCCCCCCCAGACCCACCAGGTACTCAAAGACCAGGGTGAGGGAGCGCTCGGTGTGGATGATGTCGTGCAGGGTGACGATGTTGGCGTGCTTCAGGTTCTTCAGCAGCGACACTGCGAGGAGAGGAGGCGACAGGTTGGGGGCAGCAGGGGCTGGGTGCACCTGGCCGGTGCCAACCACCCCCGACCCAGCCAGGCTGAGCAGGAGCTGTGGTGGGGAGAAGCCTCTGCTGGCCTCACCTTCCCGTATGGCCGTGCAAGGTGCCCCTTCCTCGTGCTCCAGGCGGATCTCCTTCAGGGCCACCAGGTTCTCTGTCAGCTTGCTGCGCCCCTTGAAGACTGTGGCATAAGTGCCCTGGTGGGGAGAGGGGAGACACGAAGCAGGCAGACCACTCAGCAGGGTGGCACAACCCCTGATATCACAGAAGCACTGAATGGGGGTTGGCTGGGAAGGCACCTTAAAGATCACAGAAGCAAGAATCACAGAGTGCCAAGGGCTGGAAGGGACCTCCAAAGCTCAGCCAGATCATCCCCACCCTGCCAGTGCAGGAGCACCCAGAGCATAGAATCCTAGAATCAGTCAGGGTTGGAAGGGACCACAAGGAGCAGCCAGTTCCAACCCCCCTGCCATGCCCAGGGACACCCTACCCTAGAGCAGGCTGCTCACAGCCTCTGCCAGCCTGGCCAAAAACACCTCCAGGGATCTGGCCCCAAACACCTCCCTGGGCAACCCATTCCAGCCTCTCACCACTCTCATGCTGAGCAGATCACCCAGAGCAGATCACACAGGAACACATCCAGGTGGGCTTTGAACATCTCCTATCTCTTTGAATATCTCCAGCCTGTTCCAGGGTTCTGTCACCCTCACAGATCATTCAGTGCCAACTCCCCTGCCATGGGCACACCTCCTGTTAGCCCAGGGTGCTCAAGGCTTCATCCAGCCTGGCCTTGAACACTTCCAGGGAAGGGGCAGCCACAACCTCCCTGGGCAACCTGTGCCAGGGTCTCCCCACCCTCGCTGTCCAGAGTTTCTTTCTACTCTCCAGTCTAAATCCAGCTCAAAGCCATTTCCCCTCCTCCTATCCTTTACATCCCACCACCTTGTAAAAAGTCCCTCCCCAGGTTTCTTGAAGGTCCTCTCCAAGTCCTGGAAGGCCTCCATGCCAGCTGGAGGAAGGAGCATTTAAATGTATAGGACCAAATCTGAGGTCCACGTGGTCTCATAACTGCTAGACACTGAAGAAGTTCGGCCACAGCCTGCCCTCTGCACTCCAAGTTGCTTAAACCCTTGGTCTACTCACCTCTCCCAGTTTGTCCAGTTTGACATAGGTTTCCAGCTTCCCAAACCCAATATCTGACTGTAAGAGAGAATGGAAAACATCACTGGGAGGGGATCTCATCCAGGGATGGCTTCACCTTGGGATGGGCAAGGTGGAGGGCACTGGACAGTGACAGCTTTGGGAGCAGCTGATCCAAGCACCCAAAGCTCAGCACTCTCCACCAGCCATAAAACCTTCCCCACCAGCTGGGTGCTGAAAGTGGGATGGATGGGGCCAGGGTGGGCACAGCTTGCACTGCACCTTACTGACAATTCCCTTCTCCTCCCACCCACCACCCCTGCCACAACTCCAGCAGCTGCTGAGCTGAACAGCAGCTGGGACCTCCACAAAGCTGATGCCTCCTGTTTTGGTTGGAGAAGCTTCAGGAGCTCCTGCTGCTGCCCAACCCTTGCTGGAGTGCTTTTGACCATGACTGCACTTCTCTGTGCTCCCCAAAGCCAGCATGGCAGGGACACCTCCCTCTTTGGCACAGGGACTCCTTGATGGACTGCTGAGAGCTGCTGTCCTGCACCCAGTGAAAGGAGGACAACCCCTGTGAGGCCACAGGTTTAGGTGTCAACCCCAGCAGAGCCCTGAAGTTGCCATTTTCTGTGGTGAGAGAGGCACCTCCTGGGTTAGCTTGGATGGTTTCTGTGCCAGGGCCTTCCAGCACAGAATCATAGAATGGTTTAGGTTGGAAGAGACCTCAAAGATCAGCCAGTTCCAACCCCCCTGTGCCATAGGCAGGGACACCTCCCACTAGATCAGGTCACTCAAGCATGACAGGGGTCAGGACAAACCATTGCCCCCCGAGCTTAACAAACTGGTGGTGTCCTACAAATCAGCTTTGCAGTGCCAGGAGAGCAGCCAGATCTAGCTCCAGCCCAGCACCAGGGTCCCTTCTCCTGGTGCCAGGGCTCCTGCCATGCCTGCTGCCATCAGCAGATGGAGCTGGATGGGCAGATGCCAATCATAGAATCGGTCAGGGTTGGAAGGGACCACAAGGATCAGCCAGTCCCAACCCCCCCTGCCATGCCCAGGGACACCCTACCCTAGAGCAGGCTGCTCACAGCCTCTGCCAGCCTGGCCAAAAACACCTCCAGGGATCTGGCCCCAAACACCTCCCTGCAGGGGCAACCCATTCCAGCCTCTCACCACTCTCATGCTCAACAACTTCCTCCTCACCTCCAATCTGAATCTCCCCACCTTCAGCTTTGCTCCATTCCCCCCAGTCCTGGCACTCCCTGACAGTCTCAAAAGTCCCTCCCCAGCTTTCTTGTAGACCACTTCAGATTCTGGAAGGTAACCAGCAGCAAACCCAGGGGCAGGGCAGGACTGCAGGGGTGGGTTGCAATCAGCACAAGCATCTGCTGGCTGCGACTGGCATACAGGGAGTGAGGAGCTGGGCCTGGCACTGCTCACTCTGCCTGCTCAGACTTACTAGGGAAGCTCTTCTGGACATCCTGCTGAGGGGCTTGGGGAACTCTGGGCTCTCCATCTGCAGCTTCTGCAGGAACTCGGGGGGCAGGCGAATGTCCATGGGCAGGGAGAGACGTTTGCTGACATCCTGTGGAGAGGGCCAGAAGAGCAGGTGGTGAACGCAGCCCATGAAAGGATCCCTCAAGTTCATGGAAGGGTTGGCACTCTCTGATAGCCTAAAAAGTCCCTTCCCAGCTTTTCTGTAGGTCCCCTTCAGATCCTGGAAGGCCACCAGAAGGTCACCTGGGAGCCTCCTCTTCTGCAGCCTGCACAGCCCCAACTCTTTCAGTCTGTGCTCACAGCAGAGCTGCTGCAGCCCTCTGAGCATCCTTGTGGCCCTTCTCTGGACACCTCCACCATGTCTACATCCCTCTTGTAATAGGAGCTCCAGAATCATAGTCAGGGTTGGAAGGGACCACAAGGATCAGCCAGTCCCAACCCCTCTGCCATGACCACGGACACCCTACCCTAGAGCAGGCTGCCCACAGCCTCTGCCAGCCTTGCCTTAAACCCTTCCAGGGAAGTGGCCCCAACCACCCCCCTGGGCAACCCATTCCAGGCTCTCACCACTCTCATGGTGAAGAACTTCCTCCTCACATCCTTGGGGCGGTCTCTTCCAACCTGGCATTCTGTGATAGAATCACAGAATCACTGAATCATAGAATCACAGAATGTCAGGGGCTGGAAGGGACCTCCAAAGCTCATCTCGGGGGGGATATGTGTGTGTGTGTCCCCTTACGCCAGACAGAGCAGGATCACCCAGAGCAGATCACACTGCCACACATCCAGGCAGCTCTTGAACATCTCCAGAGAGGGAGCAGCTCTCCTGGCAGCAGGCAGGAGGTGCCAGGCCCCCTGTGCCCAGCCCATCAGAACTTGCCTCCGTGGAGAAGCGGCGCTGGCTGCTGTTGCTGCTGCGGTAGCGCACGGCCGTGGGGGACTGTCCCTCCACCTCCGAGGGGGACATGGGGCTGCTGTCTGCTTGCAGGTCCCTGCCCAGGTGGCCCAGCTGAAGGTGGCCTTGAGCCAGGTCTGTGGACAAAAAGAAAGGAAAGTGAGGTGCTGGTGTGGCAGAAGAAGCGCCCTGGCCTGAGGTGCTTGCTCTGGAGAAAAGGAAGCGAGAGCAGGATAAGGGAGGTCCAGAGATGCTCCAGGGCTGTGGGGTAGTCTTCTCCTCATCCAGGAGGCAGAGAAGCAGCAGCTCTTTGCTCCAGCTTCCTGCTCCATCACCACCCGCGCAGGTTTTTTTTCCTGCTGGACAATTTCCAGCCTCTCTGACCCAAGCCTGGAGCCTCCATGGGGTTGTTGTGACCCAAGTGCAGGTCCCAGCCCTTGACCTTGCTGAAGCTCACCCAACAGACCTCAGCCCATCACACCAGCCTGGCCACAGACCTCTGTAGCACCTTCCACATCCCAGGCTGGACCCTGCCCCTTGCCAAGCCCTGTCCCTGAGCTGCACAGAGACAGCTTCACATCTCAGTGCCCTGCTCCCAGCCTGCTGAGTCAGCCAGCAATGACCTCACTGCTGAAGACTGGAGAGGGAGGGCTGGCGTTCACGGGGTGCTGAGCAGGGCTGGGACCTGGCTCGGGTTTTGCTCAGCTGATGGATGAGAGGTGGCAGGCAAGTGACCTGAGAAAAGATGTGGGTTTGTGCCATGGTCACTGGGGAACCAGGAGACCTGCAAGGTAAGGGATGCAGACTGCCCTGGACAGGCAGCTCACACTGAAGGGATGGGTTCGACCCATGCCACCAGGGCTGGGAGTACCCACTGGAAGCAGTGCCAGGAGTTTTGGGGCAGATACAAGAGGTAGGCACAGATCATCCCTACTCCCAGGGCCACTGTGGGACTCTGGTCCCTGTCCCTTTCTGGCCATCTGTCCCTGCAGGAATGTTTGGGGAACTCTCCCTGAAATAACCACGGGCATGAAGCTACCACAAGACCAAGGAAACTGGATCAGATCTTCTTAACTTGTTCAAATCCTAAGCAAATTACCTCAAAAGCAAAAGCAAACCCCAAAGGCCATTTCATATCCAACTAGACTGGGTTCAGTGAATCCACTTCCAATGGTTCCCACAGCTAAGCAAGTCCTTAGGTGGGCAGAGGATGCCCTGGAAGGTGCAAACCAGCAGCACTCTGAATCAGACGTGCCACATCCAGGCAGGGAGGGACTTACTGGCTGGTGAGGGCACCTCAGGAGCTGTACCCCAGCAGGGTGCTGGCAGACCCCAAGCTCCTGCTGCACTCCTGGCTGCAGGCAGGTGGATCTCCTAACCACAGCCACAGTCCAGTGACTCCTCTAGCCTTTACCCACAGGCTTGGGAATGTCCTCAAGTCCTGGGCTCAGCCTAAATCCACTCTGAGTTTGCTCTGACTCTTTCCCAGCTACCCCAGGAGGGAGACCAAAAGCTGCAGGAGGGGGCAGGCAGATGCTGCAGCATGGAGGGCAAAGGAGGAACCATGACTGAAACTTCACCAAGGCAGAAGGATGAACACTTCACCCCTCCAACAAAGCCTGGGTTTGCTCACTGGAGCTAACAAGGCCACGCTCAAGACATCCCAGAGCAGAGATCCCCCAAGGAAGGCAGCAGCAGCAGCAGCTGTCAGTGCCCAGGACTTCCTTAGCCTTGCACCAGTTTATCCCCACAGCTTCTGCACATCTAATTAAGAGCTCAAGTCTAATTATAGCCCTTGCTGCTTGCTAGGGTGGGAGGGGAGATGTGTGCAAGGGAGAGGCGGGGAGAGCAGAGAGAGGGGAGGCTGTGAAGGGAATGCTGTTGAGGGCAGCTTGGGAGTCTAGGGAATAGGAACAGCATCAAGAGCAGCAGGAGTGAGGAGAGGCAGCTCTAAATGAGGTTACTGCATCTCTTCTCTCAAGCAGGTTAGCTGGCAGAGAGAAGGTCCCTGCCTGCTGGGGCAGATGCCAGTGCCAGGCAATTACATCATGGCCTCAGCCCCTGCTTGCAGCAAAAGTTTCTACCAATTGTGGCTGCAGGGTGAGGGCAAAAAGGAGCTTGAACATGACCCAAGTGGAGCTGAGGGCACTGGCACATGCCCGGGGTTGGCCTCTGGCAAGCAAACAGGTTTAGCCTCCTAGGATCATTAAGGTTGGAAAGCACCTCGAAGATCATGGTGGAGGAGAAGCTGAAGATGAGGCAGCAGTGTGCACTTGCAGGGCAGAAAGGCAAGCAGAGGCTGGGCTGCAGCAGGAGCAGTGTGGGCAGCAGGGCCAGGGAGGTGATTCTGCCCCTCTGCTGTGTTCTGCTGAGAGCCCACCTGGAGTAGTGCATCCAGTGCTGGAGCCCCTGGGACAAGAGGGATGTGGAGATGCTGGAGGTGTGCAGAGAAGGGCCCTGAGGATGCTGAGAGGGCTGCAGCAGCTCTGCTGTGAGCACAGCCTGAAAGAGTTGGGGCTGTGCAGGCTGGAGAAGAGGAGGCTCCCAGGGGACCTTCTTGTGGCCTTCCAGGATCTGAAGGGGGCTACAGAAAAGCTAGGGAGGGACTTTTGAGGCTATCAGAGAGTGACAGGACTAGGGGGAATGGAGCAAAGCTGGAGGTGAGGAGATTCAGATTGGAGGTGAGGAGGAAGTTGTTGAGCATGAGAGTGGTGAGAGGCTGGAATGGGTTGCCCCTGCAGGGAGGTGTTTGGGGCCAGATCCCTGGAGGTGTTTTTGTCCAGGCTGGCAGAGGCTGTGGGCAGCCTGCTCTAGGGTAGGGTGTCCCTGGGCATGGCAGGGGGGTTGGGACTGGTTGATCCTTGTAGTCCCTTCTAACCCTGACTGATTCTATGATGCTGTGTTCCTCGGTGCTTTCCCCACCTATCCAGCAGGGTTCATAACAACTCCTCATTCAATTCGAGGACAGATTTACACCTGCACACAGAAAGCCTTGGAGCAGGGACAAGATACCTGCACCAGCTCGTGAGGAATGGCACATCTGTGGTGCAGGGAGAGAGTGGGCACCTGTAGGATCTTCTGCCTGCCTGCCCCGAGGTGACAGTGGGGACTGCATCACCTCCAGGGACTTCCCCCAAGCCAGAGGAGCTTCTGTCTCTCTTCAGGGCTTGCTGAACCATCCTTTGCTCCTGGACTCGCAGCCCTCTGCTGGGGGCAGCATCTCTCAGGGGAGGTTGAGGGTTAACCTTACGGTGAGCAGTAAGTGGGCACATCCCTTCTGCAGGGCTTGCAGCCTCACTGCAGGCTGGGGCAGGCTCTGTCGGCTCCAGCTGTGAGCATTTCAAGGGAGAGGCAAGGCTGGAGGCATGAGCTGGGAGCAGATCAAGCCAAGGCAGCCGTGCACAGGCAAGCAGACAGAGCTGCTGACAGGCAGGAGTTTGGGAAGTTGATAAAGTCAGGCTGGATTCAGCCAGGGGTGAATGCACTGCGAGGCTGAACTGCTCCTGGCCATCCCATCCTGCCTTTGCTGCTGCCTCTGACCAACACAAGCCCTGGAACAGGGTTGGAGTCACCACCCCCTGGAGGGGTTCCACAGCTGTGTGGACATGGCAGTGTGGGGCATGGCACTGGGGTAATGGTTGGACTTGATGATCACAGAATCACAGAGTAGAGTCACAGAATCAGTCAGGGTTGGGAGGGACCACAAGGATCAGCCAGTTCCAACCTCCCTGCCATGCCCAAGGACACCTGGGAGCCTCCTCTTCTCCAGCCTGCACAGCCCCCAACTCTTTCAGGCTGTGCTCACAGCAGAGGTGCTGCAGCCCTCTGAGCATCCTCATGGCCCTTCTCTGGCCACCTCCAGCATCTCCACATCCCTCTTGTAATCATACAATCAGTTAGGGTTGGAAGGGACCACAAGGAGCATCCAGTTCCAACCCCCCTTGCTATGGGCAGGGACACCCTACCCTAGAGCAGGCTGGCCAGAGCCTCATCCAGCCTGGATGACAAAGGGACAGGAACTTTCCACACACCAACACACCCAGAGAAGAGGGCAGGGAGGGCAGGAGTGGAGATGTTTGTCGGCAGGGCTGACCTCAGACGCTCCCAAGCAGCCTCAGCAGGGGCCTGAGGGCTCCTTACCTTCATTCCTCCGGTTGTTGAGCTGGTTGAACTGCTCTGTGAACTCTGTCAGGGACTCCTCGATGGTCTCTGTCCGAGGAACCGAGAGTGAAAACCTCCTCTTGAAGTTTTTCATCTTGTTCATTGTACCTCGAGCTGCGAGGGGTGGTAGAGCCCTGCGAGGAAGAGGAGAGAGAGAGCAGCAGGTTGGGAGGATTGGATGAGGCACAGCACAACCTCCCACCCCCAGCATCACAGCTACTGCTTTTTGGGGGGGTGGCAGCTCCCCTAGTCCTACTGGGAACCTGCAGGAGTGTCCCCAGGGTCATCACCCTCTCTAGAGCTGCTCTCTACAGCTCCCTGACAGGAGGTGGGAGCCAGGTTGGGGTCGGTTTCTTCTCCCTAGTAAGCAGCACTAGGATAAGAGAAAATTACCTCAGCTTGCACCAGGGGAGCCTTAGGTTGGATATGAGGGAAAATTTCTTCCCTGCAAGAGTGGTCAGGATCAGAGGTTCACAGGATGTCAGGGATTGAAAGGGACCTAAAGAGATCATCCAGTCCAACCCCACTGCCACAGCAGGACCAGACAATCTAGCTCAGGTCACACAGCAACCAAGGGAATCAGGTCCCTCATATCTTTAAGGGCCAAGAGGTGCAGGGGGCTGAGTTGGGTACCAGAGCTGAGCCTAGGGCAGGGCTGTGCTCACTGACTCACAAGTGCCAGCACAGGCAGTGCCTCACAGCATCCTTGAAAGCACCAAGAATGCCTGGAACAGAGAAAAGCAGGGCAGAAATAGAAGGCAAGCAAGCAAAGAGTGACAGATGCCACTCTCCTCCCTGTCCAAAGAGGCACCTCCTGCCCAGGCAGTTTGGTCTCTGCTTTTGCCCTTGCAAGAAAGACTTCCTGAGCCAGCAGCAAAACGCTGAGTGGAACCAGTAGTGGCCCAGAGGGATCCCTGAGATCCAGAGCATGGGGAGATGCTTGGAGCTGGCTCACAGCTTGCTCACAAGCTCCTCAATGACTCATCCTGAGTGGGGCAGCAGAATCTCCTTAGCCAGGGAGCTGATTAAAGCACTAAACCCCTTAAAACGAAGCAAACCCTCAAGGGGGACACAGGCAAGCGAGCTGAGGCTGAGCAGCCACCCCAGCAGGCTGAGGGAGCTTGCTCTGGCTCTTCTGCAGACACAAACTGCTCTGCTTTCCTGCTTTGGCTCCTGCCAGGTCTGCCCATAGCTCCCATAGCTCAGCAGCATGGATGGAAGCAGGCTGCTGTACCTGCTGTGCCTGCTTTGGTCCTCAGCATCAACCCCACTGCCATGGAGATTATTCCTCCCATAGCTCAGCAGCACAGATGGGAGCAGGCTGCAAGAGCTGCTGTGACTGCTTTGGTCCTCAGCATCAACCCCACTGCCATGGAGATTATTCCTCCCATAGCTCAGCAGCACAGATGGGAGCAGGCTGCAAGAGCTGCTGTGACTGCTTTGGTCCTCAGCATCAACCCCACTGCCATGGAGATTATTCCTCCCATAGCTCAGCAGCACAGATGGGAGCAGGCTGCAAGAGCTGCTGTGACTGCTTTGGTCCTCAGCATCAACCCCACTGCCATGGAGATTATTCCTCCCATAGCTCAGCAGCACAGATGGGAGCAGGCTGCAAGAGCTGCTGTGACTGCTTTGGTCCTCAGCATCAACCCCACTGCCCAAGGGGGTTATTCATCCCATAGCTCAGCAGTGAGGATAGGAGCAGGCTGCAGGAGCTGCTGTGCCTTTCAGCATCAGCCCCACTGCCCTTGGGGGGGGGTCTTCTTGTCCACCAGCACCCTCAGATCCTTCTCTGCAGTGCTGCAGATGGGCAGAAGGAGCCCCAAACAGCAATAAGGAATTCAGGCAAACATGAAATCATCCAGGTTGGAAGGTGGCCAAGGAGCAGGAATTAGAGCCAGCAAGAGTGAGGGATCTGTGCTTACTGCAAGGGAGGCAGAAAGTAAATACTTGGCTGAAACACTTCAAAGAGCCCAAAGCTGAATCCCATCAGGAAAGCTCCTCTCAGGATCCAGACAAGATGTCAGGGATTCTTCAAGCTCTGTGTTCAGAGCCACACTCCAGATTTTCCCAGGGGAAATGTTCCCACAGGCACTCTGTGAGCAGTAAACCCAGCAAAATCCACAGGCTCTCTGGGATGGAACTCAAGGAACAGGTTATTTTAGGCACCTGACCCCTCTGGCAGGCAAGAAAATATTCCTCATGTCCAACCTAAACCTCCAGCATCCATCTGGGATGATGCTGAACTTTCTACAGCAGGAGAGTGCGTCCAGCAGATCAAAGGAGGTTCTCTTCCCCCTCTACTCTGACCTGCTGAGACCTCATCTTGAGCACTGCCTTCAGTTTGGGGCTCCCCAGTTGAAGATCTGCTGGAGAGGGTCCAAGGGAGGGCTGTGAGGATGCTGAGAGGACTGCAGCACTGCCTGGGGAGGAGAGGCTGAGGGACCTGGGGCTGCTTAGTCTGGAGAAAAGAAGACTGAGAGGGGATTTGATAAATGTTTATCAATCTCTGAGGGCTGGGGGTCAGGAGAGGGGGGACAGGCTCTGCTCACTGCTCCCTGCCATAGCACAAGGAGCAATGGATGGAAGCTGCAGCACAGGAGGTTGCAGCTCAACACAAGAGGCAACTTCTTGCCTGTGTGGGTCCCAGAGCACTGGCACAGGCTGCCCAGAGAGGTTGTGGAATCTCCTTCTCTGGAGCCTTTTCAGGCCTGTCTGGATGTGTTCCTGTGTGCCCTGAGCTGGATTGTCTGCTCCTGCTGTGACAGGGAGGTTGGACTGGATGAGCTCTTTGGATCCCTTCCAACCCCTAACGTTCTGTGATCCTCTGTGATCCCAGGGCAAGGTCAGAGGGGCAAGGAGGGGCCTCAGCCCCCAGCCACCACAAGGACACCTCCTGGCTGCTCAGCTATTGGTACAAAATCCTCCTGGGGGGTAAGATGCTCCCAGTTGCTCCTTCTCCATGACTGATGCTGCAGAGCAGTGTCAGTGCCTGGGCAGGTTGGTTCAGATGCCCAGCAGAGTCATGCCACCCCCCCAGCCCCTGCCCCATCAGCCAGAGCAATTTCCACAATCACTGTCCCCAGAAGGGTGAGTGATGAGGGGAGAGAGAGAGAGCCAAGCCAGCTCTCCTCCCTCCACATTTGCCTCCTGCTGCTCAGCTCTGCTATTCAGGCTTCCTGACATTTCCCTCCTCCACACGGATCAAAGCCCCTGCCAGGAGGTCAAGATCCCGCAGGGAAGGGAGCTCAATCAATTCCCATTAATCTCCAGGAGCCCCCTAGCAAATAGCCAGGCCATCACATCATGCCTGGGCACGCTGGGGAGGGGAACTGAGGGTCCCTGGGCTCAGACCATCCTCCCACTTGCAGTCTTTTTTTCCTGCCCCTGCACTGCTGGCAGCCACCACTGACACAAATGCAGCGAGCCAGGAGTGGGATCACAGCAGCCAGGGGATGGAAGAGTTTGGGCTGCAAAAGCCTTCTGAGATCATCCAGTCCAACCAGCAACCCAGCACCACCACAGCCACTAACCCATGTCCCACAATGCCAGGGCCACAGGTTTCTGGAACACCTCCAGGGATGGGGACTCCTGGGCAGCCTGTGCCAATCCCTGACCACGCTTGCAGCAAAGAAATTGTTCCTAATCTCCAACCTAAACCTCTCCTGGCACAATTTCAGGCCACTCCTCCCTTCCCCTGTCTGTAGCTTGGGAGCAAAGATGATCCTGTAGCAAAGAGGCCAAGCTTGGCTCCCCATGCAGCTGTGACTTTAGATCCTGGATGTGGAGATGCTGGAGGTGTGCAGAGAAGGGCCCCGAGGATGCTGAGAGGGCTGCAGCAGCTCTGCTGTGAGCACAGCCTGAAAGAGTTGGGGCTGTGCAGGCTGGAGAAGAAGAGGCTCCCAGGGGACCTTCTTGTGGCCTTCCAGGATCTGAAGGGGGCTACAAAAAAGCTGGGGAGGGACTTTGGAGGCTATCAGGGAGTGACAGGACTAGGGGGGATGGAGCAAAGCTGGAGGTGGGGAGATTCAGCGTGGATGTGAGGAGGAAGTTGTTGAGCATGAGAGTGGTGAGAGGCTGGAATGGGCTGCCCCTGCAGGGAGGTGTTTGGGGCCAGATCCCTGGAGGTGTTTTTGGCCAGGCTGGCAGAGGCTGTGGGCAGCCTGCTCTAGGGTAGGGTGTCCCTGGGCATGGCAGGGTGGGGTTGGAACTGGCTGCTCCTTGTGGTCCCTTCCAACCCTGCCTGATTCTACAATTCTAAAAGTGGTTCTGCTGGATGCTCATTGCCCCCTCTGCTCTGCCCCAGCCCTGCCAGCCAGAGCCCAGCAACAAGGGCACACAAAGGAGCTTTGTTCTGCCCTGTGCCTGTCTTCTCTTTGCATCCACAGCCCTGCATGGTGCAGTCAGCAGCTCTCCCTTGGGTTCCTCCCCTCCCCTAGCTCTTGGTGAGCTCTGGAGGAAGGCAGGAAAATGATGCTCATTATTCCAGCAGCCTCCAAACACTGGGCACTTAGTCCCTCGGCTGATGCCAACCTGGGAGAAGCATCCAGCACCCAGCTGGCACAACAATAGGGCTGCTGACAGCCACTGTGCCCACCATGGCCACCCCAGGCACGGGCTCCAGTGCTGGCACTGTGCTCAGCTGCCCTGAGGTGCTCGTGTCAGTGCTTCTATGGTACCTTCGCTGTCTTCAGGGCAGGAGTGGGCCAGGCTCTGCTGGAGGTCAGCAGATCTCCTGTCTCAACCCACCTGAGCTCTGCTGCTTTGCACCAGGAGGGCAGGCAATGGGAAATGAGGGAGTCTCAGCCACTCTTTTTTGAGCTCCTTCTCACTCCAGTTAGGACATTGAGGGGCTGGAGCAGGGCCAGAGAAGGGCAACGAAGCTGGGGAAGGGTCTGGAGAATAGACCCTTCCAGTCAAGAAGTTGTCCCCTTGTGGTGAGCTGCAACCTCCTGTGCTGCAGCTTCCATCCATTGCTCCTTGTCCTATGGGTGGGAGCAGTGAGCAGAGCCTGTCCCCCCCATCCTGACCCCCAGCACTCAGATAGTTATAAACATTGATTAATTCCCCTCTCAGTCTTCTCCAGACTAAGTAGCCCCAGGTCCCTCAGCCTCTCCCCCCCAAGGCAGTGCTGCAGTCCCCTCAGCATCTTCATAGCCCCTTTGCTGGACCTTCTCCAGCAGATCCCTGCCCCTCTTCAACTGAGGAGCCCAAACCTGAAGGCAGTACTCATGGCCAACCTAAATCTACCCCACTCTAGTTTCTTTAGTGGGCATGGTGGTGTTGGTCAGACTGGATCTTATAAGAGGTCTTTTCCAGCCTTAATGAAGCCTCCTTTCTCTTCACCATCTCCCTGGACACCTGAGGTCCTGTGCTGCCTTCTCCCAGCATCACCTCCCTCTTACAGGCATCTCAGGGTCTGGAAGAGGCTGCCCAGGGAGCTGGTGGAGGTGTTCCAAATCCATGTGGCCATGGCACTTGGGGACATGGTTTAGTGGCCGTGGAGGTGCTGGGTTGAAGGTTGGACTGGATGATCCCAGAGGGCTTTGCCAACCCCAACAAAATTCCCTGATTCTAAGTGCAGGTCCCACATCCCCAGGGCTCACAGCCACCTCCCTGCTCCCTGGCTGTCATGTCAGAGCCCAAAAGTGACAGAGGCTCCTGAACACACAAACACCACCAAGACAGGGATGGTGGATCCTGCTGGAAGTCTCTCCAGAGGGAGAAGCCAACCACTGTCATCCCCACAGCTGGCAGGCAGCATTCCCAGGTGGCTGGAGAGACAGAGAGGAGAGTGCCAGCTCCCAGCTGGCAACACAAAGCCTCTTGTTCCCTCTCCCAGGAGTGTTTAACCTGTAGCTGAAGCTGTCAGCAGCTGCCTTGCCTTTCCTGCTAGATGGGAGAAGACCTCCCCCTGGTGCAGATGAGCCTCTCCCCCAAGCCCACCTGCAGCTGGATGGAGCAGAGCAACTCTCTCACCACCACACTCCTACAGCTCAGAGCATGTAGGGGCTGCTGCCTTCTTAATTGCTGTTTTCTTTCCTCCTTTTTTTTTTTTTTTTTTTTCTTTTTTTTCCTTTTGTTTAATTAGAGCTTTCCTCCTTCCCCCAGCCCACGCACAGCTCCCAGCGCTGCCAGCTCGGCTGCCACTGCCAGGCAGATGGAAATGCAGGATTCACCTTCCCCTGCAGTGCTCAGGAGGAGCCAGGAGAGGGTTGTTGCCTCTTTATACAAAATACACTGGAATTTTCCTCTCCTGGCCCACGATTTTGTCTTCCTCATCCATCCACCCCCAAGGGTCTCTCTTCCAGGCACTGAAGAACGAGGCTGAACGGATGGGATCAGTGAGCAACGAGGACTCGGGGACAGCTTAAGGCCACGAAGATGAGCAGAGGGATGGAGCATCTCCATTATGGGATAGGCTGAGAGAGTTGGGGGTCTTCAGCCTGGAGAGGAGAAGGCTCCAGGGAGCAGCCTGCCAGGACATGAAGAGGCTCCAGGAGAGCTGGGGAGGGACCTTTGACAAGGGTTGGGAGTGACAGGATGAGGAACGATGGCTTTGAGCTGGGAGAGGGCGGATTGAGACTGGAGGTGAGGAAGAAATTCTTTCCAGTGAGGGTGGGGAGACACTGGAACAGGTTGCCCAGGGAGGATGTCCCCTTCTTGAGGTGTTCAAAGCCAGGTTGGATGAGGCTTTGAGCAACCAGGGCTGGTGGGAGGTGTCCCTGCCCATGGCAGAGGGGTTGGAACTGGCTGAGCTTGAAGGTCCCTCCCAACCCAACCCATTCTGTGAATCTGGGACTGGGGCAACTCCTTCCTTCAGCTGCAATTTGGAAGGCAGACAGAGGAGCCAGCTTTGACCTGCTGCCCAGGGTGTGATCAAGAGCTCAGCTGGCAGCAGGCTCTGCAGGGACAGCTGGGAGGAGGGAATCACAGAGCCCTGCTGCCTGGGTCCCCTTTCCAAAAGCATTCCTAGGGAGGGTATTTAAAGACACCTAAGTGACATCCTGTGCACCCCAGAGCCCTGTGGAATCTCTGCAGTGCAGCAGCCCCTGGGGCAAAGGAAAGGAGCAGGGCAGCAAGCAGCACACAATGAAAAGGTGAAGAGAAGAAGTGACAGGCAGAACCTTGTGAAGAGCCTTCCCAGACAGAGTCTGGTATGAAAGGATCTTGATGGGATCAAATTTCCCAGAAAAAAAAACAACAAAAAAAACCCAACAAAACCACCCAAAAACCAACAAACCAAACCATAACTGTTTAGATAGAACCAGAATGAGAGCAAAGATGTCTGGAGACTGTGTCAGAGATCAGAGATACCTGCAGACATCCAACCCCCACCTGGACCTGTTCCTGTGTGACCTTAGCTAGGTGAACCTGCTCTAGAAGGGGGGTGTTGGACTCAATGATTTCCAGAGGTCCCTTCCAGCCCCTACCATGCTGTGATGTGTGCTGGGCTCAATGATCTCCAGAGGTCCTTTCCCTGCTAGCCTGCAGGTCGAGGGAGGTGATTCTCCCTCTCTGCTGAGAGCCCACCTGAAGTAGTGCATCCAGTGCTGGAGCCCCTGGGACAAGAGGGATGTGGAGATGCTGGAGGTGTGCAGAGAAGGGCCCCGAGGATGCTCAGAGGGCTGCAGCAGCTCTGCTGTGAGCACAGCCTGAAAGAGTTGGGGCTGTGCAGGCTGGAGAAGAGGAGGCTCCCAGGGGACCTTCTTGTGGCCTTCCAGCATCTGAAGGGGGCTACAAAAAAGCTGGGGAGGGATTTTGGAGGCTATCAGGGAGTGACAGGAGTAAGGGGAATGGAGCAAAGCTGGAGGTGGGGAGATTGAGATTGGAGGTGAGGAGGAAGTTGTTGAGCATGAGAGTGGTGAGAGGCTGGAATGGGTTGCCCCTGCAGGGAGGTGTTTGGGGCCAGATCCCTGGAGGTGTTTTTGTCCAGGCTGGCAGAGGCTGTGGGCAGCCTGCTCTAGGGTAGGGTGTCCCTGGGCATGGCAGGGGGGTTGGAACTGGCTGCTCCTTGTGGTCCTTTCCAACCCTGACTGGTTCTATGGTTCTTTGACTTCTGCAGCAAGAGGAAAAAAAACAACAAAAAAACCCCAAATGGAAGGGGATGCTGCTCCTGACCTACTTCTCTTCACTCCAGCTCAGATTATGGTACCAGCTAGGGCCTGGGATTCTCCCCCAGCACCCTGCCCTGCTGCAGGGCCACCACTGTTTGGCACTAGGTAGGTCAAAGCCTTTTTGCAGCAGGGTTTCAAATCTGTGTTATTTAAAGCCCTGGAGTAGTCACATGGCAGGAAGGTTGTGAGCAAACATTGCAGGGGCTGCTTCCTTGCCAAGGATTGCACTAATCTGGCCTTTAATCTGAGAGCCACTTGTGCAGCCATCCTTGGAGGGCTTTGGTGCACCTGTGTGGATCTCACCCTCAGAAATGCTGCCCCACAGGTAGGGGCTGTGAGCAGCCACTGCTGGAGGAACCAAACCAGAGGATTCCACAGCACTGCACTGAACCATGAGGACTTTGGGCACTGAGAGAGTCCAGCAGAGGGCTAGGAGGATGCTGAGAGGACTGCAGCACTGCCTGGGGAGGAGAGGCTGAGGGACCTGGGGCTGCTTAGTCTGGAGAAAAGAAGACTGAGAGGGGATTTGATAAATGTTTATCAATCTCTGAGGGCTGGGGGTCAGGAGAGGGGGGACAGGCTCTGCTCACTGCTCCCTGCCATAGCACAAGGAGCAATGGATGGAAGCTGCAGCACAGGAGGTTGCAGCTCAACACAAGAGGCAACTTCTTGCCTGTGTGGGTCCCAGAGCAGTGGCACAGGCTGCCCAGAGAGGTTGTGGAGTCTCCTTGTCTGGAGCCTTTGCAGGCCTGTCTGGATGTGTTGCTGTGTGCCCTGAGCTAGATTGTCTGGTCCTGCTGTGGCAGGGGGATTGGACTCAATGATCTCTTCAGGTCCCTTCCAAACCCTGACATCTGTGAGCCTGTGATTCTTGGGGCCCCTTCCAACCTGGCATTCTGGGATGTTCCTTAAACTCTGGGATGCCACAAGGATGTTGTGGGATTGCCCTGGAGCCCAGCCCAGCCTCTCAACCCCAGCCAGATGCTGCCTCTCAGGACTTTTCTGTCCCTGCAGAGCATCCTCCCGCACTGCCTGCAGGCACTCACCTCCCCAACACCCTTACACCAATGCAGCTAAGCTCCATTCCATCACCACTACAGCATTTCCAAGTCAAACCAAAGCGTTGAGGTGCTGGGATGCCAAGCAGAGATTGAAAGATGAATAAAGAGATGAAACACACCTCAGGGGCTGCAATCCTCTGCTCACTTGCAGCACCCTGTGCACTTGCAGCCCAGAAAGGCAAGCAGAGGCTGGGCTGCAGCAGGAGCAGTGTGGGCACCAGGGGCAGGGAGGTGATTCTCACCCTCTGCTGTGCTCTGCTGAGAGCCCACCTGGAGTAGTGCATCCAGTGCTGGAGCCCCTGGGACAAGAGGGATGTGGAGATGCTGGAGGTGTGCAGAGAAGGGCCCCGAGGATGCTGAGAGGGCTGCAGCAGCTCTGCTGTGAGCACAGCCTGAAAGAGTTGGGGCTGTGCAGGCTGCAGAAGAGGAGGCTCCCAGGGGACCTTCTGGTGGCCTTCCAGGATCTGAAGGGGGCTACAAAAA
>VWZI01012599.1:125189-138561 GCA_013396835.1 Psilopogon haemacephalus
GAGAGGAGAGGAGAAGAGAGGAGAGGAGAAGAGAGGAGAGGAGAAGAGAGGAGAGGAGAAGAGAGGAGAGGAGAAGAGAGGAGAGGAGAGGAGAAGAGAATCAGCCAGGTTGGAAGAGGCCTCCAAGCTCATCCAGTCCACCCTAGCACCCAGCCCTAGCCAATGGCACTAAGTGCCCCATCCAGTCTCTTCTCTAGGGATGGTGACTCCACCACCTCCCTGGCACCTCATGTCCTCCTGGAGCTAAATTGCCTCCAGCAGACTTTTTCTTTGTGCCTTTCTCTGTTTTCCAGCACTCTGCAGCTGCAGCCGAGGTCCAAAGGGAGCTCACCAGTGTGGGGGGCACCTCTGGGGATCCCAAAGGCAACACAGCTGGGGAAAGGGGCTGGAGAACAGGGATGGGGAGGAGCAGCTGAGGGTGTTCAACCTGGAGAAAAAAAGGCTGAGGGGTGACCTCATTGCTCTCTATAACTTTGTGAGATGGGGCAGAGTGAGGTGGGAGGTGGTTTCTTCTCCCTGGTATCAGGTGATAGAATGAGAATGAGAGGAAATAGCCTCAAGCTGCATGAGAGGAGCAACTCACAGGATAGTAGGAAGAATTTCCTCACTGTGAGAGTGGTCAGGGATCGGCACAGGCTGCCCAGGGAGGTGGTGGAGTCCCCATCCCTAGAGGTATTCCAGAATCCTGTGGCCACTTGGGGCCATGGCTTAGTGGCCATGGTGGTGCTGGGTTGCTGGTTGGACTGGATGATCTCAGAGGCTTTTTCCAAGCCAAACAATTCAATGATTCTATCCTAGGAGTGATGGGAGAGCTTCTCATTGTGACCTCTCTTTCCAGAGGTATCACTAAAGCAGGAGGGATGAGAAGCTGGTGCTGGGGTGGTTGACTTAGTGCAGAGAGCACTTTGGAGACTCTTCACATTTTCCACTGTCTTTTGGACAAGACACAAACCAAGTCCTGGCTATGACCAAAGTGTGCATCAAGCCCACCAGTTCTGCCTCCTCCTCAGACTGTCAGGCAGGTTAATGGTGCTGCCCTGTGCCCCCCACACAACCAATTTACATTGCTAATGATGTTTGCAAACTCCTGCCCTAAGCCCAGCTCTTAGGGAGGTCACCCAGGTGCTTCTGGACCATCCACAGCCTTTCTGGGGCACTTGCAAGGAGCTGAAATAGCTCTGAGGTGCCTGGTCAACCATAGGAACCAGGGAGCCCAAATGATCACTCCTGCAGCTTCAAGTTCCCTGTGTCCTCATCTCCCTGCAGCTACAGGCATGGCAGCAGCTCCTGATGCTGATTTGTAATGGCCCTGACAGCATGTCCTCCCCCACTCAAGAGAAGCTGCTGCCTTGAATCCAAGACCAAATCAGCAGAAAAAAAACAACTCCCTTGGCTCCTCTGACCAAAGCTGAAGCATCCCTCTGAGGTCTCTTGGCTTGACCACGCAAGCTTAAAGCAAGACCTGGACCTGCAGGTGATCCCTGGGGATGGGTCCACGGCATTCCAAGCAAGTGATCCCTAGCGATGGATCTACAGCATCCCATGCAGGTGATCCCTGGGGATGGGTCCATGGCATTCCAAGCAAGTGATCCCTAGCGATGGATCTACAGCATCCCTTGCAGGAGATCCCTGGGGATGGATCCATGGCATCCCATGCAGGAGGTCCCTGCAGCCCAGAGCACTCTGGTGTGGCACTGCTGGCAGAGCAGCTCCCTGGCGTGTGCTAAACCTGCTCCTGGGACAAACAAGAGGCTCTCAGTCCCTGGGGTTGCTAAAATTCCCCTCCCCTGGCCACTGCCACGCTGAGGAAAGAGCCAACCTCAATGCCCTGATTGTAGCAGCAGATCAGGAGGGCTGCAAAGTCCTGCCCCTAGATGTGGTCTTCTGCAAGCAGGCTGGGGGAGCATTGGCAGACCTGCATGGAGATTCTCCTCAGAGCCACAGCCCAGGATGTGGCCGTCCCCTGGTCTGAGCTAACAGTGGCCTTCAGTCCCCCTAATTGCAAACACGAAAAGCAAACAGCACAGAGAGGTCCCCAGCCACAGGCTGGCCTGTGAGCTCCCTTCTGAGAGCCTATCTGGGCAGGGCTGGAAGTCAGATTCCCACCAGGATGGGGCAAGAACACAAAGGAGGGATAGGAATAGGCTGGGATTTGCGAGATACAGCTTGTTCCAGGCTGCTCACACTTCCTGCATCCTGTGGCAGAGCGACTGCTCTGCAGTAATTAGTTAATAATTACAGGCTGACCAACCCTCAGGAGGATCTGCAGCAGAAGGAGCAATGAGTGCTGGAGGCTGGAGGCAGATTTTCCTTATTGCTTCTCCCTGGCACTTAAGTCACTGCTCTAATTTGAGGCACGGGGAACAGATGCCAGGAAGGGTTTGTTTTATTAATTTTTTTTTTTTTATGCCTACAGGGACACAGGAGTGGTTCCTCATCCTTCTGTGATCACTGTTCCTTCAAGGAGAGCCAAGCATTTTCATTAATGCCAACCCCCACCTCAGCTCAGCTCTGAATGTGGCTATTAACCACCACACACACAGCCCAAGATGGGCAGAGGTGGGATGGGACCCACCTGAGATCAAACAGCAACTCAGGGGCACAGCCAGGAAAAGAATTCAGAAGAGCTACCCCAAGATGGGCAAAAGCAGAAGGGCAGAGGTGGGATGGGACCTACCTGAGATCAAACAGCAAGCCAGGGGCACAGCCAGGAAAAGAATTCAGAAGATCTGACCCTGGATCTTACCCCCCAAATGATTCCTGCAGCTCTGAGTCCTTTGTGCTGCTGTTCAGAGATCATCAGGGCAGGATCCCACCAGGTCACTGCAGAAAGAAGAGGCAGTTCCTAGCTCCCTGTGCCAGCAGGGTGACAGCAGAGGTGACACAAGCACACAGCACAGAGAGCCAGCTGTGGATCTAGAAAGGTTTTCTGATGCTCACAGCTTTGCCTGGTGACAAAATGGTCTCATCCTGTGCTGCTGGGGGTCTCCTGACTCCAACCAGAGCAGTGCTGATTTATACCTCTTGATGAAGCAAAGGCAGAAAGTGGGATTTAACCTGCCAAGCTGGGCAGATGCACCAGAAGGATTCATTCTGGGGGGTGAAAAGAGATGCCCTTCAGCTGCCATTCTATTCCTCAACCCATTCTCTTCCAAGTCCAAAATAAACATTCAAACCTCGAAGTGCTCTTGAAGATCCCTGCAGGTGCCTGCTTGCATCCTTTGCTGGAGGTGTCCAGAGAAGGGCCACAAGGATGCTCAGAGGGCTGCAGCACCTCTGCTGTGAGCACAGCCTGAAAGAGTTGGGGCTGTGCAGGCTGCAGAAGAGGAGGTTCCCAGGGGACCTTCTGATGGCCTTCCAGGATCTGAAGGGGACTACAAAAAAGCTGGGGAGGGACTTTGGAGGCTCTCAGGGAATGGAGCAAAGCTGGAGGTGGGGAGATTCAGACTGGAGGTGAGGAGGAAGTTGCTGAGCATGAGAGTGGTGAGAGGCTGGAATGGGTTGCCCCTGCAGGGAGGTGTTTGGGGCCAGATCCCTGCAGGTGTTTTTGGCCAGGCTGGCAGAGGCTGTGGGCAGCCTGCTCTAGGGTAGGGTGTCCCTGGGCATGGCAGGGGGGTTGGAACTGGCTGCTCCTTGTGGTCCCTTCCAACTCTGACTGATTCTATGATCTCTGGGGCATCTCCAAACCAGCAGCATTTGCTCCAGCACAGGGCTCAGTGCTGGTCTAAGAGGCTTTCCACCAAACAAATTCAAAACGAAGCTCCAGGTGATGGATACAGAAAGAAAAATACCAACCAAACCCAACCACTGATGATTATTTTTGTGCCTGTGCATCCTCAGAAGGCTCCTGTTCACAAACCTCCTCAGAGGTAGCAACCAAAAAGAGATCTGGCAACCAAAAAGAGTGGGCAGAGGGAGATGCCACATCAGAGGAGGGGGTTGCAGCTGCACACCTTAAGTGGGCTCACGAATCCTCGGCCCCGAGCGACCCAGCAGATTAACACTCACCAAATAATTACCACGGAGCCAGTCAAAATAAACTCCCCCTAAATCAAACCAGAGCACCAGCAGCAATCACTGGAACGTTTGGAATGCTTCTGCTTCCCCAAAAAGGCACACTTGGATTTCTTCAGAGGTCCCAGTGTTTATGGGCAGCTCCAACAGCCTCCTCCCCCACCTCTCTTAATTCAGCAGTTGGATTCGAAGCCTCCAAAACAACTGCAGCAAACCCCCCCCCAGGGAACTGCTCAATTCCAGCCCCCAGCCCTCAGCCTCCCTGCCCCACTCCAAAGCCCAAAGGACTCAGCACTGCAGGAATCATTTGGGGGGTAGGATCCAGGGTCAGATCTTCTGAATTCTTTTCCTGGCTGTGCCCCTGAGTTGCTGTTTGATCTCAGGTGGGTCCCATCCCACCTCTGCCCTTCTGCTTTTGCCCATCTTGGGGTAGATCTTCTGAATTCTTTTCCTGGCTGTGCCCCTGAGTTGCTGTTTGATCTCAGGTGGGTTCCATCCCACCTCTGCCCTCCTGGTTTTGCCCCTCTTGGGCTCTGTGTGTGTGTGGTGGTTAATAGCCACATTCAGAGCTGGGCTGTGGATGGTCCAGCCACATTCAGATCCTGCCCTAATGGTCCAACCTAGCACCTAACCCTTCTCATTAACTAACCCCTGGCACTCAGTGCCTCATGCTGTCTCCTCTTCAACACCTCCAGGGATGAGGACTCCACCACCTCCCTGGGCAGCCCATTCCAATGCCATTCACTCTCTCTGGGCACAACTTCCTCCTAACATCTATCCTGAACCTCCCCTGGCACAGCTTGAGGCTGTGTCCCCTCCTTCTGTTGCTTGTTGCCTGGCAGAAGAGCCCAACCCCACCTGGTTGCAACCTCCCTTCAGGTAGCTGCAGACAACAATGTCCATGGCACCATCCCCTGAAGGGGTTGAAGAAACCTGTGGTCACGGCCCTGGGGGCATGGCTTAGTGACCATGGTGGTGTTGGGTCGATGCTTGGACTGGATGATCTCAGAGGCCATTTCCAACCGAAACAGTTCTATGATTCTGTAGATGTCCCAAAGCCTGCAGCTGTTTCCCCTTGGGTCCTGCCACCCCCAGAACCTGTGGTGCATTCTGCATTCAGCACAGGAGGGAGATCTGGAACAGGAGCCCAGCTGATGCTAAGGTGTGAAAAGAAGCTGACAGGTTTTGAGCAGGGCTCCTCAGCCTGCTGTGCTTAGAGATAGGTGGGAATGCAGCATGCCCTGCCTGCCTGCCTGCAAAACTCCAGCTTTAGCTCTGGTGGTTTGCAGCCCATCCCTGCAAGAGCAAGGAAACCCAGAAGGCAAAGAGAACAGAGATCTCAAGCTGCAACTGGAGACACAGCAAGCACAAAGCTTGCTGGAAAGGAGGGGAGGTGAAGAAAGACCAAGAGAGATTGCAGGGGTGTCAGAAGAGGAAGCCCAGGCATGGCTGAAGGCTTGCTAAAGCTCTGCCCTTGTGGCTTGAGAATCGTTTCACACCGCTTTCTCCTCCAGCCAGGCTGCCTAAGACAAAAAAAGATCCCAGGGAAGATTGGGAGCCGCTGAGCAAACAAGCAGGGGATGAGCAATGCTGGCTGCAGGCAAAAATGCTACCTGGGAAGAAATCTTGATTAGGAATGGAAAGGGAGAGGAAAAGATGCTCCACCCGATTACAGATCCACTTGGCAGGGTTAATTGTTCACCAGATCCTAATCTGGGCTTTCTCATTGGCATTCCTCAACAAGCTGCTCTCTGCCATGGGTTCACAGGATCAGAGGATGTCAGGGGATGGAAGAGACCCAAAGAGCTCATCCAGTCCAACCCCCCTGCCAGAGCAGGGCCAGACAATCTAGCTCAGGGCACACAGCAACACATCTAGACAGGCCTGGAAAGGCTCCAGAGACTCCACAACCTCTCTGGGCAGCCTGCTCCAGAGCTCCTGAACCTTCACATCAAAGAAGTTTCTCCTCATATTTAAATGGAGCATCCTGGATGTGCTCATTTCCTCTCATCCTGCCACTGGGCACCACTGAGAAGAGTCTGGCCCCATCCTCCTCCTCCTGTCTCACCACACGGTGCAGCACAAAGGACAGAGAGGGGCAGAGGGATGCTGATGGACTTGGGGGATCAAACATCCCCCCCCCCCCCAGGCTTTCTGCAGCACCTTGACCAAAAGCCCTGCTTGCTGCCTCTCCACTTTGCCAGATGCCAACTGAAGCTGCCTTCAGCTCCCCTGCCTAGTCAGAGGGCCAGCAGCACTTGAAGCAGATGGTTTGGGTGCCAGCAGAAGGCAGCTGGGCACAGCAGCTGGGCTGGAGCCACCTGCAGCGGACCACAATGCGACACCATCGCTTCACTCTCTGTCACTCACTCGCCAGCAAAGCCCATCTGAAGGGTCCATTCAAGGGCTCACAAAGAGTTTGTTCAGGGGAAAGGACTTCATAGCCCTGAGACAGGGGTTTCAGTGCTTCCACACCCACCTCTGCCAGCATCCCAAAGCTCTACAGACCTCAGGGAACGAAGCAAGGTCAAGTGTTAACGGATGGAGGAACGGAGACGTGGGGAGAGGGTGACAAGTCTGAGGGTCACACAGAATCCATGGCAAGGCCAGGGACAGAGTCAGACCTCCAGAGGCTTGTCCTCTTACAAAATTAAATTGGGAAAGTGAGGTTAATTGTTCACCAGATCCTAATGTGGGTTTTCTCAGTCACGTTCGTCAAGAAGCTGCTCTCTGCCATGGGCTCACAGGATCAGAGATGTCAGGGGATGGAAGGGACCCAAAGAGATCGTCCAGTCCAAGCCCCCTGCCAGAGCAGGACCAGACCATCTAGCTCAGCTCACACAGGAACACATCCAGACAGGCCTGGTAAGGCTCCAGAGGAGGAGACTCCACAACCTCACTTTCCCAAGCAGCATAAGAGAGAAGGAATTCCCAGGCATTGCTGGGGAGGTAGCTCCATCACTCCTTGCTGATCTGTCCTCACAGGGGCATGCTCCAAGACACAGTCCCAGCACTTTCCTGCATCAGGGAGCAACTCTGGGCTCTTGGAACCAAAACTCTGCAACCTGCAAAACCTCCCATCAAGCATGGTCCCACCTGGAGAACAAGCACCAGAAACCTGCACAGAAGTCTTCTGGCATGACAAAGGGAGTCTAAAGGTCAAACTGTGAGCTGGGTGCCAGATGAAGTTTCACGGATGGGGTGCCAGGTGGTCAACCAAGTGCCCTCCTTCTCCTCCTGCCTCTTGTTTCTTCTTTGCATCAGGCTCTTGGACACATCACATCCCGTTGATGTTTGCTCTCCAGGGAGGGCAGGATGCTCTGGACTACAGAGACACTTTGAGACCTCAGCACTGCCACCACTGCTGTGATCCCACTGACTCTACGTGCCCAACGGTTTGGTGCTTGCAACAGGATCCTGGGACCTGGGTTTCAGGTCCCAGCTGCCCTCTCAGTGCCCGGTGAGGCCAAAAAAACAACCCTCTACTTGCAATTTGCACTTCTCAGCTCTGCTGGTCTGTACAAGCTGCAGCTCTACACATGCTGCCCCATTACTGCTGAGGAGGAAATGAATCCCATTTCCTCCTCCTCCTTCCAGGAAGGGGACCCCATCCAGAGCCACTTGCCCTTTCACAAAGCTCATCAGGAGGCACTTTCTCCCTGGAGCTTGTTCAAAGAGATTTCCTTCCAGACACCTTCTCCAAGCCCCAGCGAGGCACATTTCATACCCTTCCTTTTGGCTGATGCAGAGCACAGAACCCCCAGCACCAGCAGCTTTCAGGCCTGACCCAGGTGGGCTAATGGGGGCAAGCTCTGCACACCCACGGGGAGCTCGTCAGAGCAAGGAGGTTGCAGCAGATGACCTCTGAGGTCCCTCTCAGCCTGAGCCAATTTCTGTGATTCTGAACAGATGTGTTGGAACCACAGAATCGCTAAGGTTGGAGCAGACCTCTAAGGTGATCAAACCCAACCACCAATTCAACATCACCAGGGCCACTCAACCGCGTTCTGAAGGGCCACGAAGCGATGCAGCTGATGCTGACAGCAGCCCGAGGAGGATGCCCCAGCAGCAGAACTCTGGCCTGAAGCAGGGGAACCCACCACAGGGCTTGGGTGTCTGCAAACCCCCCCCTGGAAACTTCTCATAGAATGACAGAATTGTTTGGGTTGGAAAAGACCTCTAAGACCATCGAGTCTGGAGACAGAAGGGGACTTTCCCCCCCCCAACCACCCATGGTCCTTCACAGAGGGACCCATACCAGGGATGGAGAAGTTGATAGGTCGAACAGGGCTTCCTAAACAACATTTAGGACCCAAACCCATGCAGGGATGTCCTGCATCCGGGGCCAGACAAGTATAAATTGCTTGCTGAAAGGAGGTTGGGAGTCAGGTGGGGGTTGGTCTCTTCTCCCTACTCTCAGGTGATAGAAGAAGAGGAAACAGCCTCAAGCTGCACGAAGGGAGGTTTAGCTCGAGCATTAGGCACAATTCCTTCGCTCCGAGAGTGCTCAGGGATCATCGGCACAGGCTGCCCAGGGAGGCGGTGGTGTCCCCATCCCCGGAGGTGCTCACCCATGGCGCTTTGGGGACACGGTTTAGTGACCACGGTGGTGCTGGGCTGAAGGTTGGACCAGATACTCTCAGAAGGTCTTCTCCACCAACCTTCCTGACCCTCAGCATTTCCCCGCAGTTCTCGGTACCCAGCCGACCCCATCCCTCCTCACCGCGTCCCGGCTCCAGCCGTCCCCTCCCTACCACTTTCAGCCCGAGAGGTCCCAAAGCAGCGGCAGTGTCCTGCCCCGGGGCGGGGGTGCATGGGGGTGCAGCGAGGACCCCGCCGGGACCCCGGCACTCACCGTTCGCTCTCCTGCCTTCCTCTTTCCTGCCGCCGCCGCCGNTGGAGCGATACCAGCGCCTGAGCGGTGCCGGGAATGTTACCGGAGCCGGAAGGGGCTGGAGTCGTGCCGGAGCGGTGCCGGTGCAGAAGAAGGTGCAGAAGTGGTACCGGAGCCGGAAGGGCTGGAGAGGTGCCAGTGCCGGAGCGGTACCGGTGCCGGAAGACGTCTAAAGGAACGGCACCGGAGTAGAAGTGGTGCCGGTACCGGCGCAGAAACGGTGCCGGAAGGGCTTAGGGTGGTGCCAGAGTGAAAGTGGTGCCGGTGTCGGTACCGAAGTAGAAGCGGTGCCGGTAGTGGAACAGAAGCGGTGTTAGTAGCGGAGCCGAAGCGCTACCGGATGGTGCCGGAACCGGAGCGGTGCCGCTATCGAAGCGGTGCCGATAACCGGAGTCGGAGCGGTGCCGGTAACCGGAGCGAAACCGCTGAAGCAAATCGAAGCGGTGCCGGTACCGGAGTCGGAGCGGTGCCGGTAACCGGAGCGAAACCGCTGCCGCCAATGGAAGCGGTGGCGGAGGCAGGAGCGGTTGGAGCGGAGCCGGTGCGGGACCCGGCGCGGTGCCGGTGCCGGTGCCGGTGCCTCGCTCGAGGCCGCGCTGGCTCCTCCCCACCCGCAGCCCCGGGATAAGGACTCCGCTCGGTCCCGTTGCCCTGGCTCGGCCCGGGGCGGCAGCAGGCAGGAGCCGGCTCTGCTGGGGCTGTCCGGGGGAGGGAACGAGCTGGGGAGCCGCACACACACACACCCCCCACACCCCCTGCGACTTTTCCCTGTCCCAGCCTCAGCGCCCAGTCCGGGGTGGGGGGAGGGTCCCGGGGGTTCCCCTCTCCGTCCTGCAGATGCACCCCCTGAAACGGGGGGGGATGGCAGCGACTTGTGTCCCTNGAGGTGCCAACGCTGTCTGCCTGGAACTAATTAATTTCTTATATCCTCAGCTATATTCATCCTTGTCTCCCCTCTACACAGCATCCTGGCAGCTGAGTTTTTGCCGTGAGTGGGTAGGATGCTGAAATCTGGGGGGGTGTGGGGGGGGTGTGCAGGAGGTTTAATGTGGAGGGAGGAAGGCAGAAGGATGCCAGCAGGGCACCTGGGAAGGGAAGGGTCCAAATCCACCTACCTAAGAGTATGGTGAGTGGGAACTCAGACACAGCAGAGCTGTTGAGGAGGAGGAAAGGGAGGCAGGGATGCATTTAGGACCTTCTCCTTTCTGGACATCTGAGATTCCACAAGGAACACTGCCCAGAAGACACCAATTCAGGCTTTCTTAGTTCTGCTGTTGACAGAACTCTGGGTTTTTGTTGTTTGTTTTTGGTTTTGGTTTTTTTTTTTTTCTTTTCCCCCCTTTCCCTTTTGGAATGTGGGAGTCTTGGGGGACTTGCTGACTTTTTTCTTATATTAGAACCATCAAGCTTGCCGGGAGACGCTTTGAGGAGCAGGGAAGTGGTTCACAGATGGCACCGCAGAAGCCTAAAAAGCTGAGCTCCCGTGGAGGAGAGGAATGTTTTGCTGGGATCCAGTCTGTTTGTTCACTTCAGCCTGCCCCGTGGCAACACCCAGCCAAGACCTGACACACTCAGCAATGCTCATCTGCTCTGAGTGGGTGAGAACATTCAACACCAGCTCTTGTGTCAACTCCTCTAGCCGAGCACGTGAGCTGAGCACACAGAGCTGAATAAGAAGGCTCTGAGCTGAAAAAGAAGGCTCTGAGCTGGAACTGTCCCCCCCAGAAGCAGATGTGCAGAGTTCAGGCTTGAGGCACGTTGCCCCAGCTGGGAGCAATGAAGACTTTCCAGCAGGGGCAGGACCCCACTCTCCATCTCCTGCACCTTGGGGATGCGCATCCTTGGCTCTGCAGGGCAGGAGGAGGAGCAGCAAAGGGTAAGCCTCAGTGGCACGATGTGCAGGCTGACCCTCGGCTCGTGTGAGTGGCTGCCCTCCCTTCACCCCTGGTCAATGAGTACCAGGTCATGTGGGCTGCAGACTCAGCAGCAGCAGCAGCTCCGTGTGACGTTGGCCATCACGTTCCCTTTGTGCCACTGGCCACTGGCACGTTTCCTACAAGCCCCAGCAGCCCGGCCAGGCTGTGGCATGATCTGACTTCCATACTCATCCATCTCCTCTATTTAAAGGGGAGATGCCTCCAGGGGAGGAGATGTCTGGAATGCTCATGTGCCATTCCCGGCGCAGTGCTGTTCCCTTTGGTGTGACAACTGCTGCTGCGTGCTCCATACCACAGCTCTGAGGCCACCTGGCACCCAGTCCATTTTAAACCTGAAAGCCGAGGAGGTGCCCAGCAGAAGCTCGTGGCTAATTAAGGAGAGGAAGCCCCCAAACTGGAGAGGAACAGAGAAGCCACCTCTAAGTAAGAGGGAGTGATGTGGAAGGGACGAGAGCGTTACCAGCAGTCAGCGGCAGGAGCTCAGAGGCTGCTCCGCACAAGCTGCTTATTGATGTGTTCACTTTCCTCATGAACATAAATTAGAATAATGCAGGGATGGCTTTGGGAAGAGGACGTGGAGAGGGAGAGGACACAGCTGCTGCAGCCAGCAGGGATTCCTGGGTCTGTGTGTCCAAAGCCTGGCTGGGGGGAGGGGGAGTGGGGTGACCTGCGTTGTGGTGTGACGGATGCCCACCAGCCTGTGGGGCAAGAATCATAGAATCACAGAGTCAGGGTTGGAAGGGACCACAAGGATCATCTAGTTCTGACCCCCCTGCCATGCCCAGGGACACCCTACCCTAGAGCAGGCTGCCCACAGCTTCTGCCAGCCTGGCTGCAAACACCTCCAGGGATGTGGTCCCAACCACCTCCCTGGGCAACCCATTCCAGGGTCTCACCACCCTGGCAGACTGACCTGGTACAAACCCAGGCTCAACCCTGGGTAATGGGGCTGGGTCTGTTCCACCAATAACAGCCCGAAGCAAACTGTCCCTTAATGTGTGCTCTGTGAAGGGCAACATGGGCTGAGGTCGCTGGTGTTGAACTTGGCACCCAGCAGCAGATGCCTCTGCAGTCCTGGGCAGTGCATTTGCAAGGCAAGTGCCTGCAGGGCAGTTTTCAAACGTGCCAGCAGCAGGCTGAGCAGGAGGCAGACGAGGTGGGCTTAGGGGAGCCTTTCTCTCCGAGATGACTTTGGGTTCTGGGACCATTGTGAGGTTTTTCTGGGGTTTCCCCCTCTTGTCTGGTCACGGTGAAATCGTGGAGGATATTGGAGCGCCAGGGGAAAGCAGATGTGAAAATGGCCTCGTTGGAGGCAGGAGTAATTTCAGTCAAAAATGGGTCTGGCAGGAGTTGTATAAATAAATGGGCTTGGGAAACTGAAAGGCTTTGTGCAAGCCCGCGGAGGTGATCACCTCAGCTGAAGCTGAAGGAAACTTTGCTCATCGAATCCAGGCGATTCCAGGGGTGTCCCTTGCCTGGCTGCAGCCTGCAGCTGCTCTGCCTTTTGATGTCAACTGCATCCTTTGAAGAGACTCAGGCTGTGCTTCCTCACCCCAGCCTGTCTGCTGTCACCTCCCTGCAAACATCACCTCGGGCCAGCTGTGCCTTTGGCCGGAGCGAAGAGAGAAGGGGGAGGTGTGAAGGGGAGAAGGCTGTGGCAAGCAGAGAGGTCTGACAGAGACTTTTCATGCTCTGTCTGCTTCTCCCCAAGGGGCAGGGGTGGCTGGGTGCTGGAAAGGAGCAGGGTTGTGGTGCACATAATCCAGGGTGATGGCTCTGAGCTGCTTGTGCCGTTAGCACGGCCCCAGGGCTTCCTCCAGGTAGGAGCAATCCTTCTGCAGGAGATGGAGCACTGTCCTCACCCCTCCTGAAAAGCCACCCCAGAAACCTACCAGCCAGGGATGGGCTCTTTGCTAAGCCAGGGCACCAGTGGTCCCTTCTCTTTTGGAGGCTGCAGGCAGCACGCAGGCTGGAGTGGTTTTCAGGAGCAGCAGGGAAAGCAGCAGCATCCTGAGCAGCATTTTAATCACCCACCCAAGGGGGTTGCTGGGGCTGCTGCTCTCCACAACCTTCCCCATCAGCACCACGGAGATGGGAGAGAGGAGCCCAGGGGTCAGCACAGCCTCAGGGTGCTGGGGACACCCGTCCCAGCCCCGTGGCCAACGTGAGGGCAAGCACAGGGTGTGAGACTTTGTCCTTCTGTCCAAGGATGGGGCCAGGGGAGCTCCGTGTGGGCTGACACAGAGCTGGAGGCCAGGCAGTGCCTGTCTTGTCAAACTGTGCCCTGCCCCAGCCGTGCTCCCTGCGTGGCTCCTGGCCAGACACAGTAAATCCTCCCTTTCTCCCTCACATGGTGAGGCCCCAGCAGGGACAACTCCATCCAGCCCTGGACCAGCTTTGGGGGAGAGGAAAGAGAGTGCCTGGGAGCTGGCAGAGCTGCCTTAGGGGACACCGAGGCAGTTCAGACTGTTTAGCCTTGAGGGTGTAGAACTGAGCAGGGTGGGGGGGGGGGAGGGGCTTAGAAGGG
>VWZI01012599.1:138585-148656 GCA_013396835.1 Psilopogon haemacephalus
GGGGGGAGGGGGTGGGGCTTAGCAGTGATCCAGAGGCACAGCAGTGGAAGAGAGCAGCTTGTCCCCTGTTTGTCACAGCCGTGCCAAGCATCCTTTGGTGTAAACCCACACAACATCTTGTTGTGTTTAATACCCATCCCCAAACCGGAGGCAGCCTCACCTGCCTGCCTGTCCCACTCCCTGCTGCCCTATGCAACATCCTCATCCTGCACAGAGGCAGGAGCTCTCCTGCACCTTCTCCAGGATGGAATTGAAGCCTTTTGGGAGTCGTTTGGATGTGCTTAGCAGGGAGCTGAAAGCGTGTGATGGTTTAGCAGTTAGCTGCACCCTCAACCCCTACTCTTTGAAATAACCCAGGCTAGGACTCAGTCGGCTGGAAGTTAATAAATGAAGCTTTATATTTACAGCTTTGCACAACAGCCAAGCAGATATTTACAATGTGTAACAGATATTTCCAGACATACACAGTAAAAAGGTAATAGAGTGTGGTGGTTTAGCAGTTAGCTGCCCCTCACCCCCCCCCCTCTTTGAAATAACCCAGACTAGGACTCAGTCGGCTGGAAGTTAATAAACGAAGCTTTATATTTACAGCTTTGCACAATAGCCAAGCAGATATTGACAATGTGTAAGAGATATTTACAGATATATCCCATGAAAAGGTAATACAGAAAGGCCACAGCCCCTCCCAGAGATCAGCATCCCTAAGAGGGGTCACCAACCACCCCTACCTACCACCTTCCCTCCCTTCCCCAATATTATCTCACCATCTGTTTCATGCAACAGATAGGCAAAGGTAGATTGGCTAGGGAGGGGTTAGCAGAAGGAAAGAAGTTAGTGAAATTGTTCAGATCCAGCTAGGAAGGGAGAAAAGAGCCATGCAAAGCTGCCACAGCCTCAAAGCAGTCTGACTTAACTATGTTTGGGTTATAACTCTTAAAACATCTTTTTTTTTTCTTTTCTTTTTTTTTTTTTTCTTTTCTCAGTAAAGCTCTGAGTGAAGTAGCATCCTCAGTGTTTTCCTTTCTCAGCCTATAGTCTAATTTCTCATTCAAATCCTCCAATTAGTTCAAAATCAGCACAAAGGATGAAAAGGCCAAATCACACCAATAAATGGCACACCAGGTCCAGGGAGAGAGGGCTAGGAAAGGTAGAGCCTTCAAACTGTGCTCTCCCCAGTAGGCATCACTGGCTCCCTGGAGAGAGCTCCAGTCTGCAGCCCAGTGCTCAGTCCCAGAAGAGTCCTGCCAATCCTTGTGGCCTTCCAGTATCTAAAGGAGGCCTACAGAAAAGCTGGGGAGGGACTTTTTAGGCTATCAGGGAGTGACAGGTCTAGGGGGGATGGAGCAAAGCTGGAGGTGAGAAGATTCAGATTAGATGCAAGAAGGAAGTTGTTGTGCATGAGAGTGGTGAGAGGCTGGAATGGGTTGCCCAGGGAGATGTTTGGGGCCAGATCCCTGGAGGTGTTTTTGGCCAGGCTGGCAGAGGCTGTGGGCAGCCTGCTCTAGGGTAGGGTGTCCCTGGGCATGGCAGGGGGGTTGGAACTGGCTGATGCTTGTGGTCCCTTCCAACCTTGACTGATTCTATGATTCTATAAATCCCAGCAAAGAGAGGAGGTCTGTTAAACCTGACAGCTTGGGCTGGAGCATCAGAGGAACAGCAGCCCCCTGCATGTTCTTAACTTCCCAAGGGAACACAAGTCAGCTCCAGGGGTTAGTGATGATGATGCTGGGCTGTGTGTGTGTGTTTGGTGCATGTGTGTGTTTCATCTTTTTTATTCTTTCCAGCAGCTCCCTCCAGCCTCATTCCCCTGCCAGCCAGAGAGCAGCGCCGGAGTTGTGGATCCCTCCAGATCTCTCCCCAGCAGCTCCCTCCCAGGCACGGTTTGGTTTTTTCCCTTCCCTTGCTTAAACTCACATGGCCCCTGCATGTGTGCTGCTGGCAGGGCAGCAGCTGCGTGCAGGGCTGCGGGGGGGAATATTTTCACAGTCCCCGCATCCAGCCGCCGCACTTCCCTTCCCCTCTGCCCTGCCACTCAATAGGAACGCAGGCAGCGAGTCATGGAAAGAAAATGTGTTCAATGCCTCCCCTGCCCCGTCGACCGTGCTCCCTTGTGCTCAGGCAGGCATGTGGAAATCATCGCCCCGAGCCCAGCGCTGCGGTTCGGCGGCAATCAGAGCGCTTTAGTTTAAAGGTTGCCTGCTAAGGGAAGGGGAAAAAAAAAAAAGGGGGGGGAGGGGGGGCAGGATGCATCCCCCCTCCCCCTCCACAAGCGTCGCTGCCCAGCCTGGCACAGCAGGATCTGCACATCCCGAGAGCTGGAGGGGCCAAATGCAGCCACTGCTGCAGCACAAGGCTCAGGGTGTGCCTGTTGCCTGTGCTGGCTGCTAAGGGGGGGGCCCTGATTTGGTGGCACCCCCCATGAGTTCGGATTGGAGGTGAGGAGGAAGTTCTTCACCATGAGAGTGGTGAGGTCCTGGAATGGGTTGCCCAGGGGGTTGGTTGGGGCCACTTCCCTGGAGCGGTTTAAGGCAAGGCTGGCAGAGGCTGTGGGCAGCTTGATCTAGGGTAGGGTGTCCCTGGGCATGGCAGGGGGGTTGGAACTGGCTGATCCTTGTGGTCCCTTCCAACCCTGACTGATTCTAGGATTCTGGAGCTCCTATTACAAGAGGGATGTGGACATGCTGGAGGTGTGCAGAGAAGGGCCACAAGGATGCTCAGAGGGCTGCAGCAGCTCTGCTGTGAGCACAGACTGAAAGAGTTGAGGCTGTGCAGGCTGGAGAAGAGGAGGCTCCCAGGGGACCTTCTTGTGGCTTTCCAGCATCTGAAGTGGGCAGCCTGGAGAAGAGAAGGCTTCCAGGACACCTTGTAGGAAGCTTGGAAGGTGCCAGAGATGCCCAGAGAGGTTGTGGAGTTTTCTTCTCTGGAGAGCTTCCAACCCCACCTGGCTGCTGTGACCCTGGGCAAGATGCTGTGGGTGCCTCTGCTTGAGCAGGGGGGGTTGGACTGGCTGATCCCCAGAAGTCCCTTCTCAACCCTCCCCATCCTGTGGCTCAATGAAACTAAACTCAGTGTAAACCACTGCCTGAGTCAACTCACTGCACACAGTCACCACCCACAAGGTGCAGCTGGCCAAAGCACAGCAACCACCAGACCCATTGCAAACTGGGGAATCCAGCAGCATCTCCTCTTAGCTTCGCCCATGGAGCATCACCATAACAACAGATCCACCAATCCACACCAGAGATTCGTGCACTTAGCAACCAGGAGCTGCCAAATTATAACAAAAGTGAAAAAAAAAAAAAAAACCAACCCCCCAAAAAACTATGCACAAAGTCTTTCCCCCTATGCACAAAGTCTTTCCACCTAAGTGTCCAAAACCCCCAGCAGCACGATGGACAAAGCCATAATGGTGAGAGCCCACCTGGAGTAGTGCATCCAGTGCTGGAGCCTCTGGGACAAGAGGGATGTGGAGATGCTGGAGGTGTGCAGAGAAGGGCCCCAAGGATGCTCAGAGGGCTGCAGCAGCTCTGCTGTGAGCACAGCCTGAAAGAGTTGGGGCTGTGCAGGCTGGAGAAGAGGAGGCTCCCAGGGGACCTTCTTGTGGCCTTCCAAGATCTGAAGTGGGCTACAAAAAAGCTGGGGAGGGACTTTTGAGGGTGTAAGGGTGTGTCAGGACTGGGGGGAATGGAGCAAAGCTGGAGGTGGGGAGATTGAGCCTGGAGGTGAGGAGGAAATTGTTGAGCATGAGAGTGGTGAGAGGCTGGAATGGGTTGCCCAGGGAGGGTGGTTGGGGCCAGCTCCCTGGAGGTGTTTTTGGCCAGGCTGGCAGAGGCTGTGGGCAGCCTGCTCTAGGGTAGGGTGTCCCTGGGCATGGCAGGGGGGTTGGAAATGGCTGCTCCTTGTGGTCCCTTCTAACCCTATGATTCTATGATATGATTCTATTCTATGATTGTATTTTATGATTCCATTTTATGATTCTATTCTATGATTCTATAAAAATCCACAGAGCTTGGTGGACATCAAAACTCCTCCCCCAGCTTTAGCTCTGGAGTAGAAAGCATTTATTACCCTGCCAGGGGTGAGTTTGACCTTTGGGGTTGTTCCTTCACTATGGGCTGCATGAGGGCAGAACCAGAACCAAGTTCTGCTGCCTCCTGACAACACTGAGCTCCACCCAGCCATGGGATCTGGAGAAACCAAGCAAGACTGCCCTGCTTGGAGGTTTTCAGGGGGGTTTAGCAGTTACTCCACAGAGGTGAAGTCATCCCAGCCCTGCAGAGAGGAGCCCAGACGCCAGCACTGCAGTTCAAAAGCAGCCGAACGCCTTCCCCCACCCTGGGGGAGTTTGCTCCTGTGGCTGGACCTTGTCCCTCATCACTCCGTGTGCAGCCTGTGTGGGGAGGAGACAACTTCTGTTTTCCAGGGAACAATCCACCTCTCTCCCACTGACTCACTGACAACCTTCCCCTTTCCAAGGCAGTCCACAGGGTGAGTCCTCTCCGCTGGAAGTGGGGGCGAGTGAGTGCTCCCTGGGCTTGAGTCTCTCCTTCCTTGCTCCTGGGAGCAAGGAGAAGCAGGGTTAAAGTACTGCAGGGGAGTGTGCGTGGGCAAAACAAACAGAGCAGGCACTTCTCTTCCCCAGTGTACACCAGAAACATCAGCAAAGTGTCTGGTGCCTTCCTGCTGACAGAAAGTGGGAGCCCTTGCTTGGCCCCAGCCCAGCTCTGGGAGAAACACTCAGTGATTAAGAGTGCACCAGATGGGGCTTGCCAGCCCAAACTGGTGAGACTCCCCAGCAGCAGGATGTAATCCTGTGGCCTAGGCAGGGCAAAAGGTCTGGCTGGAGAATAACAAGGACTTTGCTATCCACAGGGGTTGGTGGATGGATGGATGGATGGATGGATGGATGGATGGATGGATGGGTGGATGGGTGGATGGATAGATAGATGGGAAGGGAGGAGCTGCAACAAGGGACCAGCACCATGCAGCAAACAGTTTGGGTGGCAGCAGCAGGATGTAATCCTGTGGCCTAGGCAGGGCAAAAGGTCTGGCTGGAGAATAACAAGGACTTTGCTATCCACAGGGATGGATGGATGGATGGATGGATGGATGGATGGATGGATGGATGGATGGATGGATGAATGTATGGATGGATGGAAAAGGAGGAGCCGCAGCAGGAGACTGGCACCATGCAGCAAACAGTTTGGGTGGCAGCAGCAGGATGTAATCCCATGGCCTAGGCAGGGCAAAAGGTCTGGCTGGAGAATAACAAGGACTTTGCTATCCACAGGAATGGGTGGATGGATGGATAGATGGATGGATGGATGGATGCATGGATGGATGGAAAAGGAGGAGCTGCAACAGCGGACTGGCACCATGCAGCAAACATCTTGGGTGGCATCAGAAAGGGACTCCCTCACTACTGACTACGACAGCCTCTCAGGATGCTAAGCCAGAATTTGCTGCTTGCCTCACAGCCTGTTAGCTATTTTCAGCCCAAATGAGGAATCCAACCCAGCTTTGGCTTCCCAAAACACTGATGCAGGCAGAAACTTCTGCGGGCACTGGAGAGAGGATAAGTGAGAGAACATTTCCAAAGCAGAGAGAGCCAAGAAAGGGCTTGAACTGCAGAGCTGGACACAAGCAGGCTGGAGCACAGGGTGAAGCACCCCTGAAAGGGCAGGGTTTGGGGGGGATGTCCCCAAGAAAGCTCCTTGGCTTAGCTGGGAGTGGAGTGGGTGCAGTCTCACCTTCACACATATGCCTTGCTTGTGCCAGCCCAGCTCACGGTTGTCTGGGAGCTGCTCCAGCCCACACTGGGCTCTCAAGGCTGCTGGAGCTGATGTTCACCCCACACAGCCTGCTAACCAGTCTGACATCCCCCACCTCTGCTGATGTAATTAGGGAACTGGAGCAGATGGCAGCAGAGTTAGCTGGGGGAAAAAAAAGAGGAAAATCTCATACACAGCTGCCACGTGCTGCTGGGGGCAAGATCTACCCTCGCAGGCAAGCCAGGAGGATGCCAGCTCCTGGGATCAGAGGGAGAGCTGCTGGAGCTGCAGCAACAGCGCCCCCAAAAGCAGCTGAGGGCTCTGGGGTCGTTTAGTCTGGAGAAGAAAGGGCTGAGGGGAGACCTCACTGCTCTCTGTGACCTCCCTGAAAGGAGGTCAGGGGGAGCTGGTCTCTTCTCCCTACTATCAGGTGATAGAAGGAAAGGAAATGACTTCACCTTGCACCACGAGAGTGTTGGGTTGGGCTTTAGGAACAATTTCTTGACTGCAGGAGTGGTCAGGCACTGGATGAGGCTGCCCAGGGAGGTGGTGGAGTCCCCATCCCTGGAGGTGTTTGAGAGATGTGTGGGCATGTTGCCTGGGGACAGGGTTTGGTGGCTCAGTGGTTGGACTGGATGCTCTCAGAGGCCTTTTCCAACCCAAACAATTCTACGATTCTAAAAGACTCCCAGCTTGGGAGCTGCTGGGAGGGCAGCCACAAACACAGCTCACAAGCAGTGAGCATGAAGCACAGCATGGGCAGAGACCAGGCACTGCTGGAGCCTCAAGGCTCTGCGTTGGGCACCTCAGTGTTGGCTTTTGCCTTCATCCCAACAGGCTTTAGGGAAGCCTGCCCTTGGATCCAGCACTGCTCCAGCCTTCTTCCTCCACAGCAAACGTTTGCACCCTGAGCTGTGCTGCTTCTCCCCTGGGTGAAAATAAAACTGGCTGGGGCAGGCAGGGCAGACGAGGACCTTGCCCTCCCCTTCCCAGCTAGCAAACACACAGGCAGCAGCAGCAAAGGTTGAGATGGGCAGAGAGAGAGAGAGATTCCTGGAGGTGAGACACTGGCACAGGTTGCTCAGGGAGGCTGTGGCTGCTCCCTCCCTGGAGGTGCTCAAGGCCAGGCTGGATGAGACCTTGAGTGACCTGTTCTAGTGGGAGGTGTCCCTGCCTATGGCACAGAGGGGGTTGGAACTGGCTGAGCTTTGAGGTCCCTTCCAACCTAAACCATTCTATGATTCTATGATTCTATCCCCAGCTCTAGAGCAGAGGAGGAGGTTGGTCCAGCATCCCTGTATGTGACAGGAGAAATGGTGCTGCAGAGTCCAGCTTGGTATGCTAAAAGGCCTTGACATTTAGCCTTTCCTTGGCTTAGTTTAATGAGCAAACAGCTAAAAATAAGTTGGTGATATCCCAGGGGCTTTTGGGTGGCCCTAAAACCAGGAGAGGGAAGGTTATGTGCTGTGGTAACAGGCTTGGGATTTTCCTCCTTGCTCCCAGTTCTTCGTCGCAGTCGTTTTATGGACTTAGAATCACAGAATCCTAGAATCAGTCAGGGTTGGAAGGCACCACAAGGACCAGCCAGTTCCAACCCCCTTGCAGGATGATGCCCAGCACTGAGCAGCATGCCCCTGGTCCCTGCCCAGCCAGGATGGCTGAGCAGGACAGAGCTGGTTGCTTCCTGGGCTAGGTAGGGCACAGCTGATCAGCTGTGACTCAGCCACCCGTGCCAAGCTTAAGGAACAAGAGCTGAGCGCTGTGCCAAGTGGCAAACCCTGCTCCTGGCTGTCTTACCTGGCTGCTGGCAAGCTCACAGGCAAGCAGAGGTCCTCCCAAGCAGGCAGTCCTGCAGCTACTGGTTGGACCTGCTGGCTCCTGAGCCATGGTGCCTGGGGAGGCAGAAGGGTTGGAAGGGACCACAAGGATCAGCCAGTCCAAACCCCCCTGCCATGCCCAGGGACACCCTACCCTAGAGCAGGCTGCCCACAGCCTCTGCCATCCTGGCTGCAAAGACCTCCAGGGATGTGGCCAGGTGTCCCCTGTGGAGCTGGGGAACTGTCTTGGCTCTCCAGTGACAGGGGAGTGAGCTGCACAGAGCTGCCATGGGTCACAGAATGCCTTGAGTTGGAAGGGACCTTAAAGTTCATCCAGTTCCAAGCCCTCTGCAGAGGGCAGGGACACCTCCCACTAGCCCAGCTTGCTCAAGCCACATCCAGCCTGGTCTTAAACACTTCCAAGGATGAGGCCATCCACAACCTCCCTGGGCAACCTGTGCCAGTGTCTCACCACCCTCACAGCAAACAACTCCTTCCTAATGTCCAACCTGAATGTCCCCTGCTCTAGTTCCTAACCATTGCTCTTTGTCCTGTCACCACAGGCCCTTGCACAAAGTCCCTCTCCAGCATTCCTGGAGGCTCCTTTCAGCACTCAGGTGCCCAGGAGTTCTGTTTTGAGCAGGAGAAAGAGGAACCCTGCCAACTGTCCAGGGTATCTGGGCTCAGCATCTGGAGTCCAGAAGTTACAGACAGAGGACTGCTGAGCATGGAGCAAGCATGGTGGGCCCAGAGCATGGTGCATGGCCCTGTGCAAAGTCTTCTCCTGCATTTCTGCCTCTGAGGTGCAGCACACAGGACATCTGCATCCTGGGGCACACAGGACATCTGCATCCTGGGTAGCTGCAGGAGCCTTTTCCTGGGGGAAGGAGCTCTTACCCTTGCTAGCTGTGCCCCTCTTTGATCCCTTCTCAGCTCTTTTCTCCATGCCACAGCCACCCCTCAGCTCCTTGGCTGTTCTGTCTCTCCTCCTCAAGGCAGAGGTAGGTCGTTCCCCTTCTCACAGGGCATCGCAGGAGTTTTTGGCGAATGCTTCCACCTCGTGGTCCTCTGGAGAAGTGACTGCCTGGGAGATACCAAGCTGGGAAATGTCAGGCTGGGAAATGCCAGGCAGGGAAATGCCAGGCAGGGAAGTGCCAGGCTGCACCCATGGAACCCAGCTGAGACACAGAAAGGAGGTCAACTCACCCTCTCCCTTGCTCTGTTGCCTTACCCCCCAGGCTTGGTGTTCCCAGCACCTCTGCTCATCCCTGGCACTGCCTGGGTGCTGCTGGCAGCACAGATTGCCCTGGCACTGGTGCAGCCTACCCCAGGGAGCAAGTGAGCAGAGTCTGTGTGTGTCCTTTTTAAGATCTTAAGATTGCAACTTCAAAAGCTTAGGTCCCAGCAGGAGCTGCATGGTAGAGTTCTGACCAGAAATATTGATTAAGATCTTGAACCCCTGCAAGTACAACATCTCCAGAAACTTCTCCTGCAACTTACATTAGTGGCTCAGTGTTTGAGGTCAAGGACTTAGAGCCAGGGAGCAGAGCTCAGGCTTCCCAGGACAAGGAGCAATGGATGGAAGCTGCAGCACAGGAGGTTGCAGCTCAACAAAAGAGGCAACTTCTTGCCTGGGTGAGTCCCAGAGCACTGGCACAGGCTGCCCAGAGAGGTTGTGGAGTCTCCTTGTCTGGAGCCTTTGCAGACTCTGTCTGCATGTGTTCCTGTGTGCCCTGAGCTAGATTGTCTGGTCCTGCTCTGCCAGGGGCAGTTGGACTCAATGATCTCTTTGGGTCCCTTCCAACCCCTGACATCCTGAGAGCCTGTGTGACCTCCCACCTGGCTCCAGCCTCCTTTCAGGGTCCTGTAGAGAGCAATGAGGTCTGCCCTCAGACTCTTCTTCTCCACACTGAACACTCTCAGCTCCCTCAGCTGCCCCTCCCCAGCCCTGTTCCCCAGACCCTTCCCCAGCTTCATTGCTCTTCTCTGGGCTCCAGCACCTCAATATCCTTCTTGGAGTGAGGGGCCCAAAACTGAACCCAGTCCTAATGTTCCCCTCTCTTCCTGGAGAGAGGTGAATGTGTGCTGGGTGTGAGCAAGACTCAGCTTTGTTCTCCAGCAGCAGCAGCATGAAGTGATTACATTTTTTTAGGAGGTTTTGCTTTTGTTACAAGACAAAGCCCATGAAGATGGCAAATCCATTTGCCATGCTCCTTATGTACAAGCCATGACGTGATTGCTCCTCCCAATGCCAGCAAAAGGACCAGAGGGCTGCACAAACTGGAGCCCAGGAGGTTCCATCTGAGCAGGGAGAGAAAATTCTTTGGTGTGAGGGTGCTGGAGCCTTGGACCAAGCTGTGTGGTACAGGAGCCAGGCTGGAGGGCAGGGAGGGTATCCAGGGGGACCTGGACAGGCTGCAGAGGTGGGCACAAGCCAACCTCAAGAGGTTCAACAAGGGAAAGGAAGGGAGGAAGGAAGGGAG
>VWZI01012600.1:16357-50687 GCA_013396835.1 Psilopogon haemacephalus
GGGAGGGCTGTGAGGATGCTGAGGGGACTGCAGCACTGCCTGGGGAGGAGAGGCTGAGGGACCTGGGGCTGCTTAGGCTGCAGAAGAGAAGCCTGAGAGGGGATTGACATAGTCCATAGGCCAAGGAGCAATGGATGGAAGCTGCAGCACAGGAGGTTGCAGCTCAACACAAGAGGCAACTTCTTGCCTGTGTGGGTCCCAGAGCAGTGGCGCAGGCTGCCCAGAGAGGTTGTGGAGTCTCCTTGTCTGGAGCCTTTGCAGACTGTGTCTGGATGTGTTGCTAGCTTGGATGGTCCTGCTCTTGCAAGGCTGGGGGGGGGGGGTTGGACTGGATGAGCTCTTTGGGTCCATTCCAGCCCACCTGGAACAGGGACCAGAGGAGAAATCCATAGAACCATCAGGTGGTTTGGGTGGAAGAGATCTTCAAAGCTCATCCAGTCCAATCCCTCCCTGCACTCAGCAGGGACATCTGCAGCTAGAGGCTGGGGAGGGACTATTGACAAGGTCTGGTGATGACAGCAGGAGGAGGAATGGGTTTGAACTGGCAGAGGAGAGATTGAACCTGGATGTGAGGAAGAAATTCTTTCCAATGAAGGTGGTGAGACACTGGCACAGGTTGCCTAGGGAGGTTGTGGAGCACAGAAGCACAGAATGGGATCTCAGGTGGAAATGCTCCTGGCTTACTCATGAATGAATAAATTCCACATGCAAATGCTCATGGCTCGCTCCTGGGTCTGTAAATCCCACCTGGAAATGGTCCTGGTTTACTCCTGGGTGGGTAAATCCCTCATGGAAATGCTCCTGGCTTGTTCCTGAATGAGTGCATCCCAGGTGGAAATGCTCCTGGAGAGCTCCTGCGAAGCTTCTCTGCTTACTCCAAGGCACCCATGAGCACCATGGTGTAAGAGCAGCTCCAGGAAGGAGCCCCAGAGCAAGGAGCTGCTCCAGCCACAGTAACATGACAAAGCACCCAGGGAACACTCAGGGCCAAGGGCATACAGAAGCTGCAAGGGAAAAGGAACTGAGCTCTTGGGCTCGCTCTTCTTTTTTTTCCCCCCTCCCTTCAGTAATTGGGCAAAAGATGTTTGCTCTGGCACCAGGCAAAGCAGGTGAAGCTGAGCTAAATGTTCTCAGTAAGGCATAGGAGATATTTTTATTCACCTCTGGAAAAGAAAAAAAAAACAACATAAAAAACCCCCAAACCTCTTCTAATAGATTTGGAGAGTCTGCATGGGGTGAAAAGCTCCAGGAATGAAGAGACAGCTGAAAGGTTTTCCCTTTTTTCCCCCCTCCCTGTTCTCCTGCTCTCCTGCCCCACTTCTCCAGCTGGCTGGGCAGAGGAGGCGTGGGGGGGAGGTGGCCAGCAGAGAGGGGAAGCCCTGGAGGAGCACTGAGATGCTGAGGAACACTCAAACACACCCCCCCCAGTGGCACCAGCAGCTCGGGTTGCTGGGTGGTGGTGGCCACTGCCACCCTCCAGCTCGGTGGCATTGAGAAGCTGTCAGATGGGAAGGCGGTGAGAGGAGAAGCTGCACTCACTCTCCAGGAGAGCTCAGCTTTGATCCTCCGGGGGGAATCAAGCAGCTCCTGCAAGAGATGCAAATTGCTCAGACTCCTGCACCTGGTGTGTGCATGCTCAGGGAGCACATTAAGGAATCATCACATCTAAGAGCACTCCCAGCAGTGGGGAACCCAAGCAAATTGTTCCTGTGTGCTCCCTTCCCCAGCATCAGCAGGATCTGAAGGGTTGGGTTGGGTTTGCTTTGTGCTGAGCTCTCTGCTTCTCAGCCCCTGGCACCGAGGCCATGCCAGCCTGCAGAGCTGCTTTGCACTGTGGCTCCCTGGGCAAGCCCCTGCAGCTCCCTTCTTGCTGAAACCTTCTCTGCTCCACTTTGGAGCTGTTGCTCCTTGGCTCGTTGCTGCTGCCCACCCAACAGAGCTTGGCCCCAGCCACTGCCCCCCACCCCTCAGCTGTTTGTGCTCATTGCTCAGATCCCCTCTCAGCCTTCTCTGCTGCAGACTAAAGAGCAGCAGGCATGAGGTCCCTGGGTGCTGTGGTATGTCTTGGAGCTCAGTGCTGTCTTCTCAAGGGAAGGAAGCCTCCAGAAGGAGCAAAGGCAGCATTCCTGATGGCCACCTCCAGAAAGACATTAGCAGCCCACGATGGGGCTGGCTCTGCACCTCCTGCAGACAGGGAGGGAAGCTGCCCAAGGGGCTTAGGGATGCCCTTTGGCAACTGAGCCACCCAAAAGGCATAGGAAGTTCCATGAAAACAGGAGGAGGAATTAGTTCAGCTCTAGGGTGACAGAACCCTGGGACAGGCTGCCCAGGGGGGTTGTGGAGTCTCCATCTCTGGAGCCTTTCCAGGCCTGTCTGGCTGTGTTCCTGTGTGACCTGAGCTGGATTGGATGGTCCTGCTCTGGCAGGGGGTTGGACTGGATGAGCTCCTTGGGTCCCTTCCAACCCCTGACCTCCTGTGACCCTTTGACTCGGTCTCTTTGGGTCCCTTCCACCCCCTGGCCTCCTGTGATCCTGTGTAAACCTACAAAACACAATAGTTGATAGAGGATGTAATAATTACTAGAGAAAAGTTTCTCTTTCTCCTAATGGAGCTACCTGTGGGGATTTAATTTCCCTGTCAGAGCTGCCTGAGCTGACAGTGGCCCCATGCAGTCCTCCAGCCTGTGAACTTCCAGCTGGCTGAGTGTAGTCTGGGTGATTTCAGTGTTGTGTGGGGGGTTGTGGATAACTCCTGAACCACCACACAGCATTTACACCTCTGCCTCCTGGAGCCACGGAGGGACTGATTAGCTTCTTGCCCTGCAGAAAGCAGAGTGGACCTGCCCTAACCCCATGCTGCTTCCCCCAGCAATGGGCTTGGGCAGCATCTTGCCAGTGGAGGGGGGGCAAGAGAGGCAGGGGAAGGGCTCAGAGCTGAACCCCAGGCTGGTAGAGTTTGACCTTGCAGCAAGGTGAGCCCTGCGTGGAGCAGGCAGCCCGAGGCAAATCCACTCTGTTCAGGCAAATCTCTTCCTACAACAGGCTCATTTCTCCTCCCCAAAAATTCATTTCAGAGGGATTCAGTGGCATTGACAGAGGTGGCAGTGGTAATTTCAGTGCTCATATTCAGGATGCAGCACTTCATCCTCTTGCCCTACAAGTGGGTTAGCCTGAGAATTGCTCTGTGCCGCCAGCTGCAGAGCCCAAATGGTGCTGGGCTGAGGGACGCAGGAGCTCAGCTGGCCTGGAGATTGCACAGGGCTGCACCAGCAGCACAGGCAGCTTAGGGCTGCTCCTGCACTCCTCCCCACCTGCTGGGGCTGCAAATGACTAAATCCTCCAGCAAGCTTCCACGTGGGTGCTGGAGCTCCTGACATAAGCTCTGGAGGAAGCTGAGACCTCCTCCTCCTCCTTCCTCCTCCTCCTCCACCAGAGCACAGCAGACGAAGAAGATGCCACAGAATCACAGAGAATGGTCTGGGTTGGAGGGGACCTCCAAAGCTCACCCCCTCTGCACTCAGCTGGGACATCCTCAGCTGGAGCAGGTTGACCAGAGCCTTGTTGAGCCTCAGCTTGAACATCTCCAGGGCTGGGGCCTCAACCACCTCCCTGGGCAAGATCCAATCTAAATCTGCTCTGCTCCAGCTTGAAGCCATTGCCCTCGTCCTGTCCCTGCAGGGCTTTGCAGGCTGTCCCTCTGCAGCCAGGGACAGAACAAGGGGACAGAGGCTCAAGCTGTGCCAGGGCAGGCTCAGGCTGGGTGTTAGGAGGAAGTTGTTGGCAGAGAGTGATTGGCATTGGGATGGGCTGCAGGGGAGGTGGTGGAGTCCATAGCCCTGCTGGGACAGGCTCACAGCAGGAGATGGAGGTGGCTGGTCCCCTGCCAGCAAGGTTGGAGCTGCCAATCATGCAGGGGCTCCCCATCTTCTCCACCCAGAGAGTCCAGCCCTGGTACCCTTGGAAGCAGAGGCTGTCAGAGCAGTGGGGACAGGGTCCCAGCAGGACAAGTTTGGGTGAAGCAGCCCAGGGCCACTTCCAAGGAGTGCTCCACTGGTGGCACAAGCTCTGCAGGCTGCAGAAGGCCATACTGGATTTAATGGGCTGGGTCTGAACACCACAGACAAATGAGCCTAGAAAGCACCTCAGAGCAGGCCAGCCCCCTGAGCCCACACCCTGGTGGCCTCTCTCCAAGCTGGCACACCCCAGGCCAGGGCAGTGGGCTGAAGGCTGAGCTACCCTGATCAGGCTGGCCCCTGTGCCTCCAAGAGGAGAGGGTCACAGAGCCACAGAATCATCTCAGCTGGATGAGACCTTTAGGACCATCAGGTCCAACCCTTAGCTAACTCTTATGCCTCCTTCCTTCACTGCAATGTGTCCTTCATCTCCTGCCCATGTCCATCAGTAAGAGAGACATGAGTGGGGGTCCCTGCTCAGGCAGGCTCCCTGGCCCTTGCTAGAGTCCAAGAGCTGCTGCCCAACCCCACTCTGCTTCTCCTGGTGACCAACACACATCAGGCTACAGCTGGGAGGGCTGCCTAAAAATAGCAAAGCACAGTGGCTGCTGCCAGGCATTTCCTCCTCTCTCCAGCCTCCTGGTCTGTCCCTCCTGCTGTCCTGTCCTACTTACTCCCTCCAGCTCTTCATTCTTCTCACTCAGCTCCTACCATGCCCACTCTGCTCTGCTGAGAGCCCACCTGGAGTAGTGCATCCAGTGCTGGAGCCCCTGGGACAAGAGGGATGTGGAGATGCTGGAGGTGTGCAGAGAAGGGCCCTGAGGATGCTCAGAGGGCTGCAGCAGCTCTGCTGTGAGCACAGCCTGAAAGAGTTGGGGCTGGGCAGGCTGCAGAAGAGGAGGCTCCCAGGGAACCTTCTGGTGGCCTTCCAGGATCTGAAGGGGGCTACAAAAAAGCTGGGGAGGGACTTTGGAGGCTGTCAGGGAGTGACAGGACTAGGGGGAATGGAGTAAAGTTGGAGGTGGGGAGATTGAGGCTGAAGGTGAGGAGGAAGTTGTTGAGCATGAGAGTGGTGAGAGGCTGGAATGGGTTGCCCCTGCAGGGAGGTGTTTGGGGCCAGATCCCTGGAGGTGTTTTTGGCCAGGCTGGCAGAGGCTGTGTGCAGCCTGCTCTAGGGTAGGGTGTCCCTGGGCATGGCAGGGGGTTGGGACTGGCTGATCCTTGTGGTGCCTTCCAGCCCTGACTGATTCTGTGATTCTATGATTCTAACTCTGGGCAGACAGAATCAGAGAATCACAGAGTCAGAGAATCACAGAATCAGTCCCCTCACAAGTCCTGTCCCCATCTCTCTCTCTCCTTGTCCCATCACTTCCCATCACGTTCCTCAAGGTCTCTGCACAGGTTTATGTGACCCACATCCTCCTCGGGCTGTAGGGAAGCAGGAGAGCCTCTTCCTGCCCCTGCCTCCAATTCCTCTGGGTCTAGGCAGACACAATAGCAGGGACTGGCAAGCCACTGCGGGCAGGCTGAGTGCTCTGTGCCCAAGGCTGTTGCTCTCCAGGTGTTCCAGCGCCATTGAGTTGGCTGCGAGGTTATTTTCCTCACAATGCATTCATCAGAGCTGCTTTGCTTTTTGTGGCTTCCTCCCCACAGCTCCAACCTCTCAGGTGCCTTTTGTGTTTCTCCTGGCACTGGAGTCTGCGTCTTCCCCCAGCTAGGATCTGTCTGCAAAGGCAATTAGCGAGCTGCAAACTCTTTGCATCAGCTGCTGCTGCACCGCTTGGGCTTCACACGCACCACCCCCAGCCCCCTCCCCGCTGACTCCAGGCTAGCAAGGGGCAGCAAAAGCCTCTGGAGGTGTGCAGGGCTGAGAAGGTTAACCCACAAACCGAGCCACGGGAATTATTTATTTCCATTCTTCCTATTTCGGGCAACTTTCTGTATCCGAGAGGCAGCAGCTGGTTGCCAGGCTGCAGGCTGAGTGTCAGTCACACCTCGGAGCAGGGCTGAAAGGAGCCTGCTCAGCAGCCAGCAGCTCCAGCCCTCAGCTTCTCTGCACCAGCCTGAGTCAACCTTCTCCCCCGAGGCGTCCAACTCGCCCCCCGTGCTGAGAGCTGCCCTGGGCTCCAGGCCCTCCCCAGCACGAACCTGAGCTGCTGAACCGAGCTGGGGAGAGCAGCCCCACGGAGTGCTGCTGTGATCCTCAGGCAGGGGATGTGGACTGCAGGCTGCCCCCTGGCTCCTGCTCTCAGGCCACCCTGGCACACAGACACGGCAGGAGCCAGGCAGGGTGTGGAGAGCTGTAAGGACAACTGGAAGGCACCGGGAGAGGACCTGATGGGCCTCTCAGAGGGGTGATGGCAGAGGAAGATGAAGGTGTATTCTGGGGAGGAAGAATAAAGTGCAGCAGGACAGGCTGGGAGGGGACTGCTGGAGAGCAGCCCCAAGGAGAGGGAGCTGAGAGTGCTGGGGGAGAACATCCATGGCACAGCAAAGTGCCCTGGGGGGCATTAGGCAGAGTGTGTCCAGCAGAGCCAGGGAGGTTCTCCTGCCCCTCTGCTCTGCCCTGCTCAGAGCTCATCTTGAGCACTGCCTTCAGTTTGGGGCTCCCCAGTTACAGAGGGACAGGAACTGCTGGAGAGGGTCCAGGGGAGGGCTGTGAGGATGCTGAGGGGACTGCAGCAGTGTCTGGGGAGGAGAGGCTGAGGGACCTGGGGCTGCTTAGGCTGCAGAAGAGAAGCCTGAGAGGGGATTGAATCAATGTTTGTAAGTGTCTGAGGGCTGGGGGTGAGGGGGGGGGAAACAGGCTCTGCTCACTGCTCCCTGCCATAGGTCTGACATCCTCTGAGCCTGTGCAAGTGCTGAAAGTGAATCACAGAATGGGGAGGGGCTGGGATGGACTTCTGGAAACCAAGTCCAACACCCCTGCCAAGGCAGGTTCAGCTAGAGCAGGTCACACAGGAACACATCCAGGTGGGTTTGGAATGTCTCTTGAGATGGAGACTCCACCACCTCTCTGGCCAGCCTGCTCCAGTGCTCCTTCAACTAAAGAAGCTGCTCCTCATCAGGCCTTGAGTGACCTGCTCTAGTGGGAGTTGTCCATGTCCATGGCAGTGGGTTGCAACTGGATGAGCTTTGAGGTCCCTTCCAAGCTAAACCATTCTGTGTTTTGATGATTGTACATTTAGATGGAACTTAGGTCCAACTCCGTGGCCATTCCCCATTTGTCCTGCTGCTGGGCACCACCAAGCAAAGCCTGGTCCCATCCTCCTGACACTCACTCTTGAAGTATTGATCAGCATTGATGAGATTTTCCCCCCATCCCCCCTCTGGCTGCTCTTTCCCAGACTGAACAACCCCCAAACCCTCACCAGAGAGGCTCTGCTTGGTGCCCTTCAGCCTCTCCGCAGCCCTGCGCAGAGCAGCAGGCAGCGAAGGGTTAAAATTCTGCATTCCCAACAGGGCCCCCAGCACAGGGAGTGATAAGCAAGGCTGGAGCCTGGCAGAGTCTGCAGCAGGATTTTCGGAGCAGCTCAGCTATTATTTCCAAAAATACGAAGTCATTCCTTTGAAGGGAGAAGAGAAAAAAAGAGAGAGAGAGAAAGAAGGGAAGCAGAGGAGCTCTAATCTCCTCGCTGCAGAGTTTCACCTCCTGCTTCCCAGCCTTTCTCCAGCACACTGCCAGCACCCAGGAACAAGGCAGGAGGGGGGGAACGGTGCTGGCCTGGCACGGCCTTGGCATGGCCAACCACAGCATCAGCAGAGCAGAGGGACAAGGCTGGCATCCTCTGGAGGGGACTGAGAGGTGACCCCAGCAATGCTGGTGAAGATGTGCAGGTGAGGGGCAGGAGGCTGGAGCCAGCTCTGCTCAGTGGTGCCCAATGCCAGCACAAGGGCGGTGGTGGGAGCTGAGGCAGAGGAAGGTGCCTCACACAGCCTGCCAGCATCCCCTGCTGCAGCATCCCCTGCTGCAGCGTCCCCTGCTGCAGCGTCCCCTGCTGCAGCACCCCCAGCCCGCACCAGGATGCCTCTCTCTGCCCTCCCTTGGAGCTTGCCCCTGCCGCCAGGACTCGCAGCCCGAGGCTGGTTCGGTTAGGGAAGAGCCAAAGCCCCTGGATGGGGGTGAGGCAGAGAGGTGTCCCCAGCTGCTGTCCCGGCTCCGTCTCTGCGGTTAGGTGGCCCTGGGCAGCAGCAAGGCCTTTGTGACAAGGACATCTAGTGGCACCGTGACAGACGGCAAGCTCCACCTTGGCACCCCTGCCTGCCCCGGATCCTCCTCACCCCTCCTGTCAGCTCCTGCTGGACACCCCCAGGCAGAGCTGGGCTGAGAGCAGGATCCTCCCCCCGGTGCCCCAAGAGACCCTCAGGACGTGGTTGGTCACTGAAATGGGACACCCCCAGGAGCAAGACATGCCCAGAGCTGGATCGAGATGCTGCAAAAGGCTGCAAAGGCACAAGGGAGAGCTCAGGAGGCTCCAGTGCCCCTTGCAGAGCTGTGTGGAGAAACTTCTTTGGTGTGAGGGTGACAGAGCCCTGGAGCAGGCTGCCCAGGGAGGTTGTGGAGTCTCCTGCTCTGGAGGCTTTCCAAACCCACCTGGATGCATTCCTGTGTGAGCTACCCTGGCTGATGCTGCCTTGGCAGGGGCTTGGACTGGATGAGCTCTGGGGGTCCCTTCCAACCTCCAAAGCTCTGTGACAGACACATTGCAAACTTTGGTACAGGCTTCCCAGGGAGGTTGTGGAGCAGACAGTGAGGATGAGGAGATGCTGGCACAGGTTGTCCAGGGAGATTGTATGTGCTTCTGTGCTCCACAACTACCCTGCAGGTGGATTCTGTGCTCCACAACCTCCTTGGAGGTGTTGAAGGCCAAGGCTGGATGAGACTGAGCAAGCTGTGCTGCTGGGAGATGTCCCTGTCCATGGCAGGGGAGTTGGAACTGGATGATCTCACAGCTCCCTTCCACCCCAACCCACCCAGCTGTGAAACAGAGTGGAGAGGAGGGAGGGAAGGAGCCAGCTCCGTGCTGCAGGCAGCTCCACACAGCTCTTTGCCAAGCAATCCTCTTGAGGCTGTAATGACCACCAGGAGCCTGGGCTTGAAGAGCATCCCCATTACAGCAAGGGCACATCAGCTCCTGCCTTTATTCAAATGGAAGCAGTAATGAAATCACTGCTGCCTAATACAGATGCACTTGGTTAGAGAGCTTCTTGCTGCTTCTATTTTTTTATTTTGTTGTGTGGGGGCTTGGTTTTTTTTTTTTNCTTTCAACGCCCTTTTGCTCAAAACAAAAAGTATTATCCACTGAAGAGCTGTGAACTGACTCCATCTAATATCTCAGGCGCAGAGCTAAACGCCCAATGGCATCAGGCTGCATTTTTAATGCCCTGATGAAGTCACAGAAATCACTAACTCAGAGGCTGGCTCATCACATTCTTCTTGCTAAAGCATCCCCTCTCTCCCCCCCCTCCTCCCCCAGTATCTACCACTCTGCCTCCTTCTCCTCCCCAGGCCCCAGCTGCCACTTCTTTAATGATTTTCATTGGCCACCCCTAACACTTTCAGGCTGAACGTGACCCATGTGGATGAATGAACCTCCAAGACTTTCTCTGCCTTTTCATTTGCAGTGGCAGGATGAAGCCTGAGCTGCTGCTGGGGTTTTGCTTCCCCCCCTCCTTTTCCTGGCTCCCAAGCACTCAGGTCATAGAATCAGAGAATGGTTTAGGTTGGAAGGGACCTCAAAGCTAAGAGAGATCCAACCTTGCCCTGTGCCATAGGCAGGGACACCTCCCACTGGAACAGGTTGCTCAAGGTCTCATCCAACCTGGTCCTGAACACCTGCATGGAGGTTGTGGAGCACAGAAGCACCTGATGTGGTCTTTGATCTTTGATCCCATTCTGTGCTTCTGTGCTCCACAACCTCCCTGGACAACCTGTGCCAGTGTCTCACCACTCTCAGTGCAAACAACTTTCTCCTCACATCCACTTTCAGTCTCCCCTCTGCCAGTTCAAACCCATTCCTCCTCCTCCTCTCATTACCAGACTTTGTCAATAGTCCCTCCTCATCCTTCTTCAGGTTGTGGATCACAGAATCCAGCTGCAGGGAGGTTGTGGTTGTGATCTTTGATCACATTGGGTGCTTCTGTGCTCCACAACCTCCCTGGGCAACCTGTGCCAGTGTTTCCCCAGCCTCACTGCCAAGAATTTCTTCCTCCTCTCCAGTCTCAATCTGTCCTCCTCAAGCTTCAATCCCTCCCCTCTCATCCTGTCACTCCCAGCCCTTGTCAGAAGGCTCTCCCCAGCTCTCCTGGAGCCCCTGGCAGGCCACTCAAAGGTCTCCCTGGAGCCTCCTCTCCTCCAGCATCCCCAGGGTAGGAGGTCTGCATTCTCCCAGGCAGTGCAGTGCCCCCCAAGAGCTCAAGGCTCATCCCCACCCCGAGATGAGGCAAGCACCCAGGGCTGAGCTGGCAGGGCAACGTCTGCAGGCTTCCCTCCCCCTGCTGATGGCTGAGAGCTGCTGAGCCTGTAACTGGTGTTTGGGCAAGAGCAAATCTCTTCAATTATCATATGAAGATGGATTCAGCACATCCCTAGGTGAGCAGCTCCAGGAGTTAATTACCTTTCCCTGGAAACATTGGTGTCTTAATTCCAACTTGAGTTTTGCCCTGCTCCAGCTCCACCTGTCAGGCACTGAGCCTTGCCTTTTGTCTGCCCAGATTAAAGGACCCTCTGCTATCAGAAATCTCCTCCCCTGGAAGTGCTTAGAGACCATGATCAAGTCAACCTCTCAACTTGCTCTCTGATGAGCTAAATAGATTGAAGTCCTTAAGCCTATCATCACACAGCAGGTTTCTTTCTCCCAGACCTTTTCTCATCCTTCTCTGAGCTCTCCTCTAATGTTTCTCCTTTTTTTTCTTTTTTTTAATGTCCATCCTACCTAATAGCCCCTCAAAATACAGGCCTGCCACTTTGGACTGGTGTTCTGCTTATCTGGCTCCCTAAGCCCCTTTCTGTGCCACTGGTCTTGCTGAAACCCTCCCAGATCTCCTCTCCTGGAGGAGAATCTTTGTTGCAGGAGCTTCGTCGCCGGCTCCTGCGCTGCTGTTCACATCCCACCCAAGGAACCAGCTCACAGCTTCACTTCTGCAAGCAGTGGTTTGATCCCTGCTTGGTATGGCTTTGGAGCTGGATGTAGATGTAAGCTGTGGATGAAAAACTCTCCCCCTGCACTCAGCTGCTCCTCACTCTCAGTGTTTCACTCTCCTCAGCCTCACCCAGTTCACAGAAGCACAGAATGGTTTAGGCTGGAAGGGACCTCACAGCTCAGCCAGTGCCAACCCTCCGTGGGCCACAGGCAGGGACACCTCCCACTGGAACAGGTCGCTCAAGGACTCATCCAGCCCGGTCCTGAACACCTGCAGGGAGATTGTGGAGCACAGAATCCACCTGCAGGGAGGTTGTGGAGAATCCCAGAGTCACAGCGACATGCAGGCTGGCAAAGCCCTCAGGATCACCGAGTCCAACCTAGAACCCAACTTTACAATGTTCACCTTGAACCACATCCCCAAGCACCGTGTCCAAAGGACCCTTAAGCCCATCCCGGGTGGGTGACTCCACCACCTCCAGCTGTGCCTGCGGTCCCAGCATGAGCTCATCCAACCTCTCCCTGCTGCCCTGAGCACTGACAGCACAGAATGAAAAAGGAAACCTGAGCATCTTTCAAGAGTTTTCCAGCTGCTGTCGCTCTCCTCAGCTCCCCTCCCAGGCACTGCTATGTAGGACACAGAAGCAGTGCATGAAATTTCTCCTCCCGTCCCCCCTGCACGGGCACCGCTGCCGGCGCAGCCCTCTGGAAGGTAATTAGCGGCGCTGCCTGCGCTGCCGGCAGGCTGCACTCTGTCTGCACTCAGCTCCTGCTGGCTTGGGGAGCCCAGGGGCAAGAGGCAGCTGTGGCAGGTCCACCTGGGCCAGGCTACCCGAGGAGGAGCTGGGCTGAGAGGCTGCGGAGCTCCAGGCTTAGCAGGCAGACGCCATCAGACGGATCCCCACCAGGGACGGCAGAAAGTGAGCTGGGGCTGTGTGCCTTGGTGACCCAGTTCCAAACCCTGCTGCTCCCTGCCTGCCATCTCCTTCACTCTGCAGCCACTCTGCCTCTCCTCTGGCACCCAGAAGCCATCACCACTGTGCCCAGCCCAGGCTCTCAGGGCTGACTTTAGATGCCACTTCCTTTGGAGGTAGCAGCAATGCCCTGAGTGCGCAGCAGCTCACACCCAGCCTGCTGCTGCCTCACACCTGCCTGGCAGACCCTGCCCAAAACGCACCAGGGGAAGCTAAACTGAATCCTGGACCACTGGGGTGGGCAGGGTCAGCACAGGGCCACGGAAAGGTGAGGGCAGAAGGGAGCCCTGGGAGTCAAAACGGAGCTCTGGAGGTCAGAAGAGAGCTCTGGAGGTTGAAAGGGAGCTCTGGAGGTCAGAAGGGAGCTCTGGAGGTCAGAAGAGAGAGCTGGAGGTGAGAAAGGAGCTCTGGAGGTCAGAAGAGAGAGCTGGAGGTGAGAAAGGAGCTCTGGAGGTCAGAAGGGAGTTCTGGAGGTCAGAAGGGAGTTCTGGAGGTCAGAAGAGAGCTCTGGAGGTTGAAATGGAGCTCTGGAGGTCAGAAGGGAACTCTGGAGGTGAGCCAGTCCAATCCCATGGGCAGCATCAGATGTGTGAGAGACAGAACAGAAGTCACTTCACAGAATCACAGACTGATTGGGCTTGGAAGGGAGCTCTGGAGATCCTCCAGCCCAAGCAGGGCACCCCCAGCAGCTTGCCCAGCAGCACAGTGCCCAGGGGGGTTGGGAGCTCTGCACACAAGGACACTCCACAGCCTCTCTGGGCAGCCTGCTCCAGGCTCCAGCACCCTCACAACAAACAACTTTCTCCTCCTGCTCAGCTGGAACCTCCTGGGCTCCAGTTTGTGCCCGGTGCCCCTTGTTCAATCTCATCCCATTGGCCTCTGCCCACCCATCCAGGTCCCACCTGGCCAGGTCCCTCTGCAGGACCCTCCTACCCTCCAACAGACTGACCTGCACCTAGCTTGGTGTCACCTGCACACTTCCCTCAATTCCCTGGTGCAGATGCTCAATATGTGTGCAAGGAAGAGTGCAGGTGAGAGGAGCCAGGGAAACCTTCCTCTCCTCTGTGGACTTTCACAGCCTTAGCAGAGCTTTGCTGCTGCGGTGTTGCAGCAGAGATCCTTCAGATTCCAGAGGTCTGGGACTTTCTGTCTGTCAGTGGCATTGCAATGACACCAATCACACTTAGCAGGAGAATTCTTCCAGCTTGGGGCTTGTTGTTTTCTTTGTGTTGTTTTTTCTTTTTTACCCCAAATTGCGATGCCTTTGTCCTGTGACTGCAGTGGCTGTGCCCTGTCCTGGCTTGCTCCTGCAGGGCATCAGCTCCTCTGGCAAATTATCCTCCCTGGCTAAAAGACTTCCCAATTGCCAAAATGATGATGATGATGATGGCAGGGATGATTATGATAACTGTTTCTCTGAAGGGGGAAAAATAAAAGGGAAAAGAAAAAGAAATATGATCTGCAGGAGCCTGAACAGCCAAGATCTGAGAGAGAGAGCATCTCACTCATAATTTCAATTAAAAAATATTAGGGACATTTGCTGTCGTTACCCAAGGAGCCACAAATTGCAGCCAAACCATGCAATAATCAATTAGGGGATTCAATTGGAATGTAATTAATTGAGCATTTACTCTCTAGTTTCAGATGAGGGTTACAATTGTTCTAACAGATGTGCCAGCTCCTTTCAGACTCATTCTCTTTTTGGGTTGGGTTTTTTTTTGTTTTGCTTTGTTGATGGTTTGGGGTTTTTTTTGCTCCTGGTGATATTTTACCCCTGGAGCAGCAAGAGCTGCTTGGCCAAAGCCTCCCAGGCAGCCTCAGGAGGTGTTGGGTTTGTAGGCAGTGTAAGGAGGTGGTGGCAGGGGCTGAGTGTTTCTGATCATTTGCCTGCACTGAATCACACAGTGCCAGCATGGGGGGCTTGGAAGGGAGCTCTGAGCTCAGCTAGCCCAAGCCCTGCTCCAGCAGGGCACCCCCAGCAGCTTGCCCAGCAGCACAGTGCCCAGGGAGGGGTTGGGAGCTCTGCACACAAGGACTATGGAATATTTTAATAAGAGAAATGAGGCTACAGGCTATGGAAAGCAAACAGTGCTGAGGGCTGCTTCATTCATAGATTTGCTGAGATCTACAAGAGCAAGGACACAAACATAGACAAGGCAGAGTGGCTCTGGGCTGGGCTCTGCCTGTTGGTCTCTCTCTCTCTCCCTGGCTTCCAGCTGGATCTGTGTAACCCAACTCATCAATTCTGCTTCTAACCTCCCCTGACTGATCCTCCTAATTCACCTGGCATGTAAGGCAGACCCTGGGATAAAGGTGGGAGGTGGGGGAAGGTGGCAGGGTGGCTGAGAACCCCTCTTGGGGACTCTGATCCCCAAGGGGCACTGTGCTTCTGCACTGCCTTTTTACGTCTAGAGCTGTAAATATTTGCAATCTATTGCAGCTCTCTGCTTGTGCATTGTGCTGAGCTGTGAATACAAAGCTTCAGATCTTGGCTGAGTCTAGTCTGGCTGAATTCAAACGTGCAGGGGGGCAGGGAACTCCCAAACCATCCCAAGCTCCCTCAGCCTGCTGCCCACATTCTTCTCCATGTGTCCCAGAGTGGCATTGCCCTTCCTGGCCACAAGAGCAGTGTACTGGGGCCACCTCCTGCACGGGGTGCTGGGGACAGCAGTGGGAGGCTGGAGGGCAGGTGCTGAGGGACAACCTTTTAACTGCTTCCCTCCTCAAGAGCCTCTCCAAGCCCACCCCCAAGGCAGGAAGCCTCGGGAGCTCTCCTGGCCCCACCACTCTCGGTGCTGGGCAGCTCATTTTGGCACAAGGACATCTTCAGGACATCAGCATCAATCAGTTGCTGAGGCTGCAGCTCTTCAGGGCTGTGGATTCAGCTGGAGGAAAGGGGGGAAAAAAATAAATATAAAAAGAGGTTCATTACCGAGGATCCAGCCAAAGCAAGTGACCATTACTTATTGTAGTCCATTTCTAACTTCAACTCCAGCACTATTTTAGAGGGTTTGTGCTGGAGGGGCTTTGAAGCACCTGTGTCATTCTGCAGGGAGGGCAGGAGGCACATGAAATAACCCAGGCAGCACGCTGCCTTCGTTAGTGGCTGTGCCATTAGCTGCCATTAATCACAAACCACTTCCATTGTGCCAGGTCAGCACCTGCCCTGGAATCTGTTCTTCACAGGCAGGCACCCAGGGGAGGACAAGAGACATTTGTTGCTGCCCCGGAGCTGCAGGAAGAGTCTCCTGACACATCCTTTCAGGCGGTGGCATGACAAAAGCCCTGAGTGATGGCACAACAAAAGCACTCAGAGTAACTAAAAGTTACAACAGGGCAGTTCCGAGGCGCTGGAGCTGCTTTCTGCAGCCACCGAGGGCATCCAGGCAGACGGGCGAGGGCCTGATCCTCTTCGGTGTCTTCACTGAACATCTGCACAAGGGGATTGGGTCCAGCACCAGCGAGTGTGCAGCAGACACCAAGTTAGGAGCAGGTGGATCTGTTGGAGGGCAGGAGGGGCCCTGCAGAGGGACCTGGCCAGGCTGATGGGAGGGCAGAGGCCATGGGATGAGACCGAACAAGGCTCCTGCAGCTGCGTTTCCCCAGCTCCTGCGGGCGGTTCCGCCTCGCTTTTCTGAGCGCCAGCAGCCGGGGCCGGAGGAGTCGCAGGGTCTGCGCCAAGAGCTTTGCCATCCCCTTGCGTTCCATCCGCCTCATCATCCCTGGTGATAGGTCAGAACGGGGGCTCGGAGCGCGTTGCCTGCTGCTCGGCATGCATTAGGCATCCTCCCCCCTCTCCAGATGCGGGCGAGGAGCGGCGAATAGCGAGGAGCGGCGGCAGGCAGCGGCGCGGCAGGGAGGCTGCCGGCAGAGCGGCAGAGCGGCAGGAGAACGCGGCCCTGAGCAGGGCAAATCAGAGCCCATTCAGGCACGGAACAAAAGCCGCAAATTCGGGACGGATCCTTCCCCCCGGGGCTCGGCAGCACAGCCCTTCTCTGGCCGGCTCCTCTCGCCGGCTTGCCGTGCTTGAGGGATGGGCTGCTTGGTCCTGGAGGGATGCTCACACCTGCCCTGATGGACACTGCTGGCCCCAGGTGTGCCAGCAGCTGTCTGTCTGTCCTGGAGGGATGCTCACACCTGCCCTGATGGACACTGCTGGCCCCAGGTGTGCCAGCAGCTGTCTGTCTGTCCTGGAGCACTGCTCACACCTGCCCTGATGGACACTGCTGGCCCCAGGTGTGCCAGCAGCTGTGTGTCTGTCCTGGAGCACTGCTCACACCTGCCCTGATGGACACTGCTGGCCCTAGGAGTGCCAGCAGCTGTCTGTCTGTCCTGGAGGGCTGTTCCTTCCTTCCCTGATGGACATTGCTTGCCCCAGCGTCATCCACCTGTGCAGAGACAGATCCTCCTCTACAGCCATTCCCTTTCCCCCGTCTCAGGATGTGTATCAGCCTGTGCCGATGCCCTGCTCTGGTGCTCTGCTGTTGCCTCCAGCAGGCTCTGCCGTCCCCCAAACCATCAGAGAAAGAAAAAAGCCATCTCGACCATCCTCCAGGACCGTCCAGGTCTCGGAGTGGAGCAGCCGCAGGGGGATGGACAACTCCTGCCCACCCCCGGAGCTGCTTTCCTAACCCTGTGCTGCCGCGGGGGGAGTGCAAATCGCTCTGCTGGATCGCGGCAGCCCTGCGGAGCTGCTGCAAAGCCTCACTGCTGCCAGCAGCCCCCCAGGCCCTGCCGCTTACCTGCCAGCCCCGAGCAGAACACCGAGAGCTCATGATCCGGCTCAGAGCATCGGCACAGCTTCCCCAGGCTGCTGCACGGAACCTGCATCGCAAATGAGAGGCACAAAGGCACAGGGGCCCCCGGTGAGTGCTCTCCTGGCAGCCAGCTGAGGGCTGGAAGAGCTGGCACCCTGCGTGCCAACGAGCCAGCAGCTCCCCTAATGGGATGCCACAAGTCAGGCAGCACAGGGAAAGCAGCTTGGTCTCATGGCATTGCACACAGAGCTCTGCACAGCTTCCCTGCGTGCCTAGAGAAGGGCACCAAGGTGGTGAGGGGGCTGGGGGGTAGGAGCTGAAGAGGAGCCAGCAGTGTGCCCAGGTGGGCAGCAGAGCCAATGGCATCCTGGGCTGGAGCAGGAGCAGTGTGGGCAGCAGGAGCAGGGAGGTTCTTCTGCCCCTGTGCTCAGCACTGCTCAGCACACACCTTGAGTGCTGTGTCCAGTTCTGGTTGCCTCCATTCAAGAGAGATGAGGTGCTGGAAGGTGCCCAGAGAAGGGCAGCAAGGCTGGGGAGGGGCCTGGAGCACAGCCCCAAGAGAAAAGGCTGAGGGAGCTGGGGGTGTGCAGCCTGCAGAAGAGGAGGCTCAGGGCAGAGCTCATTGCTCTCTGCAGCTCCCTGAAGGGAGGTTGTGGCCAGCTGGGGTTGGGCTCTTCTCCCTAGGATCAGGTGATAGAAGGAGGGGAAATGGCCTGGAATTGTGCCAGGAGAGGGTTAAGTTGGAGAGGAGGAATAATTCCTTTACTGCCAGAGTGGTCAGAGATTGGCACAGGCTGCTCAGGACAGAGGTGGTGGAGTCCCCCTGCCTGGAGGTGTTGAAGCAAGCTGTGGCCCTTGGGCACAGGGTTTGATGGCCACAGTGGGGCTGGGTTGCTGGTTGGATCCAGTGAGGATCAGGTGATGGAAGGAGAGGAAACTGCCTGGAATTGTATCTGGGGAGGGTTAGGTTGGAAATTGGGAAAAAATTCCAGTCCCTTCAGCTGCTCCTCATCATCTCTGTCCTCCAGAGCCTTCAGCAGCTTTGATGCCCTCCTCTAGACACAGCTCCATCACCTCTGCATCCTCTGGGACTCAGGGCATGGCCCAGGCAGCTTAGCCACAGCACTTTGCATCCAGCCCATGCCTCCCAGGTCAGCTAGCTCTGGCTCTGGGTTTTTTTCAGCCTCAGCACAGCTCTAATTTACAATCCCTGCTGCTGTGGGAACCTGACATTTCTCCAAATGGCTCTTTCCAATAGGTAATTCTGCACTTCATGAAAATTTGTTTGCCCTTCCTAATCTTCAGCTCTGCCACAGCCTTTTGCGTGCCTCTTGCCCCGGCTGCAATCAGAGGACTTCTCTCCACGTCTGATCCCAACAACCTTAACATTTGTCAGGGCTCTGGTACCTGCCTTTATAATCTTGCCTGGGAGTCCTGGAGTGGCCTCTGCATACGGATGAGCCTCCTCTGACTCAGAGGAGAGGGCCACAGCTGTGTGCATCTCCACGGCGACCCAAATCAGCTCGGAAGGAGGACTCAGCCCCTCCGGCAGGCGCCCAGCAACGCATCCCAGGCAGCCTGAGGAGGCAGCTCCTCAGCAGGCAGCTCCTCAGCAGGCAGCTCCTGTGGGTCAGCTGGATGGCAGCAGGGCAGGCAGCAGCTCGCCCTCTGTGGGCACGCTCTACCTGAAGTGTCTGTCTCCAGCGTGTCCTATCTCCTCAGCAAATTATCATCATTTCCCTCCTCCTGCCCTCTGCTCCTCCTTTAAACAGTTTCTCTCTCCAGGTTCCCTTTCCACTCCTCACTGCTGGAAGGGGAGGTTTGAAGAGCCAGGGGCTGCGGCAGGCACCGCAGCAGCAACTGCCACACCACTTGCAGCTGCATTTCTCCTCTCCCCAGGTGCTGGATAGAGGTCACTAAGTGGTGTGGGGATGGGGTGGGGTGGGCTGGGAGCCACCACATTGGTGCTTCTAGGTGAGCCATCTGTGGTCGTGCTGATGGCTTTGGCCACCAGGACATCTCCCTCTGCCTGCAGCAGAGTGCCGCAGTGGAGTGAGCGTGGGCATAAATAAATCATCAGGGCCCCGATCAGAGGGCTTAATCCCAGAAAAGTTATCAAATATTTATCTGAAAGCAGAGAAATAAATAGATGAAAACACCAAGGGAGGACATTCTGCCCTCACATCCATGCCTGTGATGGGCACTGGGGAAGAAGCTCAAGCAGAGTAGCCAACAGCTCTGGTGGCCCAGCAGGACACCAGCCAGGAGCCACCTGCCCCTCTGCAGAGAGGAGAAATCCTTCTCCAGCCTTCCAGCAGCCTGTCAGGAAAGTCTCTTCCCTGTTCTGAGCTCTCCCTGCATCACTTCTGCCTCCTGGGCTCCTCCAGGCTGCCATAACACTGAGTGGCCCAGCCCTGATGACTCCATCATTGTTAGCTTCACTCCTCTGATATTTCAGTTGGACTCCACTCATTTAAAATGTGTCCTTGCTGGAGAGCCTCTTGGCCAGAAGAGCAGGAATCCAGCACTCATGGTGGTGGTACCCAAGGAGATCCAGAAAAACCCCAGACACACATCCACACATCCTCCTGCTGATGTTTTGTCTCTCACAGAATCCCCTCATGATGGGGGTTGGAAGAGATCTTTGGGGATCATCCAGTCCAACCCCACTGCTAAATCAGGGCACCCCCAGCAGCTTGCCCAGCAGCACAGTGCCCAGGGGAGTTGGGAGCTCTGCACACAAGGACACTGCACAGCCTCTCTGGGCAGCCTGCTCCAGGCTCCAGCACCCTCACAACAAACAACTTTCTCCTCCTGCTCAGGTGGAACCTCCTGGGCTCCAGTTTGTGCCCAGTGCCCCTTGTGCTGTCCCTGGGCACCACTCCTCCAGCACCCTCACACCAAATAACTTTCTCCTCCACTTCAGATGCAACCTCCTGGGTGCCAGGTCCCTGGAAAGTACTGAGCAGAGCCTGGCCCCAGCCTCTTGCCCCCCACAGCTCCTTCAGCTCTTGCTGAGCATTGCTCAGCTGCCCTCTGGGGCTGCTCTGCTGCAGGCTCTCAGCCCCAGGGCTCTCAGCCTTTGCTCCTCAGCAGCTTTGCAGCCTCCTCTGGACTCTCTGCAGTAGTTCTCTGTCCCTCTGGACCTGGGGAGCCCAGAGCTGGCCCCAGTGCTCCAGAAGTGACTCCACACAGGGCAAAGGAGATGGGGGAGCAGATCCTGATCTGCTGCTCACACTCTCCTTAATGCACTCAGCATTCCAGAGGGGGAAAAGCACAACTCCTATTTTCCACACACTCTCTCCCGCAGTTCCCTGTCCCTCTGGACCTGGGGAGCCCAGAGCTGGCCCCAGTGCTCCAGATGTGGCCTGATTAATGCCAGGCAGTGCCCAAGGAGAACCTCTCTTGTCCTGCTGGCCATTCTCTTCCTCCTGCCCCCATTCCCCAGGCCATGTCCCCGTGCAGGCAGAGTGGGCACAGGCAGTGTGCGGCAGCTGCGGCGCAGCCACTCACGCTCTGGCGTGCAGGGAAAACAAATCTCAAAGCAGAGAGAGAGAGAGAATCAAAGCTCCTCTGCCCAGCTTGCAGGGCCTATGGTTATTCAGGAGATCAATCAAGGCCACGAGATGCTGCCTCTCCCAAATCAATGCACTGCACTAAAAGGCATCTATTCATTAGCCCAGCTCCAGCCTGGCCTCTGCGCGCCGGCGGAACAAAAACCTGCCCAGTAATGATAACTGTGAGACAGTGGACACGAGTGGGGGGGGGTGCTGAGAAAGGGAGAACAGAATTGCCCACCCTACACAGGGTGTTGCTGAGAGGAGCCATCAGCTGCAGCAGGAGTTTCCCAGGGGGCTGAACGCTTCTCGATCGCAGCCTCCTGCTGCTGGAGGTGGCACCTAAAGCTCAGCCTCTCTTGTGTGGCAACTCCACAGTGCTGGAGCTGGAGCTGGAGGCCTCCTGCTTGGGAGAGCTCAGGCAGGAGGATTTGTGACACAGAACACAAGGAGCAGCCAGGAGCTGCTTCTCTCTCTCTCTCTCTCTCTGTTTATTGTTTGCGTGGGAGTGAAAGCAGCCAAGGTTGTTCTTGACGCCTTTTAAAGCTCCCTACCAAAAAAACCCAAACCCAACCAAAAACAAAGAACCCTAAAGATCTGGGGGGCAAATCAGCCTGGACAGCAACAGATTTCCTATGGATGGATTTGCCTCTGCCCCTTCTCCAGGCAAGAAAACCACTCCCAAACTGGGATGAAGTTGTGATGTTTGCTCTCAAGAATTCTGGGGGAGGCTTTTGCTGCTGTTCTTCAACCCCTGCATCCTGGTGGTGAATTTTAGGGGAGGCTTCTGCTGCTCTTCCTCCAACCCTGCATCCTAGTGGTGAATATCTGGGGGAGGCTTTTGCTGCTCTTTCTCAAAGCCTGCATCTTGGTGGCAAAGGGAGTGTGGAAAGCTCTCATCTTGATTTGATGTTTTTAAATGGAAATTACATTTCTGGTAGAAAAAGGAACAACTTCATCTAAGTGCAGCCAGGACATCCTGACAACCTTCTGCAGATGCCTTGGTTAGAAATCTTCTGCTTCCATTTCTCCTGACAGCAGCTACCCAAGCGACAGTGTTGGCTGCACAGAGCATTTCATGGGCCAGAGAGGGATGAACCAGGACTTGCTGGTTCCTTATGGAGAGCTTTTTTATGCAGCAAACAATTTTATTGCTTTCTGCAGCACCCTTTGATGTCGCAGAATCGTAGAATCTCAGCATGGTTGCAGTTGGAAAGGAGCTCTGGAGCTCAGCTTGTCAAACCCCACTGCTAGAGCAGGGCACCCCCAGCAGCTTGCCCAGCAGCACAGTGTCCAGGGGGGTTGGGAGCTCTGCACACAAGGACACTCCACAGCCTCTCTGGGCAGCCTGCTCCAGGCCTCCAGCACCCTCACAACAAAGCAGATTCTCTTTATGTTTTGCTGGAATCCTTCCTGGGTGCCAGTTTGTGCCCATTGCTCCTTGTCCTGTCCCTGGGCACCACTCAGCAGAGCCTGGCCCCAGCCTCTTGCCCCCCACAGCTCCTTCAGCTCTTGCTGAGCATTGCTCAGCTGCCCTCTGGGGCTGCTCTGCTGCAGGCTCTCAGCCTTTGCTCCTCACAGAGCTGCTCCAGGCCCCTTGGCATCTTTGCAGCCCTCTTTACACCTCCAGTGTTCTGTCCTCTCACACACACTGTTGGTCTCCTGTCAATATTGCTCTCTCTGCTCAAACCCCACCTGTCTGCATCCCCAGCCAGCATCTCAGCAGCTTCCTACATCATTGGCAGCCGTGCACACCTCAGCTGGCTTCCCTCACACCACAGCCTGTCCACACAGCTCAGGTATGGAGGCTGCAGCTGAGGTGGGAAACAGCCTTGCAGCAGCCCAGGGCTGGGATCATAGAGTGGTAGGGTTGGAAGGGACCTCTGGAGACCATCAAGTTCAACCCAGCTGGCAAAGCAGGGTCACCTAGAGCAGGAATGCATCCAGGGGAGTCTTGAAAGAGTCTAGGGAAGGAGAACTCCACAACCCCTCCTGGCAGCCTGCTCCGGGGCTCTGCCACCCTCACACCAAATGAGCTCCTCCTAACGCTGAGGTGGTGCTGAGGTTTGCATCCCTGGAGACAGAGGCAGACAAGTGGATGGCCCAAGCTTGCCTTGGTGGGTGCAGCAGAGGGCTCAGCCCTTCCCGGGCTGCTCGCCCAGGTCACAGCTGCAGCAGCACACTGGGGGCAATGTCCTGTTCTTCTCACCCAGTGTGAAGGCAGATACCTCAGGTGCTGGAGAGAGCAGAGTGGAGAAGTCACTCAGACAATGAAGGAGTGACAGGATTTGCACAGGAGAAGAGATTAAGCAAAGTGGGATTATTTTGTTTCGGAGAGAAGGTGATTAAGAGGTGGCATGATTGAAGCATTTAAACTGGCTCAGGGTTATTATCAAATTAAGCTGTGCTGGAGCTTGCTGGGCAGCCCTCACTCAAGGCAGCAGCAGAGGGCTTGGCAGAGGCAAAGCAGAGGACGTGGTTTGGGCTAGTCCAGAAGGCTGGTCATGGATGGAGGAAGTGCTGCTGTGTGCCACCAGCTGGACCACAGAGCTGCCTCGGGTCACAGCCACCTCATGAATGCTGCAGGCTAGGGGCAGAGTGGCTGGAAGCTGCCCAGCAGAGAAAGACCTGGGGGTGCTGGGTGACAGCAGCTGAAGATGAGCCAGGGGGTGGCCAAGAAGGGCAGCAGCAGCCTGGCCTGGATCAGCACTGGTGTGGGCAGCAGGAGCAGGGCAGGGACTGTGCCCCTGGACTCAGCATCTTGAGCACACCTTGGGTATTGGATTGAGGTTTGCAGTCCACATTCCAGGAAGGACATTGAGGGGCTGGAGCAGGTTCAGAAAAGGGACACCAAAGATGGGGAAGGGTCTGGAGAACAGGGCCAGGGAGGAACAGCTGAGGGAGCTGCTGAGGTGGTTAGTGTGGAGCAGAGGAGGCTGAGGAAGACCTCCCTGCTCTCTGCAGCTCCCTGAGAGGAGGCTGGAGTGAGGTTGGTTTGGTCTCATCCACCTAGGAACAAGTTATAGTAGAGGCAATGGCCCCAGGTTCCTCTAGGGGAGGTTTAGGTTGGACATTAGAAGAAACTTCTTCCCTGAAAGGGTTCTCAAAGCCTGGCACAGGCTGCCCAGGGAGGTGGCTGAGTGCCCATTCCTGGAGGTGTTTCAAAGCTGCAGGCATGGTGCTGAGTGCCATGGTTTAGCACCAGGCTTGGCAGAGCCAGAGCATGGTTGGACCTTAAAGGTCTTTTCCATCCCAGGCAGTTCTGTGACTCTGCTGTGCTCCAGCCCCAACTCTGCACATGTTCCTGTCTCACCTCTGCTCCTGCCTTGTGCCACTTTGGGCTCTCTGCCATGGCCACCATGCCACAGCCCTGCCAGTCCTCCCCAGGCTTCAGAGCAGGCTGAGTGGAGCTGCTGCATTAGGCAGCTCTAATTGCCCTGCAGAGGGTTAAGTGGGGACCCTGCCGCCAGCTCTGCCTGCCAGTTTTTGTCCCAGGTCACAATCAGACTTCAGTCTCTCACTGCAGCTTCAGCACCCATAATTGCAAAATTGCCTCTTCAGAACCTTGATGAGCTGCAAATTCCTCCATGGCTTCACCTTCTTTCATCTGCTGTGGTTCAGAAGCTCTCTCTCATCTGCATCATTTTCACATCGAGTGCTGTGCTCCTCACATCTCCTCAACAGGGCTTCAGAATGCTTCTCCTCTCCCCAAGTTAACTAAAGAGAGTTCACCCAGGCAGAGCTCAGGCCTCACCACAGCCAGCTGCACAGCCTACTTTCTAGTGCCTTCTGACCAGCCTCTGTTCAGCCTCTTCCAGCTCTTCATCACAGTTCCAGGGAATTTCAGCTCTGACTGCTGAGGGAGCTCCAGATTGCTCCTCCTTGCTCTGTGCTTCAGAACCTCTTTGGTGTAAAATCATCACACTCCACTAAAGCTGCTCTCCAGATGCCTTCTGTGTCCACACCTCACAGAGGATAAAGGGCAGGGCTGGGCTGGACACCAGAGGGGTGCCAGAGCCTCTCTGGGATCCCCTCTGCTTCCCAAAGGGAAGAGAGAGGATGGGAGAGGGGCTGGTGGGGTAGGGAAGAAGCTCAACCACCTGGGATGGGAATGAGAACAATCCAATGAAACAGAGACACAAACCAACATGGAGCTCAAGCCCTGATGGCAATGAGGGCACCACAGGCACCACTGATGCTGGGGGCAGGCACTGGGGAAGTTCCAGACTGGACCCAGCAGCAGACAGGAACCAGATGGAGGAGCTGGATTCTGGAACTGGATCAAAGGATCAGGAATCAATGACAAAAGAGATTCCACCTGGAATATCTGGAAGAAGAGGCTTGACCCTGGTGCTCCCTGAGCTGCAATCCCTTGTTGGCCATCTAAGGGTCACCTGTGCTGCCTGCTCCTCCCTGCAGCTGCCACCTCTGACTCCCTGCACCCCAAGGTGGGGCACAACTGTGGCAGTGCCCTTGGTGTGCAGAGGAGCAAGTCTCAGGCAGAGCCTTTCTGCAGCCCAGCCCTTGGCAGGACCTCTCCTGCTCAGCTTCTCCCTGCTAGCAGCAGCCCCTGGCTGTGCCAACCTGCCCTGAGCTGCAGCAAGTGCCTGAGTGAGCAGAGCCTGAGCTGGGAAGTGCCAGCACTGAGCAGCCTTGGGTCTGGTGGAGCTGAGAGCAGATCAGACCATGCCTAACAGGAGAGCTGCACTCTGCTGTCCTCCTTTTCTGCTGAACTTCCAATCTGCCAGGTACAAAGCAGCTCACGTAGCTTCACTCTTCTTCCTCAAGGGTGTCTGGGGGAAAACCTGTTTCACTCTAATTATCCACACAGAGCAGCTCTGGCATTTCTGCTGGGGCCTTCCTGTGCATGGAGAGTTCTGCTCCCCCAGGCCAGCCTGCCAGCAGGCTCCCTCTGCAGCTTCACTCCCTTGTGCTCCCCCACCCCTCGGAAAGGAGGTGCTGCTGCAGAGCCTCTCTGCATGGCACCAAAGCAGCTGCTGCCTGCTGATGGGTGAGGGATCATAGAGGCAGAGGTTGGTTTAGCTTGGAAGAGAGCTCAAAGCTCAGCCAGTTCCAACCCCTCTGGGCCATGGGCAGGGACACCTCCCACTAGAACAGGTTGCTCAAGGACTCAGCCAGCCTGGTCCTGAACACCTCCAGGGAAGCTGTGGAGCACAGAATCCATGTGCAGGGAGGTTGTGGAGCACAGAATCCACCTGGAGGGAGGTTGTGGAGCACAGAAGCCACCTGCAGGGAGGTTGTGGAGGGTTAAGGTTAGAATCCATGCAGATGTGGTGCCTGGGGTATGGCTCAGTTATGGACTGGGCAGGGCACAGTTAGAGCCTGGACTCGAATGACCTTAAAGGTCTTTTCCAGCCCTAAATCATCCTCTGGTTGATGGCAGCAGGTTTGTCCTCTCTTCCCACAGGCATCTCACCCCTGCCTGAGATCACAGGGCCCAAAACACCTTTGGGCTTCGGTTGAGGATGGGAACAGCCTGAATAAAAACCCAATAAAATGAAACAACTCAACTTTTCTTCTTGCCTGGCAGTGGTGTTTGCTTCCCCAGAGCCTGAGCAGAGGCTGCAGACTCCAACAAACTCCTCTCAGTGCGCAGGGGAGAGGTCTCCAGGCTGCCTGATGCCTGCTGCCTGGGAGGATTGGGGAAGAGCTGCTCAGAGCTCCTCAGCATCTGCACAGCCTCTCTGGGAAGCAGAGGGTGAATGCTTAAAAAGGGCACCCGAGCACACGGAGCAGTTCTGCCCCNGGCCTCTGCCCACAGCCATCCCCACACCCTGGCTGTGAGCCAGAGGAGAAAACTGCTCTGAAAGGCCAAGCCTTGGCACCTCTCTGCAAGGCTGGAGAGTTCATGCTGGCTCTCCAGCTCCGGGTGAGGAGCTGCCCACTGCCAGGGCATACTCAGGAGTGCCAGGAAGGAGCTAGCAGGGCTTGAGATGCTTTGCTCTGTTTCCCACAAAACTGTCTCCTTCCCTGCCAGGATGCTTGTTCCAGGACCTTCTGATCCCACTTTTGCCATGGTTCTGCTGGAGCTCCACATTGCTGGGATCAGCAGCTGCAGGACCCCTTCTTGCAGAGCAGCAGAGGGAAAGCCATGCCTGGTGCCTGCTGCCTGCTGCCTGCTGCCTGCTGCCTGCTGCCTGCAGCCACAGGGACATGGAATTCTCATGACAGGGGTTGGAAGGGACCTTTGACATCAGCCAGTCCAACCCCCACTGTGACCTAGGCAGGGATACCTCCCACTAGTTGCTCAAGGCCCCATCCAATCTGGCCTTGAACACCTCCAGGGAGGTTGTGGAGCACAAAACCACCCAATGTGATCAAAGATCCCATTCTGTGCTTCTGTGCTCCACAACCTCCCTGGGCAACCTGTGCCAGTGTCTCACCACCCTCACTGCAAAAAACTTCCTCCTAACATCCACTTTCAATCTCCTCTCTGCCACTTCAAACCCATTCCTCCCCATCCTTGTCAATAGTCCCTCCCCAGCCCTCCTGTAGCCCCTTTCAGTTCCTACAAGGCCACTCCAAGGTCTCCTGGCAGCCTTCTCTTCTGCAGGCTGCAGAGCCCCAACTCTCTGAGCCTGATGCTGACCTGGAGGCTTATTTGAGTGAGAATCCTCTACCATCCTCTGCTGAAACTTGGTCTGGATCCATTCTTAGCCCCAGATCAACTTTCTTTACCAGCACCATGGTGCAGCTGCTTGGGGCTTGCTGGCAGTCCACTGCCCCAGCCACCCATAGTGGACATGGAGAAGAGGAGAGATGCCCTGGCTCTTTCTGCAGTCCCACAGGACAAGGGCAATGCTGAGGTGCTCTCCTGCCATGGTCCTTTTCTGCACAGGTGAGGCTTTTTCCTGGGAGCCAGAGTGACTTCTTCCCAAACCAAGGAGCCTAGCAGAGAGCCCAAGCCTTGGCAGCACAGTGTCTGCCTGGCCAGGGCTGAAGACAGCTTCCTGAGCAGCCTGATCTAGTTGAGGATGCTCCTGCTTGCTGCAGAGGGAGTTGGACTGGATGACCCTTGGAGGTCCCTTCCAACCCAGGCCATTCTGGGATGCTGTGATGAATCCCACATCTAAAGCTTTGACCCTTGGATTGTCAGGCTGGAATCACTTCTTCTAGCACCACCCTGCTGTTTCCAGGGAGCTGGATTAATACTGAGCAATGTGAATTTGGCAGCCTGTGCTTGCAGAGAGGCACAGAGCCCTGCTCTGGAGCCCTGGGAAGATCTCAGCACCAAGCTCCAGCAGTCAGGGGACATCCTCTGCAAACCTTGGGGCACCACTGCCTTCTGAGCTGCTGTGGCTGGGCTGGCAGGATGGGAAAGCAGCATCTGCACCCAGGTAAAACAGAGACAGGACCAACCTGCAGAGAAGAAGTGGGAAGAGAGGAAGAAGCTATGAGATGAACACTAAGGAAAACCCAAGGTAGAAAATGGGGTGAGGAAACTGCTGGCGAGGTCACTGCACCACAGGAGGTGAGGGAAGGCACAACCCATACCAGAAGGAGATGCTCTTTGCCTCAGAGATGGGGAGGAGAACAGTCCAAGCCCTGGGGGGGGTTTCAGAGCCCTCTGCTCTGGCAGAAGCATTGGCACAACCAGCACTGTGTGGTGCACGAGGAGACCCAAGGGATGCCACCCAGCAGCTTGAAGGGCAAAGGCTCATCAGAACCATGCCAAAGGATGGGGGGAAGGACTCCAGGGTCTGCAGGGGTGAAGGCTGGGGGGAAGAGCCCAAAGGGAGGACCACAGTTGACTCAGGCCAAGGAGCAATGGATGGAAGCTGCAGCACAGGAGGTTGCAGCTCAACACAAGAGGCAACTTCTTGCCTGGGTGGGTCCCAGAGCAGTGGCACAGGCTGCCCAGAGAGGTTGTGGAGTCTCCTTGTGTGGAGCCTTTGCAGACTGTGTCTGGATGTGTTGCTGTGTGCCCTGAGCTAGCTTGGATGCTCCTGCTCTGGCAGAGGATTGGACTGGAGGAGCTCTTTGGGTCTCTTCCAACCCCTGGCACCCTGCGAGCCTGTGACTGAAAGGCTGCTGGAGGATGCAGGAGGAGGAGGAAGGGCTGCCCTTGGAGCCACAGACCTTTCTTCTCCCTGCTCCCCCCCTTCCCCCACTTGACATTTGGAGTGTGAACGGCTCGGTGCTGGGCGCTGGCGGAGATCGTTTCTCCTGGAAGCAGAAGGAGGTGCCGACAGCAGCAGCAAGCAGCGGCAGCAGCGGCAGCAGCCGCAGGGACGCAGCTTTCCTCTAATGAACTAGAAAATAGTTTCCCTTTAATACTGATCATCCTGGAAGCCAGCTGAAGTGAATGTGATTTCCATAAAGATGAACCCTCTCGGCTCGCTCTCCGGCGGCAGCGGCGGCAGCGGCGGCAGCGGAGCAGGCTCAGCAGCACAGCAGCAGCCAGCAGCAGCCAGCAGCAGCCAGCAGCAGCCAGCAGCACTGTGCCTCGGCTGGGGATGCTCTGCGGCAGCACAGCCCTGGCAGCGCTGCCACCTGCCCCTGCTCCCCCACGGCTGGGAGAGGTTTGCACTGCCTGGTGCAGGCACTGCAGGTTTGCACTGCCTGGTGCAGGCACTGCAGGTTTGTGCTCCCTGGTACAGGCACTGCAGGTTTGCACTGCCTGATGTAGGCACTGCAGATTTATACTCCCTGGTGTAGACACTGCAGGTTTGCACTGCCTGGTGCAGGCACTGCAGGCCAATGTGCTCCTGCTCACAGCTCTGCCCCGCACAGAGCACCTGCCCCTGTGCCAAGACACATGGGCACACCATGCCTGCACCATATGTGAGCAGTTAAGGGGGGCAGTGGGGGGACACCCAAGCCCTGCGAGCACTCAGGCTGGCTGCTGCCAGGGCAGCTTGTGCCCAGCCTTTGCCAGAGGTGAGCAGCACAGGCAGGGAGGGCAGAGCAGCAGCCCTCAGCAGCTGGGCAGTGCTGGGGGGAGGCTGTGCAGGGTGCTGTGGGAGTCAGCATTGCCTGGGCCCCGCTGCAGGCCTGGGTCAGCAGTTCTGCCTCCCCTCAGATAGATGAGGTTGTCGACTAATAACCACATCAAATATTGAGGAGCTCTCCTGCTCTGCCAGCGGTGCTGCGGGGATGAGCCTGCCAGGAGCTGCCTGGGCCCCGAGGAGCTCTCTCTGCAGGGCTGCCTTGGGGAGCGAGGCACCAGGGGCTCAGCTTTTAGGAAGGGGATTTGCTCTCCAAACAGCAGCCCCTCCCTCCCTCCCCCANGGAGAGCAGCTCCAGCAAGCACAGCTTCACGGCTAGCACCTGCCCCTCAGGACAAAGGTGATTTGGGGTCGCCCCTGCAAGGCCCAGCATCCTGACCCACCACAGAGCCACAAAGCTCCCTGAGGAGCCAGCAGCAAGGGAGGGCACCAGGAGGTGCCCCTGCGTGTGCAGAAAGCCAGGCAGAGGGAGCAGCCCATGGCCGGGGGACAGCGGAGAGGATGCAGCAGCTGGCTCACAGCTCTAGGCAGGCAGAAGCAGCTCTCACCTGGAAGAGCGTGGGACAAGGGGCACTGGGATTTAGTAAAACACATCCCCCAGCTGTGCCACTGCAGGGGGATTTTGTTTTGTGGCAGGATTTATTCATAAAGCCACAGCAGCAGCAGCAGCAGCAGCAGCAGCAGCCCAATCCCTTGTCCTGCGGGCCCGGCGACGTGTGGATAAAGTCAATTAGAGCCAGGTCTGCACGGAGAGGTTAGCAGCCAGCATCACTCTGCTGGGGAGTGGGGAGGGAGAGAAAGAGCTGGAGGGAGAGAGAGAGAGAGAGAAAAAAGGCAGAGGAAGGAGGGAGGGGAGAGCCCTTTCATAATTCACAGCTCCTGAAATAAAAAAATAAAAAAAAAAGGAGGCTGGAATCATGTTTTGGGCAGAAAGGAGAGTGCGTAGGAAGTGTGTGCTTGCCAATCTGCCAGGGGAAAAAAAAAAAAAAAAAAAAAAAAAAAAAAAAAAAAAAAAAAGAAAGAAGAAAAAGAAGTTGCTTTTTTATTTTCTTAAGAAGGCAATTATGTATTTTTGTCATCCACTTCCTACTTTGAAGCAGCTGAACCTGCTTTGCTGAAACTTTCCAGAACAGTTTGCCCTGGGGCTGCTGCCAGAGCTGCAACTCTTACACCCCAAAGATGAAAGCAGGAAGGGTGCCGAAGCGCTGAGGCACCTGCACACCAGCCCTGTCTGCTCCCCATCTCTGGAGCCAGCAGCTCCTCTCACACACCCCAGCCTGCCCCCACCCTCCCCGGCCGTGTTTTGCAAAAGAGGAGGAATTTTGCAGCCTTGTTTTGCCGTGACTCGGGTCAGAAGCCCAGCACGGGCACACGGGGATGCTCCAGCGTCAGCCTGGCTGCAGGGCGCTGCCTCCTGCTGCTGCTTCTCCTGGAAGCTGCCACCGTGGGACAAAAGTGGCCTGTGGGGTTTCAAAGGAGAACACGGCCCAGATGAACTCAGGTCTATGCTGGTGCTCAGCAGACCCCGGGCAGGGCAAGCAGATGGACATCTAAAGGCTCAAAGCCAAGCTCACAATGCACAGAGGGAAACGTGAGGCTGCCCAGTGGGAGAGAGAGAGACCTGCTGGAGAGAGTCCATGAGGATGAGTGGGGGAGTTGAGCATCTCCCCCATGGAGAGAGCCTCAGGGCCCTGAGGCTGCTCAGTCTGGAGAAAGCTGAGAGTGGATCTGAGCAATGAGCACAAACAGCTGAGGGGTTGGGGGCAGTGGCTGGGGCCAAGCTCTGTTGGGTGAGCAGCAGCAATGAGCCAAGGAGCAACAGCTCCAAAGTGGAGCAGAGAAGGTTTCAGCTCAACACGAGGAGAAACTTCTTTGGTGTGAGGGTGCAGAGCCCTGGAGCAGGCTGCCCAGAGAGGTTGTGGAGTCTCCTGCTCTGGAGGCTTTCCAAACTCCCCTGGATGCATTCCTGTGTGAGCTACCCTGGGTGATGCTGCCTTGGCAGGGGCTTGGACTGGATGAGCTCTGGAGGTCCCTTCCAACCTGAGATTCTGTGATTCTGTGAGGCTGTTCAACCCCTCTCAGCCCCATGGCAGTGCCTGCTCCTCTCCAGCCACAATCTCTGCTCCTCCCCTGTTCTCCCTGCCTCTGTAGGAGCCATCCCAACACTTGGGGGTGTGCTGAATGGCTTCAGCTGGTCTTAATGGTTTCCCTTGCTGGATGGCATGAGGCTGAGCTGCATGGGCTCTACCTCAGCTGCAGGGCAGCTTGCAGCCCTGCCAGGATGATATCTCAACGAGGTCCTCTCACGCTGCTGGACTCCTCAGCCTCCAGCTCCACTCCATCAGAGTCCCTCGCTCCTGCTTGAGCTGTCTTCTATTTCAAAGAGGCCATTTGCTCCCTCACCTAGGAGGCAGGGAGACATTTGAGACAGCAGGTTGCCCAGATTTAGCAGTGCCATTTCACAGCTGGCCTTCCACAGAAAATGAAATGGGTATTTTTATTTCTCTTTTTTTTGGTGATGTTAGCTTGCAGCCTCAGCCTCAGCTCCTTTGGACTCTGCCGAGCTGCTGGAGCCAAGGCAAGAAAGATAAGGAGCAGGGTAAGGATAAGGAAAGATAAAGCAAGAGGGAAGGCATCACTTTGGTCCCCCCATGATATGAGCTGACCAAGTAACAGCCTCCTAAGCACCTCTCACCCCCTGGGGTTCCACATGCAGGTCCCCAGCTGGCAGCTGCTCCTTGCCCCACTCTCTGCAATATCAAATGCTGCCTATAAATTACTAATAACAAGGATATGCACCTTGGAAAACAAACCAGTGCCCCTGGGTGGGATGGGATCAATTTTCTAACTCAAGGTAAACACTGCAGCCCCTTTGATATTCATGATATTCATATCCACAAGGCAGGAGCTGGGCATTAAGGTCACTAGATAGAAGTGTTACAAGCAGCACATTACAAAGATGCATGGGCTGGAAACCCTGGAATGCAGATAGGAGTGACCCAGCTATGGCCACATGCACCCCTGCCTGCTGTGATAAACTCCATCTCCCCCTGCCTTGTCCACCACACAGCCTGAACTCTGCCTCCTGCTTGGGAGCAGGACAAAGAGGTTCTACACTTTGGCCACAACAACCCCAGGCAGAGCTACAGGCTGAGAGCAGCCAGGCAGAGAGGGACCTGGGGGTGCTGGGAGAGAGGAGCTGAAGAGGAGCCAGCAGTGTGCCCAGGTGGGCAGCAGAGCCAATGGCATCCTGGGCTGGAGCAGGAGCAGTGTGGGCAGCAGGAGCAGGGAGGTTATTGTGCCCCTGTGCTCAGCACTGCTCAGCACACACCTTGAGTGCTGTGTCCAGTTCTGGGCCCCTCCATTCCAGAGAGATGTTGAGGTGCTGGAAGGTGCCCAGAGCAGGGCAGCAAGGCTGGGGAGAGAAGAGAAAGCAAACAGAAGACAGCTGAGCAGTGCTGGGTGGCTGCATCAGGAAAGGACCTTCCTGTCCCCTGGGTACCTGCAAGACAAAGTGGCAAAGGTAGACCTTGATAATGAAGAACTGCATCAATTAGAGCTACAGATTGGACATGCAGAACACATTCAATACCAACCAGGCCTTTATTCCACAGTCAATATTCTCATTTTTCTCCTTTTTTTCCTTTTTTTTTTTTCCAACAGAGGGGTTTTTTGGTTTGTTTTTTTTTTCCTGGTGCAGCTCCTAAAAAAAAAAAAAGGCTTCAGGAACAGCAAAACTAATGAGGAGTTGAGGGTGACCACGAGCATCAGAGAGTGCTTTGGGTCAGAAAGGACCTTAGAGGTCATCCATGTCCAAGCCCCAGCCATGGCAGGGCTGCCCCTGACTACACCATGTTGCTCAAGGCCTCATCCAAGGTGGCCTTGAAGACTGTCAGGCTTGGAAACTTATGAGGAGAGGCTGAAGGAGCTGAAGCTCTGCAGCTTGGAGAGGAGCAGCTGAGAGATGACCTCACTCATGTTTATAAGATGGAACTAAGTGATCCTTGTGGTCCCTTCTGACCCTAACTGATTCTAAGATGTGCAACTGATTCTAAGATGGCAGGAGGCTGGAGCCAGCTCTGCTGGGGGATGCCCAATGGCAGCACAGGGGCAGTGGTGGAAGCTGAGGCAGAGGAGGTTCCACAGAAACATAAGGAGGAATTGTTTCCCTTTTGAGGGTGGCAGAGCCCTGGCAGTGGCTGCCCAGGGCGGCTGTGGAGTCTCCCTCTCTGGAGATACTCAAGACCTGCCTGGATGTGTTCCTGTGTGCACTGCTCTGGGTGCTCCTGCTCTGGCAGGGGATTTGGACTGGATGAGCTTTGGAGGTCCCTTCCAGCCCCTGACACACTGTGATTCTATGAACTTCTCTGGACAACCTGTTCCAACACCCTGGTGGGGAAGAATTTCTTCCTAATGCCTCCTCTCAACCCAGCCTCTTCCTCCCTCACCCTGTCACTCCACGCCTTTGCCAAAAGCCCTTCCCCAGCTCTCCTGCAGCCTCCTTCAGCCACCAGCAGCCTGCTCCAAAGTCTCCCTGGAGCCTTCTCCTCTCCAGGCCGAGGCAGAGGCAGTGGAGAATGGCCTTGGTGCTGGCAGTAATTAAGCAACTGTCTAAATTCCTAAATCCTGGGTCTGGAAAGCCTTCGCTTGACTTGAGGCGGCCGAGTCCCAGAGCTTTTAGCTCCAACATAAAGCTTGATTGGCAAATTAATAAAGGGCTATGAGCTAAATTAATGAAAGATTAAAGACCCCACGGCTCAGGCTGCTATAAAAATCACCCCTCCAAAACAGGTTATGCAATAATTGGAATAAGTTACCACTCTCTGCTAATATTAATCCTGATCCACCACTTGCCCATCGATTAGACTCCGCCGCTCCCACCCCCTCCCCATCCATCCCTTTGTTGGAGCTTTGCTGCCTCCTCTTAATCATCTTTATTTTCCCTTCCATAATTTTTAACTTTTTTTTTTTTTTTTTT